>OX596012.1:29319992-29481985 GCA_951394025.1 Heteromyza rotundicornis
GTCTGTCTGTCTGTCTGTCTGTCTGTCTGTCTGTCTGTCTGTCTGTCTGTCTGTCTGTCTGTCTGTCTGTCTGTCTGTCTGTCTGTCTGTCTGTCTGTCTGTCTGTCTGTCTGTCTGTCTGTCTGTCTGTCTGTCTGTCTGTCTGTCTGTCTGTCTGTCTGTCTGTCTGTCTGTCTGTCTGTCTGTCTGTCTGTCTGTCTGTCTGTCTGTCTGTCTGTCTGTCTGTCTGTCTGTCTGTCTGTCTGTCTGTCTGTCTGTCTGTCTGTCTGTCTGTCTGTCTGTCTGTCTGTCTGTCTGTCTGTCTGTCTGTCTGTCTGTCTGTCTGTCTGTCTGTCTGTCTGTCTGTCTGTCTGTCTGTCTGTCTGTCTGTCTGTCTGTCTGTCTGTCTGTCTGTCTGTCTGTCTGTCTGTCTGTCTGTCTGTCTGTCTGTCTGTCTGTCTGTCTGTCTGTCTGTCTGTCTGTCTGTCTGTCTGTCTGTCTGTCTGTCTGTCTGTCTGTCTGTCTGTCTGTCTGTCTGTCTGTCTGTCTGTCTGTCTGTCTGTCTGTCTGTCTGTCTGTCTGTCTGTCTGTCTGTCTGTCTGTCTGTCTGTCTGTCTGTCTGTCTGTCTGTCTGTCTGTCTGTCTGTCTGTCTGTCTGTCTGTCTGTCTGTCTGTCTGTCTGTCTGTCTGTCTGTCTGTCTGTCTGTCTGTCTGTCTGTCTGTCTGTCTGTCTGTCTGTCTGTCTGTCTGTCTGTCTGTCTGTCTGTCTGTCTGTCTGTCTGTCTGTCTGTCTGTCTGTCTGTCTGTCTGTCTGTCTGTCTGTCTGTCTGTCTGTCTGTCTGTCTGTCTGTCTGTCTGTCTGTCTGTCTGTCTGTCTGTCTGTCTGTCTGTCTGTCTGTCTGTCTGTCTGTCTGTCTGTCTGTCTGTCTGTCTGTCTGTCTGTCTGTCTGTCTGTCTGTCTGTCTGTCTGTCTGTCTGTCTGTCTGTCTGTCTGTCTGTCTGTCTGTCTGTCTGTCTGTCTGTCTGTCTGTCTGTCTGTCTGTCTGTCTGTCTGTCTGTCTGTCTGTCTGTCTGTCTGTCTGTCTGTCTGTCTGTCTGTCTGTCTGTCTGTCTGTCTGTCTGTCTGTCTGTCTGTCTGTCTGTCTGTCTGTCTGTCTGTCTGTCTGTCTGTCTGTCTGTCTGTCTGTCTGTCTGTCTGTCTGTCTGTCTGTCTGTCTGTCTGTCTGTCTGTCTGTCTGTCTGTCTGTCTGTCTGTCTGTCTGTCTGTCTGTCTGTCTGTCTGTCTGTCTGTCTGTCTGTCTGTCTGTCTGTCTGTCTGTCTGTCTGTCTGTCTGTCTGTCTGTCTGTCTGTCTGTCTGTCTGTCTGTCTGTCTGTCTGTCTGTCTGTCTGTCTGTCTGTCTGTCTGTCTGTCTGTCTGTCTGTCTGTCTGTCTGTCTGTCTGTCTGTCTGTCTGTCTGTCTGTCTGTCTGTCTGTCTGTCTGTCTGTCTGTCTGTCTGTCTGTCTGTCTGTCTGTCTGTCTGTCTGTCTGTCTGTCTGTCTGTCTGTCTGTCTGTCTGTCTGTCTGTCTGTCTGTCTGTCTGTCTGTCTGTCTGTCTGTCTGTCTGTCTGTCTGTCTGTCTGTCTGTCTGTCTGTCTGTCTGTCTGTCTGTCTGTCTGTCTGTCTGTCTGTCTGTCTGTCTGTCTGTCTGTCTGTCTGTCTGTCTGTCTGTCTGTCTGTCTGTCTGTCTGTCTGTCTGTCTGTCTGTCTGTCTGTCTGTCTGTCTGTCTGTCTGTCTGTCTGTCTGTCTGTCTGTCTGTCTGTCTGTCTGTCTGTCTGTCTGTCTGTCTGTCTGTCTGTCTGTCTGTCTGTCTGTCTGTCTGTCTGTCTGTCTGTCTGTCTGTCTGTCTGTCTGTCTGTCTGTCTGTCTGTCTGTCTGTCTGTCTGTCTGTCTGTCTGTCTGTCTGTCTGTCTGTCTGTCTGTCTGTCTGTCTGTCTGTCTGTCTGTCTGTCTGTCTGTCTGTCTGTCTGTCTGTCTGTCTGTCTGTCTGTCTGTCTGTCTGTCTGTCTGTCTGTCTGTCTGTCTGTCTGTCTGTCTGTCTGTCTGTCTGTCTGTCTGTCTGTCTGTCTGTCTGTCTGTCTGTCTGTCTGTCTGTCTGTCTGTCTGTCTGTCTGTCTGTCTGTCTGTCTGTCTGTCTGTCTGTCTGTCTGTCTGTCTGTCTGTCTGTCTGTCTGTCTGTCTGTCTGTCTGTCTGTCTGTCTGTCTGTCTGTCTGTCTGTCTGTCTGTCTGTCTGTCTGTCTGTCTGTCTGTCTGTCTGTCTGTCTGTCTGTCTGTCTGTCTGTCTGTCTGTCTGTCTGTCTGTCTGTCTGTCTGTCTGTCTGTCTGTCTGTCTGTCTGTCTGTCTGTCTGTCTGTCTGTCTGTCTGTCTGTCTGTCTGTCTGTCTGTCTGTCTGTCTGTCTGTCTGTCTGTCTGTCTGTCTGTCTGTCTGTCTGTCTGTCTGTCTGTCTGTCTGTCTGTCTGTCTGTCTGTCTGTCTGTCTGTCTGTCTGTCTGTCTGTCTGTCTGTCTGTCTGTCTGTCTGTCTGTCTGTCTGTCTGTCTGTCTGTCTGTCTGTCTGTCTGTCTGTCTGTCTGTCTGTCTGTCTGTCTGTCTGTCTGTCTGTCTGTCTGTCTGTCTGTCTGTCTGTCTGTCTGTCTGTCTGTCTGTCTGTCTGTCTGTCTGTCTGTCTGTCTGTCTGTCTGTCTGTCTGTCTGTCTGTCTGTCTGTCTGTCTGTCTGTCTGTCTGTCTGTCTGTCTGTCTGTCTGTCTGTCTGTCTGTCTGTCTGTCTGTCTGTCTGTCTGTCTGTCTGTCTGTCTGTCTGTCTGTCTGTCTGTCTGTCTGTCTGTCTGTCTGTCTGTCTGTCTGTCTGTCTGTCTGTCTGTCTGTCTGTCTGTCTGTCTGTCTGTCTGTCTGTCTGTCTGTCTGTCTGTCTGTCTGTCTGTCTGTCTGTCTGTCTGTCTGTCTGTCTGTCTGTCTGTCTGTCTGTCTGTCTGTCTGTCTGTCTGTCTGTCTGTCTGTCTGTCTGTCTGTCTGTCTGTCTGTCTGTCTGTCTGTCTGTCTGTCTGTCTGTCTGTCTGTCTGTCTGTCTGTCTGTCTGTCTGTCTGTCTGTCTGTCTGTCTGTCTGTCTGTCTGTCTGTCTGTCTGTCTGTCTGTCTGTCTGTCTGTCTGTCTGTCTGTCTGTCTGTCTGTCTGTCTGTCTGTCTGTCTGTCTGTCTGTCTGTCTGTCTGTCTGTCTGTCTGTCTGTCTGTCTGTCTGTCTGTCTGTCTGTCTAGCCATTCTGGTGGTTTGTCCACACGACGCTGCGTTCGTGAGAAGGAACCAGAGTCACTTACAATATATTCAAACATATATTTTTTTATAAATGTTAGCCGCCCTGGTGAGGTATCGAAACCACAACGCAGCGATTGTAAGTAAGATGAAGTAGCGAACTAAGCGCCTTCTCACCAGAGCCACTAATGCTCATACAATCCTGTACCTAATATCGATTAACTTCGGCAAGCTGTATGCAAAACGCTTTCATGTATATACACACACAAAAAATCATTTCACATATCAACAAAAATAGCTTCGATCTAAAGCTGCCACCTTTAAGAAAATAACACTGCCACAAGACTACCGTTGCCACCTAATACTATTTTCACATATTACGGTGGTGTATTAGATTTTCATATTACACTTTCCTCTTACATTACATTTCATATTTGCAACATTAATAAAAAATATTTGTTTGAGATGACAAATTTCATAAAACCAAATAAAAATGTAAATCATTTATAAATTAAAATTCTCGAAAAAAAATACTACAAAATGAACACCTTTCTTAGAAGTCACTCAATAAATTGTAAAAGGGGAAATCAAAACTTTAAAAAATTTGTATCTCGGAAAGCAGATTTTTGCTACAAAAAAGATTCAGATTCGTTTTTAGTACGTCAAAATACATAATACGAAAATACAAATTGAAAAAATCCCATGACTTTGCAATAAAAATAATCGACAATCGGAAATATTGTTTAGCCGTAACAGGTGAAAACATTGTTAGGTGGCAACGCTAGCCTTTTGGCGGTATTATTTCCTTAAAGGTGGCAATGGTAAATCAATGCTACATATATATTTGTTACTTTTTGTGTGTATATACACATTCACCATACAGCTTGCTGAACTATATCGCCATTAGCTGAAGTTATTTTATAGCTGGCGGTGGTCTGTTGGTTAGAGCTTCGGCCTATGACTGCGGCAGTCTTATTTTTATACCCCCACACTAACTGTGGCAGGGTATACTAACTTTGACACAACGTTTGTAACGCCCATAAGGGGGCGTGTCCGGTATGGAAGAGTATATATATTCTTGATCAGCATCACCGCCGGAGTCAATTTAGCCATGTCCGTCTGTCCGTCTGTCCGTCTGTCCGTCTGTCCGTCCGCACGATACCGGTCGCAGTTTTGGAGATATCGACTTGAAACTTTGGGTACATGTTTTTCTCGTGAATACTGAGATCAAGTTCGAGAATAAGCCAAATCGGACAAAAACTGGGCGTGGCTCCCATACACCGGAAAAAAGGTCAACATTTTTCAAGTCTTTTTTTATTGCTGCATTCGATTGGAAATGTTTAGAAACGTATTTTTGACATAGTCCGAGGTTCCGAAACCACATATATAAGGGTCAAAATGAGGTCTTGAGACCAAGTTTTTTTTTTTGGTCGATTTGATTGGAAATTCTTTGAAACGGATTTTGGACAAGGTCCGGGCTCCAAAACTATTTATAGGTGGCTCAAAATGGGGTCTTGAGACCACATAATTTTATGTTCGAGGTACTTCTTCCCACTGTGTGGGGGTATTTCAGCTTCGGTATAGCCGAAGATAGTCCACTTTCTAGTTTTTTTTAAGCCTTTTCTTTTTTTTATAATTCTTTTTTAATGTAACAGTTCAACTTTACACAATTACATCATCAAACAAAATTTAATAAAAAATTACATATTTCACAAATTTCTATAAAAAAAATTACATTCAAATTTAAAAACATAGAAAATATTTTGGCATCTAAAATATATTTAGTAAACATTTAATTTTTTCAAAGTAGTGTGTTTTTTTCCCGTGCATGGCACGGGCAAATTTACTAGTTAAAAATATTGATCTTCATTTCACTAGAGTTGCCAATGAATTCTTAATTTTAACTTTTTATACCCCCACACTCACTGTGGCAGGGTATACTCACTTTGACACAACGTTTGTAACACCCATAAGGATATATATATATATTCTTGGTCAGCATCACCGTCGGATTCGATTTAGCCATGTCCGTCTGTCTACACGATTGCGGTGTCAGTTTTGAAGATATCGACTTGACATTTAGGGAATATGTTTTTTACTTCAAAAGTAAGAGCAAGTTCAAAGATCAGACAAATCGGACAAAAACATGGGTGGGCTCCCATATAAAAAAAATTAATTTTTTTTCCAATATTTTTTTGTGTTCTTGTATTTGATTGGAAATGTATAGAAACTTATTTTTGACATGGTCCGAGGTTCCGAAACCATATATATAAGAGTCCAAACGGGGTCTTGAGGAAAATTTTTTTTTGTGGATTCGATTGGAAATTTTTAGAAACGGATTTTCAACATTTTTTAGAAACGGATTTTCAACATGTTCCGAGGCTCCAAAACCACCTATAAATGGCTCAAAATGGGGTATTGAGATCAAATTTGTTTATGTCCAAGGTACTTCTAAATTCCTACTGTGTGGGGGTATTTCAGCTTCGGCATAGCCGAAGATAGTCCACTTTCTAGTTTTTTTTACATTTAATAATAAAAAAATTTTTTGTTTTAAAGTTTTTGTTACTAATGCTAATGAAGAAATTTAACTTAACTAAATGAAAAAGTTAATGGTTTTCAAAATTAACTGAAACGTTAAAAGTTAACCAAAAATTTAATTTCGTTAATTAACTATTAACTAGTTAACTTGTTAATGCTTAACTTTGGTACTTTGTAATGATTGACTGGCATAGCTCTGGCATAACTGCTTCTCCAATATTAAATGATTTATCTAGCAAACACTTAAAAGCCTCAATATTGAACAATGCAACAGAATTAATAAACACTTTTAATTTTCCTTGCCACTCGCAAGCAGTTGAGCGGTGCGTTAAGCTCGTAACGGAAGCCTTATCGGCAGTCTGCGGCAACGTTGCTAGAGATGGGTTCATTAGGTCTAACTTCCAAAAATGTTTACATTAACTGAAAAAAATTAAAAAATTTTAAAAATATAAAAAAAATTTTATAAAAAAATACAAACTTGAATTTTTAAAAGAAAATAGTTACCTCCAAACAAATTTTGATTAGCAATAAGCTGTTACTTGCTATCTTCTTTTAATGGAGCAATTTAAAATTAAAAGTGGAGACTGAAGATGATCACTGATCGGGTTGAAACTTTTTAAATATGAGTTTTACATCGATTCACAACTTTTCCGGGACCGGCAACTTAAAATTCACAAACAAAAAGTTGGGCTCCACCCTTATGTACATATATATACTAGTTGAATTCCCCGGCGTTGCTCGGACTTAAAGTACTGAAAGTACCCTCCCACAAGAGACTTCCGTACCACAATTCCGTCCCGGTCCGACTGGGAGGAGCAGTGGCCACGGAAGATTGATCAAATTCACTTTTATACGGACGGTTCCAAGCTCGACAACAAAGTCGGTGGAGGAGTCTTCTCTGACGAACATAATTTAGGTCTCTCATTTCGCCTTCCCGACCACTGCAGTGTATTCCAAGCAGAAGTGATGGCTATAAAAGAAGTTATGAACTGGCTGCGGCGGAACGTAATATCTGCTCAGGATATTACGATTTTCACAGACAGTCAGGCCGCAATCAAATCCTTGGAATCTGTCCTCCTAACATCAAAGGTAGCCTCGGACTGTCGCACATCTATTAACGAGATAGCCAAGCAGTTTAATATCCACCTCGTCTGGGTGCCGAGGCATTCCAGGGAACTGCAAAGCTGATGAACTCGCAAGGCAGGGCACTACAATACAGCTACTACCAGATAAGGTAAAGCTAGGTATCCCGCTCAGCACGTGCAAGCTACTGCTTCGTCTTGACTCCATCGCCAAGACTAACAATAGATGGGCCTCTGGAACCACTTGTAATAGATCTGGAGCTGGATCTGAAGCGTTGTGAGACACTCATCGCACTGCCTAGGCCCAGCATCCCGAAGGTGGTAGGTGTGATTACTGGTCACTGTTTGATTGGGCGCCATGCGGTAAGGCTTGGGGCTTGGCGAATGACTTCTGTAGGAGTTGTATGGATGATGAGGAAGAGGAGTCTGTGATGCATCTTCTCTGCTCCTGCCCGGCATTGTCTCGAGCAAGGAGGACCCAGTTGGGGTCATTCTTCCTGGACAGTCTAGGTGATCTCTCTACGGCTAGTATCAGGCCTTCATAAGTTCATCTTGAACTCCAAATGGTTTGGGGCATAGGGGAAGGGAATATGGATCCTGTGGTATCACAATGGACCTCTTTTGGTCTAAGTGTATCGGCGTGCCGATAGCCACCTTAACCTAACCTAACTTAACCCTCCCGTAAACCTTTCCGTAAACCCCCAAACACTAGAGCATAACATAAAAAATTGCAGAACTCTACACTGAGGGAAAAAATAGTGAAATCAAATGAAAACGTATTTAAATCATATATAAACGTATTTGATAGTGCTCCTAAGCTGTTTTTATTTAAATCAAATATTAAATATGGAAATATTGAAATTAAATATGGAAATATTAAATTTTTTTATTTATTTAAAATTTTTTAATTTATTTTTTTTTACTTTATTTAATTTTTTTATTTGCTAATTTCCTTAGAATCATTTGTAACAACTTTTCCACAAATTCAGTTTTGCAGGAATTCGAACCGGGAACTCCTGGAGTTTAGAGTGCCCTCGTCCATTTCCGTCACTTTTCACAAGCGTCTTAATGTTTGTATATTGCTCAGCAAATCTTATAAATTTAAGTTTTCAAATCAAAAAATAGAAATTTCAATTATACATTGCTCAGCATTCCTTGATTTTTTTCTTCTAAAAATGTAAACTGAAGTTTTCGAATCTAAAAATATATATATTTGAGTTTAGACACAGAAAAATTGAGCCTGTGATTTATATGTGGTTTTAGAACCTCCGACTATGTCAAAAATCCGTCTCTAAACAATTCCAATCAAATACAGCAATAAAAAAAATTCGCTTTTTTGTCGTTTTGTATGGGAGCCCCGCCTACTTTTTGTCCGATTGGGCTGATTCTCGAACTTGGTCTGAGTTTGGAGAAGAAAAACGTGTACCCAAAGTTTCAAGTCGATATCCAAAATTGCAACCGCTATCGTGATGACAAAATTTTTTTAATCGTTTTAAAACTTAAAAAGGTGCAAGAACAAATGCTCAAAGTTAAATGTATGTATTCTTAAACGAATTCCTTTAATCTTATCTGGTTTATTTTGGTCTTTTTCTAAGCAAACCCAGTCAATTTACCATAAATTTTAACATGAAAAGCAGGCTTTGAGTTATTACATGCAGTAAAACCAAATTTTTTCGTCTGCTTTGCATGACAACATACATATATTTCGGTACCGAAGATGACATCCCAGCCAATAATTGATCGACTTTTTTTTTTTTTGTAAATTGTCCAGCTAACGCATTACAATAGCTAGAGCAGAAATATATTGAGAACCATAAAAAATAAGCAAAGTTTATTTTCAGGGGGTGACCCGGGCCACTTTTTTTTCGACCATACAACGTGAGGCGGTTTATTGGACATACATATTTCAAAATGAATTAAAAACTATTTTTGAAATTCAATTAATTGAAAATTTTTGCTTGCTTGATTTTAGTTGATAATTTTGGTTTGAGGGATTTTGGGAGGTAAAACGATAAACTAGAAATAAGTTTATCCTTATTAAAATCCAGTTTTGTTAACTTTTTTGTTTTTCAAATTCCCACTTTTTTTTGAGTTTATGGAACCGAAACCGAAAATTAGGGAACCAAAACCGAAACCGGAACCGATATTCCTTTCGGTTCCAGTCCCTGGTTACAAATCTTATAGTTATTTTTTAGATTGGGCTCTCTAGAGTTTTTCTACATTTTTAATTGAGCGTACACTGAGAAAAAAAATCAAAACGAAGTATTGTCAAAATGTACCTTCCAGCCAAAACTGAATGTTCTGATTTTGTGTTTTTTTAACTGCCCATTGATGAATTGAGACTGAAATTTGTTTCACGCGTACGCTTTTGATCCACAACTTTTTTAAATTATATTTTATCGAATTTTCGAACTTGTCATTGATTTTTCTTATACAATTCATTCTGTAGAATAGGGATTATACCTAAAAAAGTACAATCGTACATAAAAAAGAAACATTCAAATATTGACTCTGTTTCACGTTCTAGTTTAGAACTGAGAAGTGTTGATTTTTTCAAAGCGATACCCGTTTCAAAACATAACCATGCAGTTTGTGATTTTTTTCTCAGTGTAATATTGCTAGATACTAAAAAAATTACACACCTAACTATAGGGGATTTAATACAACTTTATAATTGACAGAATCCTTCAGGAGGAAATATACTTTGATCTTTCCGTACATCTACAGGTTATCAAATTAAAAACCGAAAATAATATGCCAATCTTAAAATTTATTTTCAGGCGTGGTCTTCTGGGATTGGAAAAGCTATTTACATATTTTTGTAAGGAATGGTTGAGCGATATAAAAAGAAATCAGCTGCCAAAAATATTGAGTGGTGTCGGTCCAACGTACGCTTTCGTTCAGTTATGTAAGTATTAGGTGCCTATTATAAGTGTCGAAGCACCTACGACAACCGACCTGTATCGTAGTAACTTCAATCAATTCCGATCCTTTGTGAATTTATGTATCATGGTTGCTTTTTTGTCGCTCAGTATCATTGTTAATGCGATCGTTTTGTTTTTTTTTTTTTTTTTTTTTTTAAATTCTTTTTTATTTATTGGATCTTCTAAAATTTAGAACTAACAATAATTTTTAACGGTACAAATTTCACATTAAATACAAATTTCACATTATAATTTACTAGCTGACCTAATCCAACGATTTGGGCAACCTATGTAGTTATCATTCATAGGGGCGTCATCAAGGCGATGTTGACATCGATGGATGTTGGCATCGTCCCGATGGCGTCATATGCGGTATGTTGGAGTTGCTGAGGGTTACAAGGCGATCTATTCAAAAGCTATAGAATATTTACGCTTTAGACGTAGGGGTCGGGTGGGTTTAAACAAATTTCTAGCTAGAATATTGGGCTTGTCTTTGTACTTTGATGTACGCTTAGGGATCTCATCGGAAATTGTCGGTATTTGTAAATCTCGATGGATTTGTGCATTTCTCATAAACCATGGAGCTGCAACGATTTGACGCAGAACTTTCGACTGCATTCTTTGTAGTTTCTCAACATTTGATGGAGATGCTGTTCCCCAGAGCTCAATCCCATATGTCCATATGGGTCTAATTACGCTTTTATATAATAGGATTTTGTACTTGGTGTTGAGTTTTGATTGTTTCGAAAGGAGCCAATCTAGTTCGATTTTTTTTAATTTGATTTGTGTATTTTTAGCTTTGATGTGCCTTTTCCAAGTGAGCCTGCGATCGAGATGCATTCCAAGGTATTTGGTTTCACGACACTGTGGTATTACACTACCATTTATTTTAAGGGTGGTTCACGTATCTTTCCTTAGGGTGAAGGTTAGATGAACGCTCTTAGACTCATTGACTTTAATTCTCCACTGAGCTAACCAATTTTGCAAAGTGATTAAATGCTGTTGCACGTGTTATGATGCCATTTTGGGGTCTGAGTGTGAGCACAATATTGCGGTGTCGTCGGCAAATGTTGAGATGAGGGTCTGATCATAAGTGGGCATATCAGCTGTATAGAGTATAAACAGCAGGGGTCCGAGGACGCTGCCTTGGGGTACACCGGCAAGAATATCAAATCTACGAGAAACGAAACTTTTATGTTTAACTACAAATTTTCTGTGGGTTAAGTAGTTGTCAAGCAAAATGTGCATGCTTGCGGGTAATAGTTTCTGTTGTTTGGATATCAATCCTCTACGCCATACCTTATCAAAGGCTTGGGTGATGTCGAGGAATACTGCTGAGCAGTATTGCTTTTTCTCGAATGTTTTTTTGATCAATTCAACAATGCGATGAACCTGTGCAGTCGTGCCATGCTTTTCTCTAAATCCGGATTGGTGATTGGGTATTTCACCTTTAGCGAGTATTGTAGGTAACATCATTTTTATCAGAATTTTCTCAAAAAGTTTTGATAGGGTAGAGAGTAAGCTTATTGGGCGATATGAACTCACGTTTGTAGGGTCTTTTCCCGGTTTTAGGATCATCGTGATCTGCGACAGCTTCCTGTCACTTGGGTAGTGACATATTCTTAATATAGCATTATATATATGCAATAAGTGAGTAACAGCAATTTATGGCAGCTCTTTCACCATTTTAGCCGTTATTAAGTCATGTCCTGGAGCTTTTTTTGGGTTCAACTTGGCAATATCGTCCATAAGTGCTTTTCTTCTGATGAGTAGTGGGTTAAAATTTGACCTGGTTGCGAGCTGTGGTAACGGGTAATTTGCATTTGGGGGGTTTGGAGTAAATACATTTTTTAGGTGACTTGCAAAAGCAGTACCTTTTTCGGCATTACTTCTCGCCCAGTCTCCGTTGGGTAAACGAATTGGCGATTCTGCAATAATGGGTCGTTTTATATTTTTTGTGGCACGCCAAAGAGAGTAATTTGTTGAGCTCGTCGGTGTAAGCTTTTCCATGAATTGATGCAGATCATTCTCGTTTTTCGCCTTCTGTTAAGAGCGCAGCTATACTTTGTGGCACAAATTCCTTTTTTTGGGTAGTGTTATTGATTTTTGGGGTAGCTGCCAGTGCTGCGTTTGTAAGTAGAAGGGTAAAGTTACGCATTCAGTTGCTGCTCAGTTTTCAGTGACACATGCAGGGTAATGTGTGAACTTATATATTTTCTGAATTTAAGCCAATTCGTATACATACTGGTGAGTTTGTCGGTTGGGTTGACTTCTGAATTTGGCACATATTTTACTGTACTTATAGTGGGTGTTTGCATATGAAAATGGTTTTTGTTGTGGTGCAGTCATAGCTCCATTGTTGCCCTGAAGGGTTTCGTTTGGGAAGAAACCTTATTTTTAAGTGTTTTATATTCTACTTATCCTCTATAATTTGCAGTGTGATTTTTACCACAGTTACTACAATGTCTAACGGCTGCATCGTTCCTAGATTTCGGGCATAATTGGGTCTGGTGCAAGTCACCACAAATAACACAAACACTGGGAAGTGTACAATATTTTTTTGTGTGGCCAAATTCCTGGCAATTTTGGCATTGTATTGGACCACGGCTTTTACGTGGCTCCTCAACACTGACTTTACGGTGTAATAAATACCGCAGATTATAATTCGAGTTCAATGTTGAATGCGGAAGAGGGGTTGGTTTAACATATCTCTGTTTTTTATGTTAGATACAGATCTGACCTGAAATTTTTGCTCTGTTAATGCGGCTTTTAGTTCATCGCATTCGATGAAAGAGTCTATACCTCTTATTACAACCATAAGGCCTTTGCTGCTTTTGAGCTGGTATGTGTAATAGCTCCTTTTGCACTTATCGAAATTATCAATAACTTTTCGAAAATCTACCTCATTATACATTTGAATTTTAGTTTCATGGATAGCGCCCTTGAGAATGGGCATCACATGAAATCTGTTGGCACCAGCAAGCTGTGTTATCAGATTGACAAGAGAATTTGAGTTTTTTTCTCTGAGATAAATTGGCGGCGGCTTCGACGTTTTGGGTTTAGGGTCTGAATTTTCTTCTTCATACAATAAAGAATATCTATTTTGGCCAAGATTTACGGGCTGGATATTCGATTTGGATTTAAAAATCTTAGGCGTATTGGTATTTTCTGGAGGGGTCGCTTGACGTTTTTGCATTGTAGGATCTGGTTTTTGCAGGTAGCGGTGCATGCCTGTCTGCACTGCCGAACCTGCAGTAGTCTGCGCGAGAGAGTTAATTTTATTGCCTTTTTTCGCTGACTGGGGCTTATGAACAGACTTTTGATTCTCTGTAAATTTATTAAGGGGGTCTGGCGTAAGGGTATTAAGAGAATTTGTACTTGCCAAAGTCGATTTAGATGCTGCGGCTGCTGCCATTTCCGTTTTCTGCTGGGTGTAGGGTGTTGGGGTTTCGCATTGTTCGCCAAGGAACAGATGGTGATGCGAGAGAGCTTACGAAGAGCGCCTCTGCAGAGCGACTCTTCAAAATAGTGTTTTCAGCTAGAATAGCATTGTTGGCAGGAAAGACAAGAATGAGCTGCGATGCATTCTCAGAGAATGCAGAGGCTTTTAACTGCGACGCTTTCGCGGGTGCTTCAGCATTGTTAGTGTTTTCCGACAAACCGGTTTGTGAGATTGAATCCAGTGGCGGCGTTCTCATCATATTGATCACTTTTCAATTTGGTTTATTGATTAATTATTTGGCCTTTTACAGTCAGTGCCAAGACTAATGCGAGATTGTTGGGCGCTTTTTCCGCGCACAGGTCCCGCACAAATTTCGATTTATTTTTTTTGTGTTTTTATCACTTAAATTTTCGTAAATAGTATGGAGCTAAATCCGCACATTCCATGACAACTCGCCTTTTTTGTTGTTCGAGTGGTTGCTTACAATATATTTTTTTTGTTAAGTTTTTTCGAAAAGTACTGGAAGATCCAAATTGAAAAATATTTTCGTTTTATTGTTTGTAATTTTCATGAAGGACGAAAGTAATCACGAATTTAAAAAAACCTTAGTTTACAGCAAAATGTATCTTCGATTTTTGACACACACTAGGACTTTCGATCCCGAAGGCTCGATTTTTTTTATATTTTATGAGTGATGAAAAGTTGTATTTTTCTTGTATTAAACATTTTTTATAGACTAATTTATTTAAAATGTACTCCCGAAAATCCCGGGATTTAGGAAAAAATATCCCGGGATTTTCGGGACTAAAAATGGACTGGGATCCCGGGATCGAAAGCCCTAACACACACACAAAGAAACAAGTGAGTAAGTTTCAGTCGGTCAAAGCCGACTTATATATACCCTACACCTGCTGGGCCATTTTGAATCCGCCATCTTGAATTTTGAAATTCCGACATCAAATTCCAGCGACCCCACAAACAACCACCCACCTATACAAAATTTCATGAAATCTTAAAATTTCGGACGCCATATTGGTTTTGCCATCTTGAATTTTGAAATTCCGACATCAAATTGGAAATCAGGTAGGCGGGGCAGTCGACCAATTTAGCCCATTTTCAATACCAAGTCCTTTTAGGGCGTAAAAAGGATAAATCCAAAATCTGGGCTCTCTAGCTTTCTTCTAGCTCTTGGAATCGCGTTTACAAGAGAAGAGGACGGACAGACGGATATGGCTAAATCAACTCAGGAGGAGGCGCTGATCAAAAATATATATCATTTTCCATACCGGAAAAGTCTCCCTGTTGGTGTTACAAACATCAGGCCAAAGTGAATATACCCATATCTCATGAGGTGTAGGTTATAAAAAGTCGGTAAATCTAACCGAAAAAGATGGTTGAAATTGCTCGAATCCTTCAATGTTGTACGCTTAGCCGATGAGAGATGGTACATTTATTGCACCATTTTTTCAATGTTAAATTGTAAATTGTACAGTAAAAATCTGAAAAACTCACATTTAACCAAAAAATGTGGTAAAAAAACTTACAATACCAACGACTTTTTCAATTATTTCGGGGGGGTCCAAAAAAAATTTACTTTTTTTTTTTTCTCCATGTATTTTTTTTAGGTCAACCATTTGGGGGGGGGGGGGGGGGGGGGTTGTTCCGGACACGTATACCCCCCCCCCCTAATTACGGCCTTGATTTGAACTATTTCACCATTCGACAAACATCAACTTTTGGTAACGCACATGATCGTGACTGATAGATTCTGTTACAGCGGGCTAAAAAGAGTACCCGTGTCTCCCAGTTTTTCTAGATCAATTCTTAAAACCGTTTAAATCGCATTTATATATTTTGCATATTTCTCATTTACATAATAATTCTTCAAAAATACAGTTTTGATTAAATTTTTAATATTAAACTTGTATTTGATAGGGGAAAAACATGTAAGCTTTTTACAATCGGATGTAAACTCATCACTCTAGACTAGAAAGAATTCAGAAATTTGGATTTTTTTAAAACATTTTCTTTACTTTAACATAAGTTTTTTTGTAAAACATCTGAATACCAGACAAACAATTTTCGGTCACACCGTTGAAGAGATGTAGGCAGGTTAAAGGAGGTATGAAGAGATTGTCACACAAATCTACTCATAAAACCCGTTCTAATAGTCTAATTTTAAAGGTTATTTTATCAAATTAAAGGTAATTGAACATACTATAAACGCTTGGTATAGCGTTTTCCTATCAGCTTTTCCGTTTAGGTTGATATTGACTAAGTTTGTTGATTAAAAAAATCCAAATTGTTTCAGCAAATCTAGTGAAGTTATTGAGTCACATTTCATAATATCGATATTGGTATCAATGTAAAGGTCTATTCCATTCCTTTCAAATGAGTACACGTGTGCATATAAAAAGGATTGATGTGAAGTTTGGAGATAAAGAAAAGTCGGCGCGGAATGCACTTCTTTGTCCCCATACAATAATGAAAAACCTTGGAAAAAGATTTTGATGAAACTTTTTACATAAGTTAATTTGGGGTCGCTGATGATCTCAAATATTAAGTTGGCTTGAACGTAACACTGTTGGTGTCGCTAATAATTGTAATTTAAATTGCAAATTATTTATTTTTTTATAATTGCCTGGCAGCTGAATGCAAGCTTAGATTTTAAAATTAATAAAGGGTCTTTTAGAGATTGTGTCTTTAAAATTTTATAATTTCTTCAGTCTTAACAAAAATTTTGAATAAAAAATTTTAATTTTGCACTTACTTAAACATTTTCTAATATTTTATGGCTTTACTAAAACAGCTGCCAAATAGTCAATCATAGCACAGTCTACAAATTTTGATCGTATGTATATATCTATAACATACCTTTAATTTCCTGTTTTTTAAGAATGGGTTTAACCTGGTAATAACAAAAAATTTGATTTTTGACCATGTCAAAAATCAATTTCTAAACATTTCCTTTCGAAAACAGCAATAAAAAAAGTTGGAAAATTTCGCTGATTCTTTAACTTGCTCTTACTTTTGAAGTGAAAAACATATTCCCAAAGTTTCAAGTCGAAAACTCGAAAACTGCGACCGCTATCGTGCGGACAGACACTCCTCCTTATGGGCGTTTCGAAGTTAGTGTCAAAGTTAGTATACCCTGCCACAGTGAGTGTGGGGGTAATAAAAAAGAGCTATTTAATAGGAAATGTAGGAATTATAACACAAATTTCGATACGAGTTGCCCGTTCACGAATGCTTACAATAATTCGTCCCCTGCCTATTCCGACATTCCGCTAGAGTTAATTTAAAATTTTTTTAAAAATTGGAATAGAGATAGGCTGAAGTACTAGCGAAATTTGACTATTCTAGCGAGATAGTCAAAGGAACCACCAACTATTTTTTACGATGAAATTTTAAAAAGGAAAAAAGTTTTCTTGACTTAAGGGGATCGCAAACTTTGTAGTTTGACCGAATCTAAAATACCCTGCTCTAAAATACGTACTCGCATGTTCTTAGATCATTTTACGGTAATTTCATCGAAAATTTTTCGATTTTTTATCGATAGTTTTTCGATATTTTATTGATAACTTTCGATAATTTATCAATAGTTAATTTTTCGATGGTTTACCAATATATATCTGAATGGAAAAAAAACACATCTAAATCCGTTCAGTATTCCAAATTATATGGGAATATATCAAAATTCGTCAAAATTGGGTCTGGAGAAGGTCAGACCCCTACAATCATAATATTATTATAGCAAAAAAGATATGATCTCTGCAATCATGCTCCAATCATATTTTTTCTCTGCGTGTAGCAGAACCCCTTAATCCGTTAAGCACATTTCGAGAAAATCCTGATAAAAAATAACTATTTTTCCTGGGGGCTGTGATAAAAAATTTCTCTGAATATTGAGAATTTTTTTAAATAGCTTCTGGGACAAAAGTTTGTAAAATATGATTTTGTACCTAACGGATTAAGGGGCCAAGCTATTAATTTGAAAGGAATGGAATAGACTTCTCCATTGATACCAATATCGATATTATGAAATGTGGCTGTGAACCACCCTATATGTGTACGAAAAATTACACTGTGCAAGACTAAATTCTGATTGGCGATCTGATAACAGATTCTGATAGGTCTTGGTCTACATAATAACATCAAATGGTTTTTCTGAATTAGCTCGAAAAAACCGAGTTATTCGTATCAAAGTTGTAACCTCCTTTCACTTTTGTTGAAACAACTTTTTAAGGGTAAGCTATATCGTGTTAGTATCTGAAACAAAAATATTATATATAATCCTAGCTAAAATAAATCTAAACAGTCTTAACCCATTAATGTAAATATTTAGTGGTCATAAATATCCCAGAATACAAAAAATGTTATTTTTCAAATTTTAAAACCAAAAAATTTTATAAAAAAAATAATTTTTTTTGTTTGGTCAAATTTTTTCTATTATTTGATTATTTTGTTAAAAATATTGAAATTAAATGACAAGTAAAATGGACATATTCTGTGAAATATTCTGTTAAATTTCTCCTCCTCGATTTTATGCATTAGAAGCATGTTGCCTTTCAAAAAAAACAACATTTTGTCGCGGCATAAATTCGCGACAGAATTTTGTTTGTTGTTATTGTTTGTTTGTTCTTGTTTTTGCGCCTCGTCAGTAGCGGCGATAGTTGATAGGTTTGCTTTGTCAACTAAGGAGATTTGGTTTTTCAAGAATCAGAGGAGTTTTGCAGGCCAACCCTCGTCAGTAGCGGCGATAGTTGATAGGTTTGCTTTGTCAACTAGGGAAAATTCGGTTCTTGAGGAGTTAGTAGGGGAAGTTTTTCGAGCTACGCCTGAGGGACTTGGGGCTGACTTAGAACTCCATGTTTTCGTGTATTTTGACGACATTATTATCGTTACAAATACATTTGATAAGCATGTTGAGGTTCTGAAGGAGGTCCTGAGGAGGATTTGTTGGCAGGGCTTGTAATGAATGGGGAAAATTTAATTTTTCTGTTTCTTCGCCACGGTACTTAGTTTTGTTTCGAATTTCGCTGATTTGGAAAAGCCTCTAACTGGTCTTCTAGAGACGAAGAACAGGTTTAGATGGCCGCCTGAGTGCGAGAACAGCTTTTGATAAAGGGGACAAGGTAATCTCTTATTTGAGTAAGTCGTTGAGTAGGAGCAAGAGAACTAACAAATTAAGACCACTTTGATCACAGTGATTTGTCCCATAGACAAAATTCAGAAAGTTTGATGTCATCAATTATATAAAATATGGTATTTTTGGAAAGGTAATACATTGACTAAAAAGAATATGAACTTCTTTATTTGATCAAAATTTTTTTGACGTCCGTGGAGTATTGCCAAATTAGGGATAACAATGATAACAAATGCTAAAAGAAAAAAATTTATTTTTGATAGCTTGGCGAAAAAAATTGCCAAAAAGGTATTTTTGGCAAGAATGATACAAACTTTACTTTTTTATAAATGTTATTGTTGTATTAAAAAATGAAAAATAAAATAGTTGTCATTAAACTGTGATGTAAAAAATAGTGAGTACCATGAAAAAAAAAGTTTTTCAAGTAAAAAACAAAAAAAAACCCAACAAATTATGGATTGTAAAAAAAAAGTGCGTAAAAGTTACTAAAAATTTTTTTTTTTAAAGTTTAATGTGTTTTCTTTTAGAAAAAAAAATTCACCATTTTTTACCAATTTTTTGAAAAAAATGTTTTTTTGTAAATGCCTAAAATGACAATTTTATATCAAAAAAAAATTTTGAAAAGTTCATAATGTAAATAAAATGGTAAAATGTGATGAATGTATGTACTTTTATTAATATATTGATATTAATGTATGTATAGTAACTAAAAGCTCAATTGAAATATTGTTGATCCACTGTCATTTAATTTTTCTCTATTTTACTCTTCTCTCTTCTTCCTATTGACTAAGGCGGTCAATACCGAATGGTTTTGGCAATCGCGGGTTCTCCAGATTTTTCAGGATTTCTTGGGGTTTGTTACTTTACCAAGCAATGCACATGTTAAACAAATAAAAAAATATAAAAGATATAAAAAAATATATAGTTTTTGAAAACGATAATATCAGTGAAGGAATTGAGGATAGTATAAATTTCTTAGTGAGCGAAGATTGTGATAGTTCTAACGATTCTGAATAAATTATTGTGAAATTTAAGAATATAACCTTTTAATTGATTTCTTAGGGATAAACATCAAACTCAATTCGAGAGCAAACGAAATTGATAAACTGTGGAACAGGGTACAATGTGCCAGAATTATTAAAATTGAGAATACAGGTAAAATTTATGGTAAAAGTGAATCCGTCACTTCGATAAAAGTACACTATCAAGTACACCAGACCGTGAATACCCCTAATAGTAGAATATACATAGTATAATATAGTAGAATATACATGTTTCTTTACAAAGTATTCAAGATTATAAAAATGTATTGCTCTTTTCAATAGTTATACTATTAAATTTATTAAAGATTTTTTAATGTTTTTGCATTAATGTACCTGCTAAACTACAACTGCTAGCCAAAAACGGTTACCAAATTTGAAATCAGCTAATCAAGAACCACTAGAATCCGTTATTAAAGCTAAGAAACCTTTTGCGAAATATAATTGTAGAGTTGTATTATATGCATAATAATTAAATAAAAAAATCAAGCATACAATTCTGGATTTATTCAAAAACTATAAGGGTTACAGAAAAACCGATTACATTTGAAATCAGCGGGCCAAAATACATTTAGAAACTTAGTTTCAATTAATTCAGAATACTCCTTCGATTTTTGTCCCAAGCTCATATGGAGACAAATCACTGTGCGTATGTGCCGGAGAACCACAGGACGTGGGATTCTCGTCTCTCAAAGGTGGCATGCTGTATTCGAACAGCTCAGTATGAGGTTTTGGGGTCGTCTCCATACTTCGTGAGTTTTGGCCGGAATATGGCGGTCAGAGGTGATAGGGATTATAGACGAGTGGGGGACTCAGACCAACCGGACAGTAGTAGTGAGGACCGGGCCAAGAAAATGGCAGACTTGAGGGAAGACTTATGGAAAAAGTTAGAAATGGCAAGTGAAGAGACAGGAAAAAAAGAAAACTTACAATCTCAGACGTAGAGATGTACAGTATTTACCACACGAGTTAGTATGGAGACGCAACTTTGGTTTTGTCCGATGGTGCAAACTATTTTGCAATGAAGTTAGCTGTTTAGGACTTTTTAGGGTTAAAAAAAGAGGGTGTCTCCGTGGGCATATGTTTTGGAAGACGAAGACGGACGAGAAAAGGGGACTCATGGTGATTTTCTCCGGTTAGATTCGAAAGCTGGCTGGTCTCAGGAGACCAAGAAACTTTCGCGGAGGTGGAGGTGGGGTTGTCGCGGCACAATTTCGCGACAGAATTTTGTTTGTTTTTATTGTTGTTTGTTTGTTCTTGTTTTTGTGTTTTCCCTTTGTTCGGGGCGACGGATGAACAGTACCGAGGAGAAAAACACATTGGCACAGACGGAAAGCTCGCACTGACACTTTTATTGTATTATTCTTTTGTTATTATATTGTTCTTTTTTTATTTATATTATTTTCCCTTTTGTTACGACTTCGTTTTAGAAGTTTGTTGATGAGCTTTTACGATCCGATGTTGGGGATGGCACTAGACTAAAGCTTTTTGTACTCTTTGAACCTGTTTGAGGGAGGGGAATCTGTCGATATTTATGCTTTCGCCTATACATGCATGAGTGCCGCCAAAATGAGAATTTTCATTTTGGTGGGTGCGGGGGTGTATATGTAAATTTGCCAAACATACTCTAGAAAAATTTGAGAAGATCTTTCACATATAGGTGTGGGTCAAGCCCCGACTGCGAATACTGGCTTCTGCGTAGGTCGCGCTCATGTGTGGGGGGGGGGGGGGGAATGTTAGAGAAATGGAAAGTGAGCGCCATATATGCGTTCATATAGACAAGATTCTTTTAGTTCTTTTTAGGCAGGGAAAAGAGTGCGAACAATTTTAGTGGACTGGCGGTTTCTTTAAATTTTTAAATTTGATTCTTAAATTGTGTTTTTGTGGTTGCTGAAGACCATCGTTGGATCGTGGAGCTGAGGCAGGAGATATTTTCGAGGGAGTATTTTTCCGCGCTGGTGTTATTTCCACCAGCGGGTGGCAATAGTGTTTTTGGTGTTTTTATCTGTGGCAGTCGGCCATTTAGTTTATTCGAGGGGTATAAAGGGAAGGGAGAAATGTTGATGGAGTTTGTCAAGTTGTGGCAAGTTGGCCAGTGGTGTTTCGAGATTTTAATAGTGGAATTGGTCTCCGTCGGTTTTGTGGTCCTGGTTTCCCCTTTCCCTTCCAATTTTGTTGTGGCGTCCCGCACCTGAGCCAAGTTGTAGCTGGACTTCGATGAAATCGATTCTGTAAAGAATCGTGCGAGGGATTTCAGGCAGATCGGTCTGGTCCCGTAAATCAAGTGCACATAAAAACATAATTTTTGTCATTAGTGTTTTTTTTCTAAAATGCTGTCGTTTGACAAATTTCCGTTTTGTGTGTCAGTGAGTGGTCCGTAAACCAAGTGCACATAAAGGCATGATTTTTGTCATTAGTATTTTTTTTCTAAAATACTCTCGTTTGACAGATTTCCGTTTTGTGTGTCAGTGAGTTTTCGTTTCCATTTCGCGTTCGGTTATTTGCGGTTTCCATATACGTGTATATTTCAGAGTAGGATTCGAAAAGTTTAGTTATCGGGTTTTCGCGTGTAAGTGTGTTTCGTTCGGCCGGGGTTTCCATACCGCGAGGGTCGGTTCCAATCCCACGCGTCGCGATTGAGCTACCGGGCAATTAGGAATTTTAATTATCGCCTGGGAATTTTTGATTTTGGTTTTTTTTAAAGTTTAGTTAAAAATAGCGCGATAATTCGAAAATTAGAAATTTTTTTATAAAGTAAACTAATGTTAGTTTATCAAAGAAATTCAACTTAACTAAATGAAAAAGGTAATGATTCGAAAACCATTAACTTAACTGAAACGTTAAAAGCTAACCAAAAATTTAACTTCGTTAATTAACTATTAACTAATTAACTAGTTACTGCCCAGCTTTGAGTGGGACGATCAACTGAGAAATCTACAGTGGAATGTTAATTCTCAGAAAAACTCAAGCTTACGCGCATAAAAGAAAATATTGGAGGCTGTGCAGATCGACGACAATCTAATTGTTGTGTGACAGTTCGTGTTCAAAATTGACCACTTTATTTTAGAATTTTAAAGATAAGAAATGTAATACAAGAACACTTAAATTGCGGCTTTCGCTCTGATGGGCTATAGCTGGATGTCTGAATGTCCAAATCTGGTCAAATTGTTTTCTACAGCAAGTAAGATAAGAAATTTTGAATTGCATTTCTTATCGACTCGAGCATGTAGCGCTAGTCGTAAAATCAAATTGTAAATTGTTATCTCCCAACGTAAGCATACGGATACCAAAACTATATTTGGTATTCTGTTGCAAGCATAACTGATAACAATTCAAAATGTATAAAAGAAGACCAATGCTACATATAGCGTATTCATATCTCTGGTTTTCTTGTAATATATGATAAGGTTTGTAGATTTAGGTATAAATAACGCCGTTCGGCAATAATAAAATCAGAATTGAAATTACATTGATACTGTTCGGTGTTTCTTTTCTCACCATTGGTCCTTCGAAGTAAAGAAATTAGTAATTGAGTTTTCCCCTACCCTGGTAAGAGACTCAAAAGGACCTTTTTCGAATCAGTGACTTACACATACAGTCACTACCTAAAACAAAAGCTTAATCGAAGCTACATATCGATTTAACTAAGCGTTTCCCTGGCTATACAGCGGAAAATAAAACAAAAAAGCGTAATCGAGGCTACACGTCAATTGAACGAAGCGTTTCCGAGGCTATACAACGGTAAAGTGAAAAGCTTTCCCGAAGCAAAAATCGGAACAGGGAAAAAAACAGCAAATCATCAACGCTATATCGACGCCTCTTAAGGAAAATTACTACACTAAAGATGGGTAAAGCTAATATTATGGAGAAATAGATGGAGTTAGGCGAGGAAGCGGTTGTAATTCTCAACAAGATCCAAGACAAAGGGATCAGGAGAGTGTTAGTTGGAAGAACAAAGAAGAGAGTGGAGAGCATCTGGATGGAGTTCGAAAATAACCACCAATCTTTATTAGCTGCTGGAATAACCAAAGATAGTTATTTCGAGCACAAGTACTATGAGCAGACATCTGGCAGGTTGGAAGAAATCCAAAGAATGTTATATGAAATTGAGAGCCAAGAACATTTGGAAAAAGTACTTCAGGCCGAGCATCAACGAAAAGCGGACTCGGTACAGAAGGATGAAGACGGAACATCAGTACGATGCAGCTCAACAAAAATGAGCAAAAATATGAATGTACTCCGTAGTTCGACAAATCGTGTGTTTTGCGAAATCGAGAGCGGCACAAAGGATTTGACAGCATTCAAAGAAGTTATAAACAGGCGAAATCAAAGTCTAGAAGAATGTTATGAAGAGACGGATCTTGCGTTATCTGAAGACACCGAAGAAGAATACATGAGGCTTCAAGATGACGTTCTCGGTGCCATCCAAAAAATAAACAGGTCATTGAGTAGCAGAGAGATCAATAAGCATAATTCATCGTCAACGATGAGGATGACAGAAATTAAGATCCCAATTTTCTTCGGAGATCTAAATGACTGGCCTTCATAGTGCATGATAATGAACAGTTGTCGAATGCGGAAAAAATGTACCGCCTAAAGACATCAATAAAGGGAGAAGAGGCTAGGCTGATACAGCATCTTAAAATAAAAGATTCCAACTACGAGGCATCATGGGACATGCTAAAACAGCGATATGAGAATCGTTGCTATTCACAACTCAAGTGGAACGGATATTGGATTTTGTGTTTGAAACATCAATTAGACGTAAAATGTACCAGTTTGTCAACGGAGTGCAAAAAGTGTGGTAAACGTCACCACATATTATTCCACTACGACGAATTCAAACGGGGATCAAGCAGTCATCCTGAGAAGGCTAAAGGAAAATCAGCTGCTTTGATGACAGAGGATAATAAATCAGCGTCGGTGCTGTTAGCTACGACTCAAATAAAAGTGAAGACTACTGATGGGGATCATTTGGTTCTGAGAGCATTGATAGACCAAGGGTCCCAGAAAACAACAATCTCCGAAGAAGCAGCTCAACTATTGCAGTTGCCAAGAAGAAAAGTAAAAACCGAGTTACATGGATTAGGAGGTACAATAGTTGGAATTTCGAAATCGAAAATAAATATCGAAATCGCTCCAAGATTTTTGAGCAATAAGACGTTCAAGTCAGAAGCGTTGGTATTGCCAACATTAGCGAGTAGTCATCCTGATAAATCATTTAAATATGATATCGACAACTGGAAAAATCACGTTTTGGCAGATCCTTGCTTCAACAAATCGGATAGGATTGATATCGTAATTGGAAGCGATCTTTACACCGATATCGTGGCATCTACAAGGTTGGAAAAATTCTTGGACAAGCTACCAAATTGGGATGGATACTATCTGGTGTCTTGCAGAAAACATCAAGCACTAATAGGATAACTGCAGCAGTAATTACGAGCCTTGAACGATTTTGGGAGTTAGATGACGTGAAGTCTGAAGATGCCGTTTTTGAAGATGATAAATGTCTCAAATACTACCAGGAGACCACAGTACATGGTAATGATGGTAGATTCATTGTTAAATTACCATTGCGAGAGGAGAAAGAATTAGGAGAATCCCGAAAACAAGCAATGGCGAGATTTTTAAATCTAGAAAAAATATTGACACCGCATCGGCACCATTCCTCGCATCTCGAACCCTCAAATATCAAAACACCTAGAGCAGTCGGGATTTCATCTGCGTAAATGGTTATCTAACATCGACAAAATAACAGCGTGTATTCCTAACATAAATGACAACGAAGTCTTTTCAATAAGCGAGGACGAAGCGGTGAAGACATTGGGATTGCAGTGGAAGCCGCAGAAAGATGAATTTTCGTTTATTATAAATGTATCCGAGAAGAAAAGTATCACGAAGAGACAAGCATTATCAACTCTGGCTCGTATATTTGATTCATTGGGTTGGCTTGCACCAGTCACTATAACAGCAAAGATATTTATTCAAAAGCTGAGGATTATGGATACTGACTGGGATGAAGAGATAAATGAGGAACTGACTATAGAATGGAAAGACTACATAAAAGATCTTCCAGCGATTGAATCGGTCAAAATACCTAGATGGCTCAACATTCTTAAGGATTCAGTATGGCAAATACATGGATTTGCCGACGCATCAGGAAAAGCATACGCAGCGGTAATCTACGCAAAAATTGGTACAACAGTGACAATAATAGCAGCGAGAAGCAAAGTAAATCCAATTAAAAATAAAAAGACACTCCCAAAATTGGAACTGTGTGCCGCACATCTTTTGGCAAAGTTACTACACAAAGTAACAGCAAGGATAAATTCATCCGATCCAAAGTGGGTGAAGTGGTATCACTTGTTCCAAGTGCAACCTGGAAACATGTCAAAACAAAAGACAATCCAGCCGACGTAGCTTCGCGAGGAACATCACCGAGTAAGGTGCAAACACATGAATTAAGGTGGAATGGCCCAACCTGGCTAAAATATGACGAGTCTACATGGTTGGCCGACCCAGAGATGGACGAAGGCAAGGTATTAGCTGCAACTACGACGTTAACTTCTTCCAAAGAACCAAACTTCGTAGAAGCCCTTTTGACAAGATGTTCCAGTTATGCCCAGGCCGAACGGGTTTAGGCGCGTATTATTCACTTCAAGAATAGTCTACGTGGGCAAAAATATCCAACACATTTGACGGCGAAAGAGTTATATTATGCTCAACAAGTCATTATGATGCAACAACAAAGTGTGGATTTTAAAAACGAAACGTTGTCAAAACGTTCCGAACCGTTGTCAATTTCCAGCCAAAACTGAATGTTCTGATTTTGACAACAAAACGTTTAAATTTTTTTGAAACTGCCCATTAATGAATTGAAACGGCACATTGATGAATTGAGACGCAAATGTTGTTGTTTCAAGACTGAAAATTTTTGTTTTGCGACTGAAATGTTTAAGATTTCATGAATTGGTTTAAATTTTTGTTTACTTACCAAGACTTGAACCCTGGCCATTCGGATTCATAAACGCTCCCCTTAGCACGCTTGCCTACCGCTGTGTGTATTTTGCAATGTTTTAACTGCATACATATACTATGAAACTGGTTAGGATTTGAAACGGTTTCAGTTATGAAATATTTTTTGGGATAGTGGGTTCGAATCTCAGTCGGAGCAATTTATATTTGGTTTCCTTTTTAACACATTACTTTTTGAATTCTTTTTTTTTTAAGGGGTCGCTGATCACGAACCTGGGGTTTGTTTTGCTGCGCTAACTCTAGATTTCTTGTTCAGTACATCAAAAATGCAATAAAATTAGAATCGGCAAATGCAAATCGGTTTTTTTTGCACAAATATATATAAAAAAAATAATAATAAAAAAAAGAATCGAAAACAAATTTGGTCCGACTGAGATTCGAACCCACGCTCCAGTAACTCATACCATCTTCAAAAAGTGAAACTGTTTCGGTTGTGTTTTAGAACGTTGCGGTGTTGAATTTTTCGTAACGATATCCGTTTCAAATCATAACCATGCAGTTCTGATTTTTTTCCCTCTGTGTAGACGCAGCAAAATCCAGAGTCTCAATCCATTTTTAGACAGCGATGGATTACTAAAAGCTGGAGGAAGATTAGGATATTCCAGTTTAAGTATGGAGCAGAGGCATCCAATCATTTTGGACAAATCAAGGCTGACTACGCTAATCACTGAACGTGCTCACTTAGCGACACTACATGGAGGAAATCGCATAATGGAAGCGACTATCAGAAGGAACTTGTGGATAGTTGGCATGCAAAATATTATTAAGAAGTGCATAAGACAGTGTCCAAGATGCACGAGATATCGACAAAAGGCGGTTGGCCAAATTATGGGAAATTTGCCTGCACCGAGAGTGACTCCGTCTCGCCCTTTCACACAACGGGGGTTGATTATGCAGGTTCCATTCTCATTAAGTGTTCTAGGGTAAGAGGCCAGAAATCCTACAAAGGGTATATCGCCGTATTTGTCTGCTTGGCAACTAAATCGGTACACCTGAAGGCTGTGAGTGATTTAACTTCTGAGGCATTTTTAACAGCTCTAAGAAGATTTTTTGCCAGAAGAGGAAGAAGTCAACATATATACTCAGACAACGGAACGAATTTTGTTGGTGCATGCAGAAAACTGGATGCAGAGTTTAAAGAAGCCATTAAAAACAATGTTTCAGTGATTCCAATTTTAGAATCTGAAAAAGTTCAATGGCATTTTATTGCCCCGGCAAGTCCTCACTTCGGAGGAATATGGGAAGCTGGAGTAAAAGCCGTCAAGCATCATCTCAGACGAGTAATTGGTGATATAACATTAACATACGAAGAAAAAAGTACACTATTAACTCAGATTGAGGTAGTGCTGAATTCCCCACCCATTGCATGCAATCAGCAACAACATGAAGGAAATGGACATTTCCTGATTGGACACCCAATACTCGATGCCGCAGAGTCATCGAATGAACAAAAGAATAGTTCTCTTGATAGATGGAAGCTGATCCAGAAAATGAAAAAAGATTTTTGGAATCGATGGAAGAACGAATATCTTACCACACTTCAGAAGAGGTATAAGTGGAAAAATTCGCAGAGTAATCTTACCAAAGGTTTAATAGTGGTAGTGAAGCATGAAAGTACTGCTCTTTCAAAGTGGATGCTTGGGAGAATACTTGAAGTTCACCCAGGACAGGACGGAAGAGTCAGAGTGGTGACCCTAAAGAGGCAAAACGGGAATTTTAAAAGGCTAGTGCACAAAATCTGTCCATTGGAAATTACGGCGAATCCTGTAGAATCAGAAGTTGAAACAGTAAGTTCTCACACAGACAAAGCATATACCAAGATCAACGGACGTAAGAGTCGGAGGATGGCTTTGGTGGATGATGGCTTTTTTGTGTACCAGCATAACAGTGAACGGCCTGCAGACATAGGTGAGAAGCTCCGTTACTACAATAAAGGATAATATATTATGACAACATTGGCGCAGTGGATGTTGTGGCATCGAAATGGAATCTAGTAATATATTATGATTTGAGTTCCTACTTCGAAGAATTGGAGGGCATCAGAAGCTATGTCATTCGGTTCAAAAAGCAGTGCCACATTTTGACACATTTTGAACAAGCATGTGATCTGGTAACAACGTCACTAGAGAAACGGTACCAAAAACTTAAATCTAACAACGAACTATTTATTTTTTATTTATTTACGCTTAGTACAAGCTTATATAACTACTTATATATGGTGATCTAATATAAACTTAAAAAACTAAATTAAATATAATGGTGATTGGGATTTAGGAGATAAGGGATTGAATTTCTGAGGGAATATTTGTTTAAATGGGAATCAAAGCAATTGGACATATTATTAACCATGTGAAACATTCTGGACATTGGTTCATTATAGCCATAATCAGTGCGGTGGAAGGTAATATTAAATAAAGTTACAGCTCTAAGGTTACGAGGGTTAGTATTAAGGGAGAGCAACTGGAGTAACGCGGGACAGTCTACGGTACCTGATAGAAGTTGATGCATAAAGAGTATATCGGCAGTTTGTCCAAGATTTCCAGGGTTGGTAAATTTATTAATTTTAAGCGATCAACATAAGGGGGCAAGTGGAAACGGTCTTCCCAGAAAAGACCGCGTAGGGCTAAATGAATGAATCTGCGCTGTATAGCCTCAATTCTCATGGAGTGAGTAGGTCTAAAAGGAGACCAAACTTGGCTAGCGTATTCATGTATTGGTCTAACAAAGGTATGGTTACCAGACGTACTCTTTTAAGAGTACAGTACTCTTTTTTAGGCCCTCATCTTTTTACTCTCACTTTTTTCCCGAAAGTACTATTAAGTACTCTTTTTCTTATCTCTGGGACTTTATCATATAACAGCTGAATGTATCGGCTCAGTAAGGTAACCAATTTTTATTATTCTTCAGAATTAAAATAAAAACCTTCAAATATTAGGTTTGTTAGTTTGAATAATCTTCCGTCATTCAAAAAGTTACCAAAATTCTTATTCTTAGGATTAAAAAAAATTAGTTGAGACCTACCACTTTTTTAACCGAAATATTAAAAACTATTTTGAATTGGTTTATCGAAAGCAATCCAAATATATAGCTAAATTTTTCAATTTGGATCATTAGCACCCAGGGTCTAAAATTTTGTGTTATACTTATTATCACGTATACCCTTTGGAGTTTAAAATTTAAAATCATTAACGCCTAAAGAAACCCAAGTAGTAAATTTTAATTTTGAATCGGCGTATACGTGGGTACTTAATGAGTTTTACAAAATGGTTAATTAATTTTTTTAGTATTTGAGATTACAAAAAAAACGTTGTGCTTAAATCATTGTATTTTGTTACTTATATAAATACTAAAAACAGTATTTACATAAGTAACAAATTTTTTTTAAATATGCTCAAAAACCGAGGAGTTTGGTACCCCCTGCAACTCTGTACTCTTTTTTACTTAAGAGAATCTGGTAACCCTAAACAAAGGTAAAGTAAAGTGATTTCGTAACATACGGATTAGTGAATTTCTTGGACCAATGCTTAACAAAACCCAAGGCTGAATTTGCTCTTTTTACTATATTATCAATATGGGAGCGAAAATTAAGTTCTCTGTCACAGATAACGCAATCGATAAAGTGAACGGAAGACAACGACGAGCACCATTTGAGTTTGTGGGCTCAATCTATCACGTTCTCTTTGGGATGATGGATGCTGACGACAGAGAGGAAATGGAGACTGAAATGCTAAAGATCTTCCAGAATCAACAAAGCTTTGCAAAATACATGAAGAACCAGACGTCGCTGATTGACTACACGGTAAATATTTTGAAGAAGACTACGGCTGAGGTCAATGCAAGCTTTCAGAAGATGAACGGCCAGCTGAACTCATATTATAGTGAAATTACAAAAAACCAAAATGCTGAGCGAATGGCATTAATGTTTCAAATGATGACCACGCATCTGAATATGATGATCGACGAATGCACTAAGATCCAAGAACCAGTAATGAACCTGCAAATCGATGTAAACCACGGCCGAATTAATCCTGAACTTCTTAGACCCACACAGTTACGTCAAGAAATACTAATGATTCAGGAAAAATTGCCGATGAAATTCAAGATGCCTGGAAAGTCTACAATGAAGGCAATGAAGTGAAAGAGGTGTACAATTCTTTAAAGGCTGAGGAATTATAGTGGGACATCGCCTCGTAATCAAAGCAGAGATCCCGCTGGTATACAAGGAACCTCTGCAGTATACAAAATAATTCCATTACCGTTAAAAGTACCTGGCAGTGTTATAACTGTTAAAACTAAAGTTATGTTTATCGTTTACAACTTTGAACTTAATACCTATTTTACGATGACGCAATCAGAATTGCATAATTGCAAGAGAAGTTTGAATGGTGATTTCCACTGCATGGGAAATAGACCATGGATAACAGCAACCGACAATTCTTGCGAGATCTCAGGACTGAGACAGGCGAAACATTCAAACTGTGAATATGAACAAGTCTCCACGAATGAGATGTGAACCAAGAATCTCGATGTCCCTGCGCGATGGCAACAAGTGGATTTTCAAGGTATTCGAAAATTCTACAATCTATCTGGAATGCGGCACTCGAACTCAATGGATGGACATACCGCCACAAGGAATACTGGCACTGGAATCTGGATGCACAGCAAGGCACAACAGCGTCACGATTGCAGCCAACCAACATTTCGAATCGCAGACCAACGAAGGCACGATCTCAACGTGCCTTCGTTGGTCTGCGGGTGAAAAACGTAGATAGCATAACTGACGACCAGGTCAAGTCACTTGACGCGGTGTTTATAAACAATATCAGGGACATCGAGATTCTAAAAACGAATTTAGATCAGCTGAAGAAGGAGAACATCGAGCTAAAGAAGATTAGCTTTCATCATCTTAGTGGCCATGCGTCTTTTATACTTATTGCTCTATTATTGATTATCATAATTATACTGTATGTAAAATCGAAATGCACTAGCACGCAACGCGTAAAACTGGACTTTTCCAGCGTTGCTTAAGACAGGGCTCGCCAGAATGTTCAAAATTGAACACTTTATTTTAGTATTTTAAGAGATAAGAAATGTAATACAAGAACACTTAAATTGCGGCTTTCGCTCTGACGGGCTATATCCGGCTGTCTGAATGTCCAAATCTGGTCACATTGTTTTCTAGAGCATGTAAGATAAGAAAATCAAATTGTAAATTGTTACCTCCCAACGTAAGCATACGGATACCAAAACTATATTTGGTATTCTGTTGCAAGCATAACTGATAACAATTCAAAATGTATACAAGAAGACCAATGCTACATATAGCGTATTCATATCTCTGGTTTTCTTGTAATAGATGATAGGGTTTTTAGATGTAGGTATAAATAACGCCTTTCGGCAGTAATAAAATCAGAATTGAAATTACATTGATACTATTCGGTGTTTCTTTTCTCAACAGTTCGTTTATTGATTATTTTATATTATTACATTTTAATTGCTCTCTTCTTAAGTTTTGCCTGTTTTTTGGAAGCTCACGGAGTAATCTTTATCTTGAACAAATAAATATTGTTAATACTTTCATTGGAAAGTTGTTCGAAAGCGTTGTTCGAATAAACATAAATAAAATAGTTTCTGGTTTTTGACCCCAGGAATCACTTCTTTTATTATTTGCACTGAAGCGAAGAACATATTGGTCGGTTTTGATAGACTGAAATTTTCTCACATATTTTAACCGTAGAATCAGCAAAGATATCTGCCAAAATGAAGACATCGATCGATAGCTGTTTTAACGCACACATTATTTTTTTTGTATTTTCAGTTCAAGGAATTTACGACTTATTTTGGTTACCCATAGAACAGTTTCAAAAAGATGGAAGAATAATAAGAGGGCTTCAACTTGGGGCTCAAAGCTTTACTGCCCGTACTGCTCTTGCTGCACTTGAACTAACTTCACGTATAATTCAATTACTGCAGGTAAGATGTCAGATGTAAAATGTGGAAAATACAACTAAATATTTAGAATTCGTCCAAGGGTCGGATTTTCATGATACAATTTTAATACACGTTTCACTTTTTAAGTCGATTTGATAAAAACAAAGGTTTGAAACCGACCCGAGACCTAACCCTTTTCTCGAATCGAGAGCTAACTCCCCTCTTTATTGAGAAAGATATTATTCTCGAGTCATTATCGACTCGGTTTCAAACGTTCGTCATTAGAGAAAACCTTTGATATCGAATCGTTCTCGAGTCGATATCAAACCTAAATGTTTGCTGGGCGTATACTTATACAAAACAACAAACTTCAATTATTGAATTCACAAGGGTCTCGTATCGGTCGTATTGTTGTATTGTCGTGAAAAAATACGATAGTTGTGAAAATGTTGTTGCTGTGTTCCATATAAAAAAAATACGATAATACAACTTTGCAACCTGTGTTTCTATGACTCTCGTATTGATTCTTCTTCTTATTTGAAAAGTAATTGGAGGAAATTGTTAAAATTTCTTTTAGGGACTATTTTTAATGCAAAAAACATGCACGACTTGCCGAAAATAATGCGAAAAAGAACGTGGAGACTACCAAAACTCTTCCGACCGTCAACTTGGGCCTGATGGCCACTTCACTACGGGCACACGAATGCCGGGCCCAGGTGTTTCCGGAAGCATTTTTAATGCATTCAACGTGCACGACTTGTTGAAAATATTGAATCAAAGTACAGGTGAACCACAATATCTCTTCCGATCCTTGATTTGGGCCGCATCAGCACCTCCGCGAATGATGACACGCATCCCGTAGCGAACGAATTTAGGTTAGGTTAAACATTTGTAATATAATTTTTTCGCTCTCTGAAATGACAGTACTAGATTTTTTTTGCAATGAGCACACCACAACCATTGTATTTTTTTCAAACACGATGATACGACAATACAACAATATGAGACCTTGTGAATTCCCTAAATATGTTTTTGTCTTTTGCATAAAATATGAAAAAAATTGTATCACTTCACCGCTTCACAGAACGAGAATCCTACCCCTGGACAAATTCTACATATTTAGTTGTATTTTTCTTCGCTTTTAAAACATAGCTCTTGACACTAATTAATTTGAACAGGTTCTACTATTCAAAACGAACGAGAGCCCGACCGTTTAATCAGCTTCGGACGGTATTTCGGTCTGAAGACCCCATTTTGACCCATTTATATGTACTTTTGTAAGCTCGAACCATGTCAAAAATCCATTTCTAAACATTTACTACTTCTGGTGTGGCATTGTACACGTCGTCAGGATTTCCTGGATATGCCCTTGAAGGACACTCGGTCAGGATGTGGTTCATAGTTTGATTCGCAGATCCACAGTCGCATTCAGGTGATGGAGATTGACCCCACTTGAAAAGCATGTCTCCACAGCGGCCGTGGTTTGTGCGAAGTCGATTCAGTCTAACCCACGTTTTTTTTGGCATGCTGAACCCGGGTGTCGCAATTGTTGGATCCTTTATATTGATTGTATAGTACTGAGAGTTTTCCCACGCGGACTTCCAGGTGAGGTCGATGTTGAAATTGGTTGCTACCATGTCTTCAGCTTTCTGCAGCGGGGGTATCCTTGAGTGCAACCGGTGTAAGTTGCTAGATTTAATGTCTTTATGAATCGGGAGGTTGCTATTATTGGTGATCTTCGAGAACTCTCGGACAAGGGCATTTTTTCGTCTTAATTCAGGAGGAGCTATATTGATGAGCGTTGAGAGCCACTCCGTTGGGGTAGATTTTATAGCGCCTGTGATAGTTCTCATGGTGATGTTTAGCTGTTGATCTACCTTGTTAACATGCGCACTATTTATCCATACTGTAGCGGCGTATTCTACAGTTGAGTATACCAGCCCCAGGGCAGCGCAACGTAGAGAGCTTGCTGAGGCACCCCATGTAGTGCCTGCGAATTTTCGGATGATGTTGTTTCTCGTTTTTAGTTTTTCTGCAGTTTTTGTAAGGTGGGTTCTGAAGGATAGAGTGCGGTCGAGCGTAACGCCCACGTATTTTGGGTATGGGTTGTGGTTCAAAATGACTCCGTCGAAATATACTTGTGTGCGGAATTCTGCAATGCGGTTGCTGAGGTGGAAGCATCTGGACTCAGTTTTGCTCATGTTGAGGCGTAGCCTTCATTTCTTAAAATATTGTCCCATAGCAGAGAGGTCCGCAGTTAAGCATTCTTCGGAGATGTGTACATCCTTGTTCTGCGTTGCAAGCCATATATCGTCTGCGTATACGAATTTCCTGGACAAGGTATCTGGGAGATCGGCAGTGTAGAGATTGAAAAGCAAGGGAGCAAGAACGGTTTGCTTTTAATTTCGTTCAAAAATACTTGGAAAATTCGGTTTGAAAGCATATTGTTGACAAAACTGACGACTTTTGTGCATTTCACGGCTTTAAGTAACTTGAACATCATACCTTCTCTCCACACGGTGTCGTACGCAGCACTAAGGTCGACAAAGACTGAATCCGGCTTGTTCAATCGGGATGGCATCGTTTATGATGGGCTCGATCCGGTTATATAACAGCTTTTCTAGTAGTTTGTAACAAACACTAAGAAGAGAGATCGGCCGGTAACTATCTGCGTTCTCGCTTTGCTTGCCTGGTTTCAGCAATGCGATCACCTTTACTTTTTTAAACGCACCAGAGAGGTGACCTGTATCCAATATATTGCTGTAAAACCGAGCTAACCACCGCTTTGTGTTGTCCCCGCAGTTAATTAGGAATTCGGGATAAAATGGCTCCATCCAGGTATATACTCTTTACGGAAACCTCTTGGGATATTTTTTTTAGCAAATCGATCGTAATTGTGGGCCAGGGTTGTATCCAGCGTACGATGGTATCCAGCTGTTTCGCAAAAAGCCCCCACTTCGATTTGTGGAAGTTCCATCTTGCCTTAGAAATGGAGTTTACCAGCGGAATTTTTATGCCAACCTCCAGCAGGATAAAACGGCGTTGACTATGTGGGAAATCAGCCAGTGGTACGCGGTTGGAATCGCTGGTGACGAAGCACAGATCCGGATTATATCCGCGCCAGCGTGCAGACCAAAAGGAAGGCTTGTCTTTTGCATCGAAAACCAGGTGGATATGGTTAGAGTCCGCCCATTCGTTGAGTCTTAGTCCATCTTCGTTGTTTTCGGCGTATCTCCAATTTGTGTGGTGGCTATTGAAGTCACCAATGTATATGGACGGATGGATAAGATTTGGTAGCATTTCTCTCGGCCAATGTGTATTTGGTGGTTTGTATATATTCAATATTTTGATATTGTCAATGGCGATAGTAATGGAAAAAATGTCCTCTTTAGAGTCGACATTTACCAGTTTAGCGGAACGTGATGTTTGTGCTAACGTAGGTTGATAAGTCATAGTGTTTGTGGTGATTTGATCCAATCACGGTGTACCCATCGATTTGTCCCGTCTGGCCGAGTGGTTCGTCGGTAACAGTGTGAGTCTCTTGGAGGAGTAATACGTCCACTAGGTGTTCTCGCAGTAATTTTGATAGTATGTCGCTTTTAGCTTTATTAATACTCTCGATGTTCAGTTGGCAGATGCGAACTGAGGGTCCGATATCTCTAGTCAAATGGCGCTGACGAGTGCCGATTGTAGTGTTGTGAAGAGGTGACTGCATTGTTGTTTTAACGATTTATGACGAATTTGTACTGTGTGTAGCCAGGAGTTCATGAGGTCGTGATTTGAAAGTTTAGCTTCCTCAGTTGCGATAGTTCATTTTGCATTACCCAGGGTGCACCACGTGGAGGCGAACTATCATTGCACCCGATGAAAATGCACGTTCGGCTGCATGGCCAAAGTTTTGGCCAAAGCTTTTCAAAAATGTTTTTGTATTTTTGCGACACCGAAATCCAAAAAACCAAAACGAATTTTTTATTTTGTTCAACGAGTCGAATATCGCAGTTGAATATCGAATATCAAGCCCACATGACGAACAAAACGGTTTTACTGATTTTCTTGAAACTTTTATGTAAAATTGTGTAAGTGATGGAATTTTCAATGGGACATAAAAGGCCCATAAAACAAAAAATATGATTCAAATATAACTCAGTAACCATCGAATATTCAGTGAATCTTGCTGGATTGCAGCTGCCACAAAGTACCTCCTTGGACATTTTCTGGGTGGATTACCGAATTTGAAATATAGAGTTGGAAGCTTACTACTCGCCCGGATATCTATATTAAAAGGAGTCCTGGTGAACTGTATGAAATTTTAAATTTAGGGGTAGGAGGCTTGCGGAAGGATTCTGACCTTGAGAAATGTAGCCCAAATTCCTGTGCTAACATATATGAAAAGTAGTTCTAGTGCTGAAATCCGGGACCGATTTTGCTAAAATTTTACATTTAAAGTTAAAAGCCTCACAGGAGACTCCTTTGTCTATCACCTGAAGGAGTCCTTAACAAGCAGCTACTTAGAAGAATTTATTCTTTGAAGAATTCTTTACCATTTCTACCAAGTTCCCATAATTTTATGCTTTACTCCAAATTTTTAAAAATTGGAGGAATTCCTTTCGTCTGCCTTTCACTTTTCCTCTGAAACGCGTCAGTCATGAACGATTACCCTGCCAATAATGCACCCGATTCGTATTAGAAAATTATGTGTCACTAATTTTCAACATAAAAACATCAAGGAAAGAATAAAGATGTGGCTTTCCTGCCAGTCGCGCATCTGTCCGATGCCAAGTTCGCTGCCAACAAAATCCAACAGAATCAAATTTCTTAGTACAATGGCAATAGACGAAAGAAAGAAAAATTTATTCTCTAAAACCCAAATATAAAGCGTCATCGCTATGGGTTTTGGGAGATATAAGTTTCCTGGGAGGAAAGGAGTGTTTCAAAAGTAGAATTTTGTCGAAAATTTTAATATTTGGAATTCGAACTATAAACCACTAGGCGCGGTGCCTGCATTTTCTGCATTTCAAGCAGGGACTGGACCGAAATGAATATCAATTCCAATTTCAATTCCGGTTCCCTAATTTTAAAAAATCGATTTTAAAAATTTCAGTTTTGATTCGGTTTTCAGATTTCAAAAATATCGGTTTCGGTTCCGTTTCCTGGATTGTAAAAATATCGGTTTCGGTTCCGGTTTCGGTTCCATAAACTCAAAGCTAAGTTCAAATTTGAAAGAGAAAAAAAGACAAAAGCTAACAAAACTGGATTTTCCACTTTAATGAGCATAAACTTATTTCTTGTTTATCGTTTTACCCCGCGAAATCCCTCAAACCAAAATTTCAGCCAAATCGTTCAACGGGTTTTCGAAATATTCTTCAACCAAAATCCAACAAGCAAAAATATGCAATAAATTGAAATTCAAAAATAGTTTTTAATTAATTTTGAGATTCGTAGATTTTTCGAAAATTAACAAGAGCACCCCCGCAGTTTGTTCCTTTATGGAAGAGGACCAAACTGTCAAATTTTAAGAAAAAACTATAAAGTGGACTATCTTGGCTATGCCGAAGCTGAAATACCCCCACACAAGTCCCATTTGGAAGTACCTCGATTATAAAAAATGTTGGTCTCAAGACCCCATTTTGACCCATTTATATGTGGTTTTAGAACCTCCGACTATGTCAAAAATCCGTTTCTAAACATTTCCAATCAAATACAGCAATAAAAAAATTCGCTTTTTTGTCGTTTTGTATAGGAGCCCCGCCTACTTTTTGTCCGATTTGGCTGATTCTCGAACTTGATCTGAGTTTGGAGGAGAAAAATATGGTACCCAAAGTTTCAAGTCGATATCTCCCAAATTTCGACCGCTATCGAGATGACAGACAGACGGACAAAGCTGAATCGACTCAGGAGGTGATGTTAATAAAGAATATATATATATATATATATATACTTTTTCATACCGAACACGTCCCTTTATGGGTGTTACAAATTTTTGTGTCAAAGTGAATATACCCTGCCACAGTGTGCGTGGGGGGTATAAATAATAAGTTTGGAAAACCGGGGAAGGATCAAGTACAAAATAATTTTATTTAAATACGTTTTAAGATCAGAAAAATACGTGAAATACCCTAGACCATTAAATCAAAATTTTGTTTTTGAAGCCAGCACAAAAAAAATGTTTACATAAAAAATGTTTACAAAAAAAAAATTAATAAAAATACGTTTTAGAATGAGAAAAATACAAGAAAAAAACCAAAACTGTAGATTGTCCCCCGTACTAATACCACTGCACTATGATTTTTCGTACACATGATTTTCATGTACTGTGGTTCACAGACACATTTCATAATATCGATATTGGTATTAATGGAAAGGTCTATTCCATTACTTTCGAATGAGTACTTAGCAGAACTTCGTAATCCCTTAAGTACACTTCGAGAAAAATATTGTTTAAATAACCTATTTTTTGAACTTTTTACCAAATTTACCAAAAATTTAACTTTTAAAAACATTTTTAAAATTCAGGGGAATTTTTTATCACAAAACTTTCTTCTGCGAAGTTGCTTGTTTTTGAGACTTAAAGGGATTACAAGATTAAATTTTTCACGACTTTTTAAGATAGGATGTAAATTCATCACGATAAACTGGAAACAATTCAGAAATTTCATTGAATTGAATTCTTTTTAGTTTAGCGTGATAAGTTTACATCCTTTCTTAAAAAGTTTACATGTTTTTTAGAGGTATGTTTTTCCTCTATACAATGCATTTAAAATATTCAATATTCAAGAAAAACTGTTTTTTTGAAGAATTATGCGATTGAAACGACTTTAATAATTGATCCCGAAAAAGGGGCAGACACGAGTACAGTTTTTGAACCCCCTCTAACAGAATCTATTAGTCCCGATCATGTGCATTTTTTAGTGTCGAACGGCGTAAGAACTAAGTAGGTACTAATATGTACTACAAGAAATATGCGAAATGCCAATTACAAAAGTCGCAAATCATAGCGACCTCTAAATATGGTCCAAATGATCCAATTTTAGGGTTACATCCTGCTTTTGATCAATGGACAAAGTACAAGCCCCAAGCTTGTCAGAAAAATAAAACAGCAAAATTTCCCCATATCGTCGTGAAGCACCCTAATGTACAGTATTCGTTGGAAATTCTTAGACATAAAATTCAACATAAATGTTTTGTCCACATCGGATTCAAATAACAAAGAATGCTTTGCGTTTTTATTTTTCAAATGTTCAACCCACTTAACTGTAAAAAAACGAATCACACAAATCACCCACGGTTGACAAGGAACATTTCAAAGCAGCATCAGTACCCAGGGTCCGTGTCCGGTATGAAAAACTATGTATATTCGTGATCAGCATCACCGCCAGAGTCGATTAAGCCATGTCCGTCTGTTCGTCATTTCGCTCGATAACAGCAGTACCTTTTATACTATCGCCTCCAAATTTTCGCATTGAAATGGGCAACATCGGATAAATCCACGTCTAACAGTTTGAAAAACACTGATGCTAAAAATAAAAATAGTCGTGCTGAGAAATCATTATAAAATTTTTTCTAAAAGTTTTAAAATCATTGGATCTTAAAATATCTTTTCAAAACGATGATTTTGTTCGTTAATGGACTCGTAAACGAAGTCGTGAAAGAATTCGTTAACAAACTCGTTAACGAGTTCGATTATGAAGGCGTAATATACGAGTGAATGTGTTATTGGCTGGGATGTCATCTTCGGTACCGAAATATATACATTTGTGCAATGTCATACAAATATTCCGGTCTTGGTCCCAGATTTGAAGTCTACAAAAACCATTTTTGCAGACTTTTTCCCACTGATTTCAACTCAATTTGGGCATACATTATTCATCTATTTTACATTTTGTTGTGTCATATATCACTGTGCAACAGTAAATATTATTTTGCAAAACATTAGTCAATTTTGGCTTTAGGCGGCAGTAAAATTAAGTGAAAACCACTCCTATTTTTGCCCTCTGGCGTTGTTACTAACCGTTGCCATAATAAACATTTTTTTTTTTTTAATTTGTAAATATAAAAAAAAATTTGTTTTGTTTAAAAGTTTTTTTTATTGTTTTGACAATTTTTCCTTCCTCTTTAATATGTAGGATTACCAACTTTCAAAGAGCTCAGACCCGGAGATTCAAAAAAAAATGACTGGGAGGACCTACTATGAAGGTCCTACATATGACTAGAGTTACCAGACTCTTTTAAAGAGTACAGTACCCTTTTTTAGGTCCTCCTCTTTCTTGCTCTTTCTTTTTTCCCGAAAGTACTATTAAGTACTCTTTTTCATATTTCTGTGTTTTTACCATTGGATTTAAAAAATTCTTAAATGCTAGGATTAAAACAAAAAATTTAGTATGAAACCTATCACTTTTATAACCGAAATATCAAAATCAATTTTTAATGTCTTTATCGAAATCAATTAAATATATATCTAAATTTTTCAATTCCTTGAGGAAGGATCGGAGCATTAGCACCCAGAGTCTAAAATTCACCTAGACCCTTTGGAGTTTCAAATTTAAATTCATAAACGCCTAAAGAAACCTAAGTTAATTTTGAATAGGCGTTAGGCTTGCAACACTTGGAGAAGCTCAAAACCGGAGATTTAAAAAAAACATTAAATTTTCAACTAAAAATTTTAGGACCCCAGGCGAAGGCCTTGATAATTTAAAACTTGTATTTATTGAAAGGCCACAAACCAAAATGCAAAGAAATACAGCAACATAAAATGCTGACAGAAAAGATTATTAAATGCATTATTTGATTATTATCTTTTAAAATATTAATATAAAAAAAATTTCCCAAAATAGATGAAAACTTGTGAAACCCGGAGAAACTTCTGCCAAACCCGGAGATTGAATTCCAAACCCGGAGTCTCCGGGTCAAAAAGACCCTGTTGGCAAACCTGTTAATATGTTGGTTATTTTGGGATGGCTTCCTTTCTCTACAAAATACCTCTTTGTAATTTTTTCTCTACGATCAATTTTTCCTACAAATCCGATTTTGTCAACATGCCTCTGATTTTTGTCATACAAAAATTCATTCTTGAAATGCTACAATATTAAGTCCCATTTTGATGTTAAAAGTTTTGAAATTTTTGTATGGCATGTCGACAAAATCGTATTTATAGGAAAAACTATTTCTAAAAAAAAATATAATCTTACAAGTAACCAAACTGCATCATTCATAAAAAATTAAAAACAAAAAAACTTTGGTTTTATAAAAAAGTAGTGAAAAAAAATAGAATTTTTTGTCCTTGATTATAAATTAACAGTATTTGTGTTAATCAGATTTTGTATAGGACTTTTCTATTTGTTATTCAGCGGCCTTTCTAACACGCTGAAGGACAGGTGCACGAGTTCAATATTTATGGCTTAAATCGTGATGACACCTACGAATTTTTGGATATACTCTTCTCAGTAGATCCTAACTGGTGACAGATGGCCCCCCCTCCCATACAAGCGCGGGACACCCTGTATACATAAGCCAGCTCTTATGGACTGACAAAACTCTGGAACATGGCAAAAGACAGCGTGATATTTTCAAGTTGCGGCCATATAAATATCTAAAAAGTCCTTTTCAAAAGGGTTTGATGTCCGATTCAAAAGAAACCAGTGGTTAAATAGTTTCAAGGCGTTGGCAAATTTCTGCAAATGTTATAACAAGTTATTGGCTTCTTTTGAATCGGACATCAAATCGTTCTGAAAGGTCTTTTTACAACTTTTTTGCAGAAATTTGCCAACGCCTTGAAACTATTTAGCCACTGGCTTCTTTTGAATCGGACATCAAATCCTTTTCAAAAGGCCTTTTTAGATCTTGATATCCCCGTCACTCCAAAATATCACGCTGTCTTTTGCCATTTTCCAGAGTTTTGGCTTAGGTATATATTCAGAACAAGCTAATGAATCTGTACACTTTGATTTCCAGCAAACACTACATTGATGGAAATCTATATAGTTCCCATTAGGTTATTATGACAGCAATAGAGTGGCTGTCACTTAATTTTACTGCCGCTTACAGCCAAAATTGACAAATGTTTTGCAAAATAGCATTTACGGATCTTAAAATTGAATTCATTTTTAGACCCTCTATGGATTTTTTTTGGTGTTTGAGTTATGCTATAAAATTGTATTCACAGAATTCGGTGTACATTTGTTTACACCTAAAAGTTGTTCCCGGGAACCGTGCCCTCAAAGGGTTTTTTTGGATTAGCTCGAATAAGCGAGTTATTCGGTGTTAAAGTTCAAAGGAGGTTAATCCACTTTTGTTAAAACCACTTTTTAACGGTTATTGGTATGGTGTTAGTTTTTTAACAAAAATATTATATTTAACACTAGCTACAATACTGCTGAGAATCTTAACCCATTAAAGAAAATATTTAGTAGTCATAAATAACCCAGAATACTAAAAATACTAATGTTCAAATTTTAAAAATAAACTAGAGAGTGGACTACCTTTGGCAATGCCGAAGGTAAAATACCCTTACACAGTAGAAGTTTAGAAATATCTCAACATAAAAAAATGTTGTCCCAAGACCCCATTTTGAGCCATTAATATGTGGTTTTGGAGCTTCGGACCACGTCCAAAATCCGTTTCTTAAAATGTCCAATCAAATCAACCAAAACAAATTTGGTCTCAAGACCCCATTTCTAAACACTTCCAATCGAAAACAGCAATAAAAAGTTACGTGAAATTGTTACTTTTATAGTCGGGTTCAAGCTCAAGTGCAGCTTAAATCAAATAAAGGTTGCGCTTGACTGTATTAGTCAAGCAATTCTTGCTAGGATTCGAATACAATTGCAACTTAAGTGTGTGCTGTTGCCAGCGATTTTAATTTCAAATATTTGAAATTAGATATATGAAATGATGTCTAAGACAATTTGTATTTGAAAGGGTTATACCCGCCCTTTTAAATGAGAATAATGATTTTGTATAGTCGGGTTCAAGCTCAAGTGCGTCTTAAATCAAACCCATTCACGACGAGTGTTACCATATGGTAACGCTGATAGCGTTCCACGGTATATTCAATTAAAAAAATAGTTGAACAAATATCACTAATCTGTTTTGATTTTAATAAAGCGTGCTTATGTATATCTTTTGATATATAACTTTAAGCAATCGCACCTCATTAGCGACCGTGGCGGATGGTTAAAAAGTAGTATTTTCAAAAAGTGTGAAAAAACAACGAAATAGCGCTACCTTTCCGCTAAGAATTTTTTCAGTGCTACAAAAAGTTATATATTACGGATGTTTGTTTTCTATCATTTGAGGAGAATATCAAAGTATAATAAAACGTATTTCAAAAAATCTTTTATTACTTCGGTGTTACTTTTTTATTACTTTGCATTTTGCTGTTACCATATGGGCACGCTCATCACAACCCAAGTAAATTTAAATTTGTACATTTTTCTTTAACTTTTTTCAAATAAAATTCTATATATTTTATCTACAAATTGGTTTTAAAGTAAGATTGTGTACTTGTTATACTTATGAAAAATTAGTACGGCTTCTTGAGTGGATAGATGGTAGATGGCGACCAGGTATCAGATGGAAAGGTGTACGGCATATATAGATTCACTTCGACCGGCTGAAACTTACTCACTTGTTTTTTTTAGCAAATTTACATTACGATGAAGACATTTTGGCGAGTACAATTTTCCTCGATTTATCCGGCTGGAGAAGAAGATTAGGAGGAAGATGACGGTGGTACTGCCGATGGTCTTCATCGAACACATTTTTTACAGCCATGTAAATTTCAGTCCATATGAAGATATTTCTACACTGAGAGGAAAATGTTTTAAAATTAAACGAAAATGTTTTAAAATTGAACGATTTCGTTTTTAAAATAGAGTACAGATTTGTTCAATTTTAAAAATTTAAAAACGCAAATGTTAAATTTTATAACACGTGTGCTAAGAACAAATTTTAAAACGCAAATGTTCAATTTTAAAACATTTTTTTCAAAATAACCGGGATTCGAACCCACGCCAACGGAGTTTGTATGGCGCGCTAAATGCTCATTATTTAACAGAGTCTAAATGTATTATATATAGATATATATATATATATATATTCTCAAATTCGAGATCGGAATCCGAACCCACGCTTACGGAGTTTGGATGGCGCGCTAAACGCTCAACAGTTTGGTCTGCTGTTAACATTATTTAACAGAGTCTAAATGTATTATATATTAGGGATGTGAGTTTTGCGGAGGCGAATGCGGATGTTTTAAGCAACTTTTTCGAAAAAATTTGGGCTTTTTTAATTTTGTGTTGGGTATTTTGACGTTCTGAAGCTGAATTTTGCACAGATAATTTCTGAGGAAAAACGAAAAACACAGTAAAAAAGTTTCAAAAAAGTGCAAAAGGCTATAAGATGAAAAAAGTATATAGTATAACAACTTATATTAAAGATAATTTGATGTGAAGCTAAAAAATTTACCGATTTATATTGTAATTTTCATGAAAATCGTAGAGAAATGGTGTATAATACAAGTTGTTGGTAGTTTTTGTCTTCAGTTGCATGACACAGACATACATCATACTTTTTTTTTCAATAAAAAAGGGTATTTTTGATCAAAACAAAATGTTGCAGAAATCCCGTCCCGGGATTGCACAAAATAAATCCGGAAATCCCGGGATTGCTACACTCAATTTGTGTGCACATTAGTGGGTTATAATACCACCATAATTATACCCCCACACTAGAGTTTTCGATCCCGAAGTTTTTTCGCAATCCCGGGATTTTCGGGACTGAAAATTTCAATGCCGATATCCCTGGATTTTTCATGATTCTTTACTTTTTCAAACATTTAAAAAAAATAAAAAAAAATTTTTTTATTTAAATTTAATGCTTAATTTATACTAACTTTGACACAACATTTGTAAATCCCATAAGGATGCGTGTCCGGTATGCAAAAAGTATAGATATTCTTGATCAGCATCACCTCCTGTCCGCGCAATAGCGGTCGCAGTTTTGGAGATATCGACTTGAAACTATGGCAACATGTTTTTCACGGATTTTGGACGTGAGCCAAAGCTCTTAAATTACATATAAATTTCTCAAAATGGGGTCTTGAGACCATTCGAGGTACTTCTAATCTCCTACTGTGTGGCGGTTCTTTCAGCTCATTTCTGGGTGGTCAAGATATTCTAGTTTTCTACTAACATGGTTTTTTTAAATATTGTATGAGCAATGAAAAGTTATATTTTTGTTGTTAATTCAGATCAGAGGTGTCAGCCAATGGATAATCGTCGGCGGCGGCGGCTGATCCAATTTCAGTCGGCGGCGGCTAGCCGATCGGCTAAGCCGGTTTTTTGGCTAAGCCGATTTTTCTTTTAATGAATATGCTAAAAATTTTCAAAATACAACTTTTTTACTGCTAAAATTGCTTGGCATTTCATTTATTTAAATAAAAATGTCACAATTATTTAAAAAAATAAATTTGTTCCACTTTTTTGGAAAACATGTCGACCTGTGTCCTTTTCGTTTTGATTTTTTTTGTTACAAATCATACAAAAAAATTAAATTCGAATAAAAAAATTGAGATTTTCGGCTTAGCCGCAAGCCGTTTTTTAGCCGGGGTCATCGGCGGCGGCTAACGTTTATTAAAATCGTCGGCGGCGGCTAGCCGACCGGCTTAGCCGCATCGGCTGACACCTCTGATTCAGATTATTTATTGAATTTTCTAAGAATATTTACAGCTAACAATAGTATTTAAATGTTTTTTTTTTAATTCACTTAAATCTATACTGCGTAATGACATCGCCTAAACTTCATTGAATTTGGCAATGCGGAGTTGTCGTAACTAATATATGGAGTATATATTAGTTTCGTTTGAGACGTGAGGGATTCAGATTCAAATTCCTAGATTAATGTTTGGATGAAACATAAGGTTCTGCTTGTACTTCGAAGTAAGTTTCGGAATTTCGTCTTTTAATGCAGAGATATTCAAATCATTGTGGATGTTTGCATTCCTTATAAACCAAAGGGCTCTGGCAATTTGTCTCAGGATTTTAGATTGGACTCTCTGGAGTTTTTCCACGTTCGAGGAAGAGGCAGTGCCCCAGATACCATATGTCCATATGGGTTTTATTATATTTTTTTATATTTGGACTTTGTATGTGAGATTTAGCCTAGATGCATTTAAGATTAGCCAATTTAAGTCCAGTTATTTTAGTTAAATCTGAGTGATTTTGGATTGAATGTGCTTATGCCATGTGAGTCGGCGATCGAGGTGCATTCCAAGATACTTTGTTTCGGAACTTTCAGAGACTACTTGGCCGTTTACCTTCAGAGCAGGACACGTGCCCTTTCTTAGGGTGAAGGTTGAGTGACAGCTTTTGGATTCGTTGACTTTGATTTTCCATCGCGATAGCCAATTACTTAGAGTGTTCAAATGTTTTTGCACGTAAAAAGTTGCCATGTCTGGGTTTAAGTGAGAGCACAGGATAGCAGTGTCGTCAGCAAAAGTCAATATGTATAAGAATTCTATCGCTTTTGGGTATATCTGCAGGATAGAGAATATAAAGCAAGGGCGCGAGGACACTACCTTGTGGTACTCCGACCAGTATTTCGTATTTTCGGGAGACAAAGCTTTTATATTTTACTAAAAAATTTTCTATTCGTGAGATAATTTTTAAGTAGGCAGTGCATATTAGCGGGCAGAATATGCTGTAATTTGTAAATAAGTCCTTCGTGCCAGACTTTATCGAAGGCCTGGGTGATATCGAGGAAAACAGCGGAGCAGTACTGTATCTTTTCAAAAGTGCTTTTTATTGTGTTGCAATACGGTGCATTTGTTCGATAGTGCCACGCTTTTCGCGGAAGCCAAACTAGTGATTCGGAATCACTTGTTTTTCTGTAATTTTGGGTTAACTTAATTTTATTAGAAGTTGTTCGAAGAGTTTCGATAACACAGAGAGCAAGCTTATGGGGCGGTATGAAGTCACATTGTTGGGATTTTTTCCAGGTTTGAATCATTGTAACTTGAGAAAGTTTCTAATCATCTGGGTAGTGACATGTTCTAAGGATCGCGTTAAATATGTGCAATAAATGGGTTATTGCAACTGATGGCAGATCTTTTATCATTGTGGGTAAATGGGCGCAGGCCTTGTTCCTCTGCGAACTCTTCGATATCTTTCGAAATAGTTTTAAAAAATAAAAAGAACAGAAAATTCGTTTCAAATGAGTTATCTTTTTGTTTATTTTCTAATATAGTTTCCTCGGAAAATCTTACCGGTTTTTATGTCTATGGCGGCTGCTGCTTCGTATTCGAAAGAGAGTGTCATTTAGATTCAAAAAGTCAAAAGGCCGTCGGCAAAACCGAGATCGCCATACTTGAAAGCAGATTTCGCCACAGACAACAGCGCCTCCTCCATTTAACAAATGTATATAAGGTGGCGTTCATATTTACGTGGTTGGCGTGAACAGCGGCGTTATCAAGTCCGGTCCTGGTGCTTTTTTTGGATCCAGGCATTTATTTATTGCCTCCATAAGTTCATTTTTTTAAATCTCGAGTGTACAGGGGTTATTGAGTGGGATTAATGTTGGTAATGGTATATCACCAGTTGTCTCGTTCGGGGTGAATACGGTTTTTAGGTGGTTAGCAAAAGCAGCACCTTTTTCTGCTTCGCTTCTGGCCCAGTTTCCATTTGGCAGCCGTATGGGAGGTTCTGCCAGTACTGGTGTTTTTCATATTTTCAGCAGCTCGCCAGAAAGAGTAGTTAATGGGTGCGAGATGTTCAACAAATTGTTGGAAGTCCCTTTCGGATGTCCACTTTAGCTGTTTTGGAGTGCGAGTGATGTCATTGAGTTGTTTTTTCAGATTTGGGGATCTGTTGTTTTGTCATTCGCGACGTATTTTCATTTTATTTTTTATTAGCAGTTCTATGTCCTTTTGCATAGCTGGGAGTTGAGCTATTTGGGATTTGGGCGGGAGTGGCCGCTGTAGCTGCTTGGGAAAGCAAGAGTGTTAAATTACTTACGGCTGTGTTTATTTCATCTTTCGTTTTTAGTGTCACATTTGGGTTAATGTTTGAGCCTTTATACTGCCGATATTTGTTTGTGAGTTTAGTGGTCAATTTATCTGTTGCATAGACCTCAGAACTTGGCGCGTACTTTATTGTGATAATAGTAGGCGTATGGTCTAATCACAGATCTAGAGAACATTCTATAGTCAATTGGCTCCTTTTAACAGTTTTAAATACTGCAAAGTCAATGACGACGGAAGTTTTTCGACTGTCAGTTGACCAATAAGTTGGCGTGTCAGAGGAGACTACGTCAAAGCCAAGTCTGTTGATGGCGCTCAACAGGAGCCTGCCCTTTGGTGATATTAGCCGAGAGCCCCAATATGTATGTTTGGCCGGCAACGAGAAACTTTCGAGAATGGAAAAAAGTCTGGAATTGTTGCTCAGTTATTTTGTGTCTGGGCGGGCAGTGTATAGCGGTTAATGTTAGGCCTTTTAAGTATTCATCGAGAGAAATACTTGTGGCTTGAATGTATTCTGTGCAATAATTCTGTAAAGCATAATGCTTTATTCGACTTTTTATGAGAATAGCGGAATCACCTCTAGCGTTTCCGCTTGGAAGCTTTGTGTCATAGAGTCTATATCCTGGCATATTGAAAAACTCACTGTGAAGTTAGTTTCAGAAATGAGTCTGTACCCTGGTAAGTTAAAAAAGTGTTCATTTAATGAATTGAGTTTCAGAAATTAGCATAACGTCTATGCTAGACTCATTCAAGAACTCGAGAAGTTCTAGTTTGTAAAGATACAGGCCGTTTGCATTCCATAATGATATTTTTAAACCATGAATGGTTTAGACTTGAGATGTTGTTGTAAGTGGCTTTGATTTTTAATCATTTCTTGCATCATATTTTCCATACTGCACAATGAGATATATTTTGTATGAACATTCGTAGGGTTTGTTCAAGGCTACTACTTGGAGGAGCAGGTTGCGTGTGCACAGGGACAGATTTACTGCTTTTTAATGCGCTGGCGTAGGAAACGCCTTGTTTTATAAGGGGGTTAGCGAAAGTTTGGGCAACGTATAACGGAGGAAATTTTTGGGTTTTCCTTGATTCGTGTTTTTGAGTCACATTTTCCGTCTTTTTTATAAAGCTCTGGTAAACTGCTCAGCCTCTATAGTTAGTAGTTTGATTGCCACTGCAATTACTACATTGTGTGGCCGTGTTCTTGGTAGTTGTGACACTGAATCGATCCGCGGCGCTTGTGGGGTTCTTCAATTGTAATTCTACGGTGCAAGAGATATAGCAGAGAGTATATAGGGTGGAGGCTAATTTTTTTTAAGTTTTTCAGTCGAACTCTAGTTCTACGTGGAATAGGGCTTGTGGACTTTATTTCGATTTTGTATATTGAATACTGACTTTACTTCAAATCTTTCATCGGTTAGAACACTTTTGATTTCATCGCATACGAAAGATTCAATACCTTTCAGTACGACTGAGAGACCTTTGGAGCTTTTGAGCTGGTAAGTGTAGTAGCCCTTTTGGAGATTATCAAAGAGATTAGTAATTTTCCTAAAGTTTGGCTCACTGTAAATCTGAATTGTTGTTTCATTTACTTTGCCCTTTAGGATGAAAATCACGTGGAAACCCCAATATTTCGGAAAATTTCTTTTATGAGCGTATTAGAGTTTCGCTCACGCAGATATATCGATTTGGGATCCGAATTATTTTCTTCGGCAAGAAGTTCAAATCGATTTTGTCTAAGCTCAAGAGATGGTTTATTGGGTTTCGTCTTTTGAATTTTAGCTGAATTCTTAATTCCATTAGTGGGGGACGAAAGACCTCGCTTTGAGAAGTAAACATCAATACCTGTTGGCTTTGCAGGCAATGTGCTGGGTTGATCTGTAGATCGGGTATTGCCCTTTGCCCTGCGGCTAGCGACAATGATAGATCTACTATTTGTACCATTTGCATCAGACACGGGGGTGATGCAAAGGGGGATATATTTACTAGGGATATTAATAAGAAAAATAGCTGATACAGAGTTACCTGAGTTTGTGTGAGCAGTGATACTCCGTGATATAACAGGCTGAAGAGAATCCAACTGTTGCTGAATTTGCAGTTTTGGTTTGTGACTATGATAGCCAGCGCCGCAGCTTGTGACCGCAAGAGGGCGCTGGTGTCAACGGATAGTGCGGGTGTTGTGTCTACGATACTCTAGCTGTTTGGGATTTTTGTTTGTTTTATTTTTAGAGGGAAATATAAACCATAAACGTCACTTTTGTTTTATTTTTGTCTGAAGTCTCAATTTACTTAAACAATTGGTAATTCGAAATAGTCTGACACTACGCTGCACTTCGCGTTCTTGCGAATCAGGGGAAAATGCGGTTTTCGGTATCGCTCTTTAGACTTTTGTGTTTTTTTTATAAGAACCGAGAGTATTAAAGGTAAAGTCAAAAAAAATGGACATGAAGTCAATTGACATTATGTCCGTTTCAAGGTTTGGAAATGGATATAATATCAATTTTTGTTTTGTTTCTTAGACTAACGGAGTGAAGCGCTAGATCCACGCCTCGATTTAAAAAATATTTTTTCAAGTCAAAAAGAATTTGCAAAAGTTTTGATTCGGAAAAATCTAGTTTCCGGGATATTAATTTTAAAGTTACGAATTTTCCCATACAAAATCGCACTATTTTGATTTTTTCTTTACTGACTTTGTGATAGTGTGATTTTTCTCAAACAATACAAAATAAAATGCTTCTTGTAATGTCGATGTTCTAATAGTATTTAAGTACAGTTATTGTAATTTTTGTTGTAATGTTGTGGTAATATTGTTTTTGCTGTAATGTGGAACACTGAAAGATGTACAAATACCCTACAACACATCCCTTTTAACTCTAGTTTAAAAATAAACTAGAGAGTGGACTACCTTTGGCAATGCCGAAGCTAAAATACCCTTACACAGTAGAAGTTTAGAAATATCTCAACATAAAAAAATGTTGTCCCAAGACCCCATTTTGAGCCATTAGTATGTGGTTTTGGAGCTTCGGACCACGTCCAAAATCCGTTTCTTAAAATGTCCAATCAAATCAACCAAAACAAATTTGGTCTCAAGACCCCATTTCTAAACACTTCCAATCGAAAACAGCAATAAAAAGTTACGTGAAATTGTTACTTTTATAGTCGGGTTCAAGCTCAAGTGCAGCTTAAATCAAATAAAGGCTGCGATTTTTATACAACAACCAATTTTAGTGCAAGCAGGTAGTTACACTAAGGAACTCATCAGTGAGCTTTCCTGGTACAATACTATTGCTTAACAACTATAACAACTATATATACTTACAACAATTCGAAACCTTCGCAACAATTTTTCACTGGCATACAATTTGTTTGTTGGACTAGATGCACTGTATTAGTCAAGCAATTCTTGCTAGGATTCGAATACAATTGCAACTTAAGTGTGTGCTGTTGCCAGCGATTTTAATTTCAAATATTTGAAATTAGATATATGAAATGATGTCTAAGACAATTTGTATTTGAAAGGGTTATACCCGCCCTTTTAAATGAGAATAATGATTTTGTATAGTCGGGTTCAAGCTCAAGTGCGTCTTAAATCAAACCCATTCACGACGAGTGTTACCATATGGTAACGCTGATAGCGTTCCACGGTATATTCAATTAAAAAAATAGTTGAACAAATATCACTAATCTGTTTTGATTTTAATAAAGCGTGCTTATGTATATCTTTTGATATATAACTCTAAGCAATCGCACCTCATTAGCGACCGTGGCGGATGGTTAAAAAGTAGTATTTTCACAAAGTGTGAAAAAACAACGAAATGGCGCTACCTTTCCGCTAAGAATTTTTTCAGTGCTACAAAAAGTTATATATTACGGATGTTTGTTTTCTATCATTTGAGGAGAATATCAAAGTATAATAAAACGTATTTCAAAAAATCTTTTATTACTTCGGTGTTACTTTTTTATTACTTTGCATTTTGCTGTTACCATATGGGCACGCTCATCACAACCCAAGTAAATTTAAATTTGTACATTTTTCTTTAACTTTTTTCAAATAAAATTCTATATATTTTATCTACAAATTGGTTTTAAAGTAAGATTGTGTACTTGTTATACTTATGAAAAATTAGTACGGCTTCTTGAGTGGATTTTCCCATAGCGGTAGATGGCGACCAGGTATCAGATGGAAAGGTGTACGGCATATATAGATTCACTTCGACCGGCTGAAACTTACACACTTGTTTTTTTTAGCAAATTTACATTACGATGAAGACATTTTGGCGAGTACAATTTTCCTCGATTTATCCGGCTGGAGAAGAAGATTAGGAGGAAGATGACGGTGGTACTGCCGATGGTCTTCATCGAACACATTTTTTACAGCCATGTAAATTTCAGTCCATATGAAGATATTTCTACACTGAGAGGAAAATGTTTTGAAATTAAACGAAAATGTTTTAAAATTGAACGATTTCGTTTTTAAAATAGAGTACAGATTTGTTCAATTTTAAAAATTTAAAAACGCAAATGTTAAATTTTATAACACGTGTGCTAAGAACAAATTTTAAAACGCAAATGTTCAATTTTAAAACAGTTTTTTCAAAATAACCGGGATTCGAACCCACGCCAACGGAGTTTGTATGGCGCGCTAAATGCTCATTATTTAACAGAGTCTAAATGTATTATATATAGATATATATATATATATATATTCTCAAATTCGAGATCGGAATCCGAACCCACGCTTACGGAGTTTGGATGGCGCGCTAAACGCTCAACAGTTTGGTCTGCTGTTAACATTATTTAACAGAGTCTAAATGTATTATATATTAGGGATGTGAGTTTTGCGGAGGCGGATGCGGATGCGGAGCTGTAAAAAGCCTCGTTGCGGAGCCGGAAGCAAATGCGGATGTTTTAAGCAACTTTTTCGAAAAAATTTGGGCTTTTTTAATTTTGTGTTGGGTATTTTGACGTTCTGAAGCTGAATTTTGCACAGATAATTTCTGAGGAAAAACGAAAAACACAGTAAAAAAGTTTCAAAAAAGTGCAAAAGGCTATAAGATGAAAAAAGTATATAGTATAACAACTTATATTAAAGATAATTTGATGTGAAGCTAAAAAATTTACCGATTTATATTGTAATTTTCATGAAAATCGTAGAGAAATGGTGTATAATACAAGTTGTTGGTAGTTTTTGTCTTCAGTTGCATGACACAGACATACATCATACTTTTTTTTTCAATAAAAAAGGGTATTTTTGATCAAAACAAAATGTTGCAGAAATCCCGTCCCGGGATTGCACAAAATAAATCCGGAAATCCCGGGATTGCTACACTCAATTTGTGTGCACATTAGTGGGTTATAATACCACCATAATTATACCCCCACACTAGAGTTTTCGATCCCGAAGTTTTTTCGCAATCCCGGGATTTTCGGGACTGAAAATTTCAATGCCGATATCCCTGGATTTTTCATGATTCTTTACTTTTTCAAACATTTAAAAAAAATAAAAATAAATTTTTTTATTTAAATTTAATGCTTAATTTATACTAACTTTGACACAACATTTGTAAATCCCATAAGGATGCGTGTCCGGTATGCAAAAAGTATAGATATTCTTGATCAGCATCACCTCCTGTCCGCGCAATAGCGGTCGCAGTTTTGGAGATATCGACTTGAAACTATGGCAACATGTTTTTCACGGATTTTGGACGTGATCCAAAGCTCTTAAATTACATATAAATTTCTCAAAATGGGGTCTTGAGACCATTCGAGGTACTTCTAATCTCCTACTGTGTGGCGGTTCTTTCAGCTCATTTCTGGGTGGTCAAGATATTCTAGTTTTCTACTAACATGGTTTTTTTAAATATTGTATGAGCAATGAAAAGTTATATTTTTGTTGTTTTTTTTTTTTGTTGTTAATTCAGATTATTTATTGAATTTTCTAAGAATATTTACAGTTAACAATAGTATTTAAATGTTTTTTTTTTAATTCACTTAAATCTATACTGCGTAATGACATCGCCTAAACTTCATTGAATTTGGCAATGCGGAGTTGTCGTAACTAATATATGGAGTATATATTAGTTTCGTTTGAGACGTGAGGGATTCAGATTCAAATTCCTAGATTAATGTTTGGATGAAACATAAGGTTCTGCTTGTACTTCGAAGTAAGTTTCGGAATTTCGTCTTTTAATGCAGAGATATTCAAATCATTGTGGATGTTTGCATTCCTTATAAACCAAAGGGCTCTGGCAATTTGTCTCAGGATTTTAGATTGGACTCTCTGGAGTTTTTCCACGTTCGAGGAAGAGGCAGTGCCCCAGATACCATATGTCCATATGGGTTTTATTATATTTTTTTATATTTGGACTTTGTATGTGAGATTTAGCCTAGATGCATTTAAGATTAGCCAATTTAAGTCCAGTTATTTTAGTTAAATCTGAGTGATTTTGGATTGAATGTGCTTATGCCATGTGAGTCGGCGATCGAGGTGCATTCCAAGATACTTTGTTTCGGAACTTTCAGAGACTACTTGGCCGTTTACCTTCAGAGCAGGACACGTGCCCTTTCTTAGGGTGAAGGTTGAGTGACAGCTTTTGGATTCGTTGACTTTGATTTTCCATCGCGATAGCCAATTACTTAGAGTGTTCAAATGTTTTTGCACGTAAAAAGTTGCCATGTCTGGGTTTAAGTGAGAGCACAGGATAGCAGTGTCGTCAGCAAAAGTCAATATGTATAAGAATTCTATCGCTTTTGGGTATATCTGCAGGATAGAGAATATAAAGCAAGGGCGCGAGGACACTACCTTGTGGTACTCCGACCAGTATTTCGTATTTTCGGGAGACAAAGCTTTTATATTTTACTACAAATTTTCTATTCGTGAGATAATTTTTAAGTAGGCAGTGCATATTAGCGGGCAGAATATGCTGTAATTTGTAAATAAGTCCTTCGTGCCAGACTTTATCGAAGGCCTGGGTGATATCGAGGAAAACAGCGGAGCAGTACTGTATCTTTTCAAAAGTGCTTTTTATTGTGTTGCAATACGGTGCATTTGTTCGATAGTGCCACGCTTTTCGCGGAAGCCAAACTAGTGATTGGGAATCACTTGTTTTTCTGTAATTTTGGGTTAACTTAATTTTATTAGAAGTTGTTCGAAGAGTTTCGATAACACAGAGAGCAAGCTTATGGGGCGGTATGAAGTCACATTGTTGGGATTTTTTTCAGGTTTGAATCATTGTAACTTGAGAAAGTTTCTAATCATCTGGGTAGTGACATGTTCTAAGGATCGCGTTAAATATGTGCAATAAATGGGTTATTGCAACTGATGGCAGATCTTTTATCATTGTGGGTAAATGGGCGCAGGCCTTGTTCCTCTGCGAACTCTTCGATATCTTTCGAAATAGTTTTAAAAAATAAAAAGAACAGAAAATTCGTTTCAAATGAGTTATCTTTTTGTTTATTTTCTAATATAGTTTCCTCGGAAAATCTTACCGGTTTTTATGTCTATGGCGGCTGCTGCTTCGTATTCGAAAGAGAGTGTCATTTAGATTCAAAAAGTCAAAAGGCCGTCGGCAAAACCGAGATCGCCATACTTGAAAGCAGATTTCGCCACAGACAACAGCGCCTCCTCCATTTAACAAATGTATATAAGGTGGCGTTCATATTTACGTGGTTGGCGTGAACAGCGGCGTTATCAAGTCCGGTCCTGGTGCTTTTTTTGGATCCAGGCATTTATTTATTGCCTCCATAAGTTCATTTTTTTAAATCTCGAGTGTACAGGGGTTATTGAGTGGGATTAATGTTGGTAATGGTATATCACCAGTTGTCTCGTTCGGGGTGAATACGGTTTTTAGGTGGTTTGCAAAAGCAGCACCTTTTTCTGCTTCGCTTCTGGCCCAGTTTCCATTTGGCAGCCGTATGGGAGGTTCTGCCAGTACTGGTGTTTTTCATATTTTCAGCAGCTCGCCAGAAAGAGTAGTTAATGGGTGCGAGATGTTCAACAAATTGTTGGAAGTCCCTTTCGGATGTCCACTTTAGCTGTTTTGGAGTGCGAGTGATGTCATTGAGTTGTTTTTTCAGATTTGGGGATCTGTTGTTTTGTCATTCGCGACGTATTTTCATTTTATTTTTTATTAGCAGTTCTATGTCCTTTTGCATAGCTGGGAGTTGAGCTATTTGGGATTTGGGCGGGAGTGGCCGCTGTAGCTGCTTGGGAAAGCAAGAGTGTTAAATTACTTACGGCTGTGTTTATTTCATCTTTCGTTTTTAGTGTCACATTTGGGTTAATGTTTGAGCCTTTATACTGCCGATATTTGTTTGTGAGTTTAGTGGTCAATTTATCTGTTGCATAGGCCTCAGAACTTGGCGCGTACTTTATTGTGATAATAGTAGGCGTATGGTCTAATCACAGATCTAGAGAACATTCTATAGTCAATTGGCTCCTTTTAACAGTTTTAAATACTGCAAAGTCAATGACGACGGAAGTTTTTCGACTGTCAGTTGACCAATAAGTTGGCGTGTCAGAGGAGACTACGTCAAAGCCAAGTCTGTTGATGGCGCTCAACAGGAGCCTGCCCTTTGGTGATATTAGCCGAGAGCCCCAATATGTATGTTTGGCCGGCAACGAGAAACTTTCGAGAATGGAAAAAAGTCTGGAATTGTTGCTCAGTTATTTTGTGTCTGGGCGGGCAGTATATAGCGGTTAATGTTAGGCCTTTTAAGTATTCATCGAGAGAAATACTTGTGGCTTGAATGTATTCTGTGCAATAATTCTGTAAAGCATAATGCTTTATTCGACTTTTTATGAGAATAGCGGAACCACCTCTAGCGTTTCCGCTTGGAAGCTTTGTGTCATAGAGTCTATATCCTGGCATATTGAAAAACTCACTGTGAAGTTAGTTTCAGAAATGAGTCTGTACCCTGGTAAGTTAAAAAAGTGTTCATTTAATGAATTGAGTTTCAGAAATTAGCATAACGTCTATGCTAGACTCATTCAAGAACTCGAGAAGTTCTAGTTTGTAAAGATACAGGCCGTTTGCATTCCATAATGATATTTTTAAACCATGAATGGTTTAGACTTGAGATGTTGTTGTAAGTGGCTTTGATTTTTAATCATTTCTTGCATCATATTTTCCATACTGCACAATGAGATATATTTTGTATGAACATTCGTAGGGTTTGTTCAAGGCTACTGCTTGGAGGAGCAGGTTGCGTGTGCACAGGGACAGATTTACTGCTTTTTAATGCGCTGGCGTAGGAAACGCCTTGTTTTATAAGGGGGTTAGCGAAAGTTTGGGCAACGTATAACGGAGGAAATTTTTGGGTTTTCCTTGATTCGTGTTTTTGAGTCACATTTTCCGTCTTTTTTATAAAGCTCTGGTAAACTGCTCAGCCTCTATAGTTAGTAGTTTGATTGCCACTGCAATTACTACATTGTGTGGCCGTGTTCTTGGTAGTTGTGACACTGAATCGATCCGCGGCGCTTGTGGGGTTCTTCAATTGTAATTCTACGGTGCAAGAGATATAGCAGAGAGTATATAGGGTGGAGGCTAATTTTTTTTAAGTTTTTCAGTCGAACTCTAGTTCTACGTGGAATAGGGCTTGTGGACTTTATTTCGATTTTGTATATTGAATACTGACTTTACTTCAAATCTTTCATCGGTTAGAACACTTTTGATTTCATCGCATACGAAAGATTCAATACCTTTCAGTACGACTGAGAGACCTTTGGAGCTTTTGAGCTGGTAAGTGTAGTAGCCCTTTTGGAGATTATCAAAGAGATTAGTAATTTTCCTAAAGTTTGGCTCACTGTAAATCTGAATTGTTGTTTCATTTACTTTGCCCTTTAGGATGAAAATCACGTGGAAACCCCAATATTTCGGAAAATTTCTTTTATGAGCGTATTAGAGTTTCGCTCACGCAGATATATCGATTTGGGATCCGAATTATTTTCTTCGGCAAGAAGTTCAAATCGATTTTGTCTAAGCTCAAGAGATGGTTTATTGGGTTTCGTCTTTTGAATTTTAGCTGAATTCTTAATTCCATTAGTGGGGGACGAAAGACCTCGCTTTGAGAAGTAAACATCAATACCTGTTGGCTTTGCAGGCAATGTGCTGGGTTGATCTGTAGATCGGGTATTGCCCTTTGCCCTGCGGCTAGCGACAATGATAGATCTACTATTTGTACCATTTGCATCAGACACGGGGGTGATGCAAAGGGGGATATATTTACTAGGGATATTAATAAGAAAAATAGCTGATACAGAGTTACCTGAGTTTGTGTGAGCAGTGATACTCCGTGATATAACAGGCTGAAGAGAATCCAACTGTTGCTGAATTTGCAGTTTTGGTTTGTGACTATGATAGCCAGCGCCGCAGCTTGTGACCGCAAGAGGGCGCTGGTGTCAACGGATAGTGCGGGTGTTGTGTCTACGATACTCTAGCTGTTTGGGATTTTTGTTTGTTTTATTTTTAGAGGGAAATATAAACCATAAACGTCACTTTTGTTTTATTTTTGTCTGAAGTCTCAATTTACTTAAACAATTGGTAATTCGAAATAGTCTGACACTACGCTGCACTTCGCGTTCTTGCGAATCAGGGGAAAATGCGGTTTTCGGTATCGCTCTTTAGACTTTTGTGTTTTTTTTATAAGAACCGAGAGTATTAAAGGTAAAGTCAAAAAAAATGGACATGAAGTCAATTGACATTATGTCCGTTTCAAGGTTTGGAAATGGATATAATATCAATTTTTGTTTTGTTTCTTAGACTAACGGAGTGAAGCGCTAGATCCACGCCTCGATTTAAAAAATATTTTTTCAAGTCAAAAAGAATTTGCAAAAGTTTTGATTCGGAAAAATCTAGTTTCCGGGATATTAATTTTAAAGTTACGAATTTTCCCATACAAAATCGCACTATTTTGATTTTTTCTTTACTGACTTTGTGATAGTGTGATTTTTCTCAAACAATACAAAATAAAATGCTTCTTGTAATGTCGATGTTCTAATAGTATTTAAGTATAACAACAATAGCATTTCAACCTCACAACAGGAATACTACAACAGCATTACAACAACTGCACAAAACAACTAATCAAAATTACCAAATTAACTTTTTGGTAAAAATTAAGAAGCAAGGGCCATCTCTTGCCCATAATCCCTCCCAAATATAAGTATTGATGGCAATTTCGAAGATTCAGAAGCGACAAAGAAGACATGTCACTAATTTTGTATTGAAAAAAGGAAAATGAAAATCGAAATTGATTTTTATATCACATACAACCCATCCATTACCAAGTCAATTGAAACAAAAAAATTAAAAAATTTTTTTTTGTTGAAAATAAAGTCAAATGGCAAAAAGACATAATGTCAGTTGACATTATTTCTTTTTCATTCGGACACAATGTCAATTGACATTATGTCTAAATCAAATGGAAATAATGTCATTTGACTTTAATACCATTGACATTATGGCATCCCACCAATCTATACAGCTGATATGCCCATTTATGATCAGACCCTCATCTCAACATTTGCCGATGACACCGCAATATTGTGTTCACACTCAGACCCCAAAATGGCATCACAACACGTGCAACACCATTTAAACACATTGCAAAATTCGTTATCACAGTGGAGAATTAAAGTCAATGAGTCTAAAAGCGCACATATAACCTTCACTTTAAGGAAAGACACTTGCCCCACGCTTAAAATAAATGATAGTGTTATACCACAATGTACCGAAACTAAATATCTTGGTATGCGGTGGGATGACATAATGTCAATGGTATTAATGTCAAATGACATTATTTCCGTTTGATTTAGGCATAATGAAGGGGTGAAGTAACATAAAAATTATTTCGAAATGTCAGTTTCTGTTTTTCATTTTGCTTTTTTCAATACAAAATTGGTGACATGTCTTCTTTGTCGCTTCTGAATCTGCGAAACTATCATTAATCATCACTAGATTTTGAAATTTGTGTAGTGCAGTTGTTGTAATCTTGTTGTAATGTTCTTGTTGTGAGGTTGTTGGTGTGATGGTGTTGCTGTTGTAATGCTGTTGCTGCAATGTTGTTGTTGTAATGCGCCGCAGACGAAAAATTTACCCAAAAATCGGGCGATTTTTTGTGAAAATTTTTCAAGTTAAGATGTTTTAGGATATTTCTACTTGTTTCAGTGTTCCACATTACAACAAAAACCATATTACAACAACACAAAATCAAAATAGTGATATTTCGTATGGGAAAATTTGTAACTTTAAAATTCAATATCTCGTAAACTAAATTTTTTCCAACTCAAAACTTTTGCAGATTTAAATTTAGGTGGTCAAACCCTACTTTAAGAAACGCTTCACTTAATCCTTCAGTTATTCTAAAAATCAAAACAAAAATTAACATTATCTATTGACTTTATGTCAATTTTTTTTACTTTATTTCTTTTTCATTCGGACATAATGTCAGTTGACATTATGTCCAAATAAAATGGTATTAATGTCAATCGTATTAATGTCACGATTGACATTACGTCATTTCTCCTGGTATGCATCTCGATCGCAGGCTTACCTGGAAAAAGCACATCGAATTACATAAAATTACACAAATCAAACTAAAAAATCGAACTCAGTTGGCTTCTATCGAAGCAATCTAGGCTCATATAAAATTCTTTTGTATAAAAGTGTAATTAAACCCATATGGGCATATGGATTGAACTCTGGGGAACTGCATCTCCTTTAAATGTTGAGAAACTGCAACGAACGCAGTCGAACATTCTGCGACAAATCGTGGGAGCACCATGGTACATAAAAAATACACTCATCCACAGAGATTTCTAAATACCGAAAATATCCGAAGAAATCCCTAAACGTATAACAAAGTATGCAGATAAGCTTAAATTGCATCCAAATATTCTAGCTAGAAATTTGGTTAGACCCACCCTATCTCTACGTCTACAGCGTAACTATTCTATTGCATTTGAATAGATAGCACTGGAACCCCGACTTCCCGATTATGCCGTCAGCCAGTCGATGCCAACATCGGTCGATGTCAACATCACCTTGATGCCGCCATAACCATCGATTATTGCATAACGTTGTCCAAATCGTTGGATTAGGGCAACAAACATTTGTATAAATTGTTAAATTCCATCGTTAAAAATTATTGTTAGCTCTAAGTATTTAGAAAGATATAATAAAACAAAATATGAAGTTAAAAAAAAAACTAGTAAGAGCTAGTTCGAGAATCAGCTAAATCGGACTAAAACTTGGGTGGGCTCCAATTTAAGACAAAAACTAGAGAGTGAACTATCTTCGGCTATATCGAAGCTGAAATACCCCCACACAGTATGATCCATTTAGAAATATGATCCAGCAGGTAATGCTGATCAAGAATATATATACCTTTCCATACCGCCTCCTTATGGGTGTTACAAACGTTGTGTCATAATTAGTATACCCTGCCACAGTGAGTATGGGGTATAAAAAGTAAAAATTGTCCAACTTTTTTTATCCCCCACAGTGTGTGTGGGCCCCACACACATGGATTTTTAACATGGTCCGAGCTTCCAAACCCACATATACATGGGTCGAAATGGGGTCTTGAGACCAACTTTTTTTATGTTCGAGGTACTTCTAAATGGATCATACTGTGTGGGGGTATTTCAGCTTCGGCATAACCGATAATAGTTCACTCTCTAGTTTTCTCTTCCATGCCCGGACTCGGACAAAAACTGGGCGTGGCTCCCATATAACGAAAAATTTGTATTGCAGTATTCGATAGGAAATGGGGTCTTGACACGGATTTTGATCGTGGTCCGATTCTAGAAAACCACCTATGAATGGCTCAAAATGTTGTCTTGAGACCAACATTTTTTTATGTTCGAGGTACTTTTAAATGGATCTTACTGTGTGGGCGTATTTCAGCTTCGGCATTGCCGAAGATAGTTTACTCTCTATTTATACCCCCACACGCTATGGCAGGGTATACTAACTTTGACACAACATTTGTCACGCCCATAGGGAGGCGTGTCAGGTATGGAAAAGTATATATATTCTTGGTCAGCATCACCGCCGGAGTCGATTTAGCCATGTCCGTCTGTCTGTCCGTCTGTTCGTCTGCCTGTCTGTCTGTCCGTCTGTCCGAACGATAGCGTCGCAGTTTTGGAGATATGGACTTAAAACTTTGGGAATAACCACTTCAATAGTACACGGAGGGAAATGCTTGCTGAAATCTTGCGTTATAGGAATCAATTAAGTAAAAATTAGTCACGATATTGATCCATTAATTAAAAATCAATAATAAAGAATTCTTAATCATAAGAACTGTTAAACATGAATTATGATTTTCCTTCTTGACATAATCAATGACAAGATGGAATAAATTGTGCAAACAAAAATCATAAATTATGATTAAAAATTCATAATTTTAGGCTTAAATGAGAATAAATGAATCATTCGTAATAATAATTTGAGCACATATTTCCAATTAAATGAATTAAAATTTTTTTTATTTGCTAATTTTTTACTTAATTATTTATTTAATTTTACTTTTTTATTTGCCAACTTGCTTAGAATAATTTGTAATAACTTTTTCACAAATTCAGTTTTCCCGGAATTCGAACCGATATCATCCTCTCCAGTCCGGACGCCTAACCGATTCGGCTACCCTGGCTTTATTGTAAAAGCGTCTAAATGTATTGTATATTGCTCAGCAATTCATGACAATCAACCCAGTTACTCATAATTCATGATAACACGTGCAGTTTCATGACCTAGTTAATCATCCATTATTCTTCAAGAATAATAAAATAAATCACGAAATTCATAAACCCTTATCATAATGTATTCACAATCCATATGCATAGTTTATGTATGAATTCGCATAATTTGTGACTAATATATACTAACTTTGACACAACATTTGTCACGCCCATAGGGAGGCGTGTCAGGTATGGAAAAGTATATATATTCTTGGTCAGCATCACCGCCGGAGTCGATTTAGCCATGTCCGTCTGTCTGTCCGTCTGTTCGTCTGCCTGTCTGTCTGTCCGTCTGTCCGAACGATAGCGTCGCAGTTTTGGAGATATCGACTTAAAACTTTGGGAATAACCACTTCAATAGTACACGGAGGGAAATGCTTGCTGAAATCTTGCGTTATAGGAATCAATTAAGTAAAAATTAGTCACGATATTGATCCATTAATTAAAAATCAATAATAAAGAATTCTTAATCATAAGAACTGTTAAACATGAATTATGATTTTCCTTCTTGACATAATCAATGACAAGATGGAATAAATTGTGCAAACAAAAATCATAAATTATGATTAAAAATGCTTTAAAAAAACACGCATGCGTGTTAATAGAACATGCCAAAATCTTGAATGTGTGTTTTTTTTATTTATCTAAATAAATATACACTTAAAAATGTGTGTTGTGTGTAAAATTACACACCAAAAGATAGGTTCACTTTGCAGTGTATAGTTAGTAATTAAGTAACAATAATTTTATGGACTCCATAATCGTAAATCATGAGCCAACATTTCTCTCCGTGTAAGAGCAAGTTCGAGAATCAGCCAAATCTAGGGTGGACTCCCTAAGACAAAAAAAAGTATAAATAATTTTCCAACTTTTTTATTCCTGTTTCTATTGGGAATGTTTAGAAATGGATTTTCGACATTGGACCATGTCTTTCAAAACTACATATAAATGGGCTAAAATGGTGTCTTGAGACCAAATTTATTTTTTGGTAGATTGGATTGAAAATTTTTAGAAACGGATTTTGGATGTGGTTCGAAGCTCCAAAACCACCTATAAATGGCTCCAAATGGATCTTGAGATCAAATTTTGTATGTTGAGGTATTTCCAAACTTCTACTGTGTGGGGGTATTTCAGCTTCGGCATTGTCGAAGATAGTCCACTCCCTAGTTAATTTTTAGAAACCACCTATGAATGTCTTAAAATGGGGCCTTGAGACCAAACGTTTTGTGTTCAAGTTTGAAAGTAATTTATTTAACCCTTAAAGTCCTAAGACCGTCTACAGAAGGTCATCACTAAAATGCAATTCTATTCAAACTCAATACTTTTCACGCTCTAAGCGTTAGACTTTTTTCATCGGATTGAATTTACCTATCGAATGGTGTCGGTTTCAACGCGATCCGGTGACAGTTTTGAAAGCAACAGCAACATCTTTCAAAAATTTTGCAAAAACAGGCGCAAAATTACGAAAAATTTTTGTGTAAATTCAAATTTAAAAAAAAATACTTCGCAACTGCTCAATCGACTCCGGAATTTTTTGGTAAGTTGTTTGAAGGTGTATTTTGATATTTTGTTGGTAGTTTGATTTGTGAATCAAAATTGTGGTTCAAATCGAGTTTTTTGTGAAGACCTTCTGTAGACGGTCTTAGGACTTAAAGGAAAAAAATTTACACTGGAGCAAGAAATGATTTGCCTGATAAACCAAACATTGGAGTAACAGGAAATGTTGTAATCAGGTAAAATATATATTTTCAAAAAAAATTTTGGTTTTTTACCTGTGTTGATCAATGTAGTAAGCATTTACTTCGAAAGAAAAAACGACTTTTATACTGCAAAAGTTTTATTATTTTTCAGCTAAAGTCCTAAGACCGTCTACAGGCGGTCTTCAATCTTTTTCACCTGGCGCTTCCAGGTAACATTTTTTTGACAAACGGACTTGAAATTCGTGTTTTTCAGCCTAAAATCATCCTAGAACCAAAATTCTCATAACAAAATTCCTCGTTTTTCGATTCCAGGACTTTAAGGGTTAATTACTTCAAAAATTCAGTTCGATAGTTTATGAAAAATTTTTCTCATTAATTACACAGTTCAACAAAATTGAGCAAAAAAAAGTTTAGTTTATTTATTTTATAAAAAATGTATTTGTTATAGATCAGTTGCTCCTAATAAACCTAATAGTAATTGCAAAAACCATTTTGCAAAAACCTCTTTCCAAATATTTTTAACAATTTTTTTATTATTGACTAAACTGCAAAATTTTAACAGATTTTCGTCAAGTTTGTTCATAAAAAGATTTTGCAAAAGGTATTATATCATACTTTTTTGTATCAATATTACAAGGAAATTGACTTTGAAAACAAGTCAATTTCGAGGAACGCGTTAAAAAGGCGAATAATGCCTATTATGCATGCAAAAAAATGTTCGGTAAAACATGGGGTTTAAATCCTAAAGTGACCCATTGGATATACACCTCTATAGTAAGACCAATTTTACTGTATGGGGGGTGTTGGCAAAGAAACTGGAGAAACTCCAGCGACAAGTGTGCGTTGGTATAGTAGGAGCCCTCAAAACAACATCCACAGAGTCGCTTAATGTGATACTGCACTTAATACCAATAGATCTTTTTGCCAAAGGAGTAGTCCAAAAAACTGCTTTACGGCTTTAAGAATCAAATTGTTTTCTGTACAGGCCCATAGGACATAGTAACTTATATAATACTCTGTCTATTACTACTGATTACATATTACCAAAAACACACTTTAACAGAAATTTTTCTATTCAAATTCCCTCAAGAGAATATTGGTCATCCAGGCAAGGTGACTCAATAAACGCACTTCATATATATACCGACGGCTCCAAACAAGAAGAGGGGGTAGGGGCAGGTTTTTATGTCAATAATCCCAAGCAGAGATAGTAGCAATCCAAAAAGCTGCTGAGAACTTTATAGGCACGACTTTCAATAAAGAGATCTATATCTTAAAGCGCTTAAAAATGTAACAATAAAATCCACAACAGTTGAACGCTGCTACGAGGTACTCGAGAGTCTTAGCGCAGACAACAAAGTTAGTCTAGTGTGGGTTCCGGGACACTGTGATATAGAAGGAAATGAAAGGGGGTATGAGCTGGCGAAGAATGGAGTTAACTTAGACACTACACCTTTGTTGGTCCCTGTACCTATACAATACTACTGTATGAAACAAGACACGAAAACTCTTTTAATCTCACAAAACAGATGCACAAATATAAGACGCAGTCACATTAGCAAGGTTTTCTTGTCAAAATACAGTAAACATCAATCCAACTACATCTTATCACTTAACCGAGACGAATGCAGACTGACGGTGGGAGTGGTGACTGGACACTGTCTTATAGGACATCAAGCTAGTAGGAGGGGTCTGGTGTCCAACAACTGGTGTCGGAACTGTAACGAACACGATAAGGAAGAAACACTTGAACACTTGCTCTGCTACTGCCCTGCGCTGGCCAGATGCAGACTCAAAATACTAGGAGGGGCCTTCTTTAACTCAATAACGGAGGTGTCCAAACTAAAAATCTCTCAATTGAAGCACTTCGCGTTGCAGACGAAAACTTTCGGATTGGATAATGATCACGAAGGAAGGACTGTAAACTTTGAGTGAACGGAGAGTCGTGGTAACACTATGGACCAGCGTGGTCTTTGTGAGGCAATTAGCCGCCACTCTAACCTAACCTAACCAAATCAATATTAAAACTAGAGAGTGGACTCTATTCGGCATAGTCTAAATAGTTTTGGAGCCCGGACCATGTCTAGAATCGTCTCAAATTGGTCTCAAGACCCCATTTTGACCTCGGACCATGTCAAAAATACGTTTCTAAACATTTCCAATCGAATGCAGCAATAAAAAAGACTTGAAAACTGTTGACCTTTTTTTCGGTGTATGGGAGCCACGCCCAGTTTTTGTCCGATTTGGCTGATTCTCGAACTTGATCTCAGTATTCACGAGAAAAACATGTGCTTAAAGTTTCAAGTCGATATTTCCAAAACTGCGACCGCTATCGTGCGGACGGACGTCGGGACGGACAGACAGACGGACATGGCTAAATTGGCTCCGGCGGCGATGCTGATCAAGAATATATATACTTTTCCATACCGGACACGCCCCTTTATGGGCGTTACAAACGTTGTGTCAAAGTTAGTGTACCCTGCCACAGTGAGTGTGGGGGTATAAAAATCCTAAAAAAGAATTGCCATTATACAGCTGTCAGTGGTCATGTCTCTCGCAATCTATCGTCATGGATATGAAAATAACTCTCCAGCCACGGGCGCGGAACGGAACGAAAAAAATGAAGTTCCGACTGGATCGTTCCAGTCGGAGCAAACATAATATTGTTCCGGGCAAAAGTTTCACTCCGGAACTTTTCATCTAAGGAACTTATCAATCGTTCCTTTCGGATTAAAATTCCGGAGGGAAACGAAATGAAATTAATTAAAAAACATTTTTTTGAATTTAGTAAAGGGACCCCCCGTTGAGGTCGCTGATTTCTATCGAAATTTCAAAATTCATGATGGCGGATTGAAATGGCCAAGTAGGTGCCGGAACGATTGAGAACAAATCTTTTTTCGTGTCGTTCCGTACCCCTGTCTCCAGCGTTTCTCTTCATGACGTGCTATTTTAACATGTAAAGGGCCAAAATAATCAATACCTACAAACGAAAATGGAAGTGTGAAAGATGAAAGGCAAGCACTTGTAATACCGCCATTTCTGAAACTACTGACAAAGAAATTTTTGTAGCAACTCGTAAGGGCATACACAAAAAAATAATCGCTTGGCGCGAGGTTCGGATATAACAACAGAATAGTAGATTGAAGCAGACACTTTTTTTCAGCTGACAGAACATTTCAAATAAAAAAAGCTACCACAACCGAATCCACACTCGCGTGTAGCAACTGAATTCGCATGTGAACCGTGACAACTAACAGTGATGCCATGTAGGAAGCAAAACCCCAGTGTTTTGTGTTTTTATTTATTGATTCCTTTTTATCTAAGTTTTTTTTTTATCAAAATTGATAAAAATAAACATTTGACCAGCCATTACAAAGGCTGCAAACTAATTCAGAAAAATAGTTGAAGGTTTAAGCCCATGCCACACAGTCGTCCTTTGACCCCTATTTATTTGAATTTTTACTCTGTTTTCCGTTGTTTTAATTTTTTGATGCGTGCCACACGCAAAAATATTTGACGCCAGATCAATCTAACAACTTTTATTTTTATGTCACAAAAGGTTTGCTATAAGCGGTCTACACTTACGATTTATCGTATGCGATGTATAGTATGCGAGAATTTCGCTAATGTAGATGGGGGTAATGGAAGTTTTTTTGGACAATTTCGGGGCCATAGAGAATATTTTAATCAATATGTACAAACATTTCCTTTTTTTCTTCGATGAAGGTCGATATGTTTTAAACTGATTCATAAAATATTTCATTAAAACATTCATTTGTAATAGCGTCCTTTAATTACATTACGTATTTCTTAAACAAATTTAGCAATTAAATTAAACACTCTTTTGACTGAAAACCCCACCTTGAAGCTGGCGTCGAAAAAGACCCTGAACAAATATTCACTCGCTCAATTGACGCCGGTGTGGCATCCCCTTTAGTATATCACCCATCACTATTATGTTTCTATTTTGTTAACTTCAGAAAAACACGTATTTCAGCATTTAAATTTTTTTGCGAATTGAATGAAATAAATAAATATTGCTTAATAATTAAATATTGTTTTATGAAAGCGCGTTAATTGTGGATATAAAACACCATATGTATTTGCAGTAAAAAGTATGTTCCCCCTCAAATTCGTGTAAGAATTGAGAATTATTTCGCATTAAAAGTCTTGTGTTTATATATGAAATTAAATTATAAAATTATTTCTCTACTTTTAAAGACAACATCAAACACATTTGCTTTCTTTTTCTCACATTCTTTTTCGTAATACTTTATTTCATTTTTTTTTTTCATTTGCACAATTTAAGTAAATTGTTGTCTCGCTCTTACACGTTAGCATTATTTTTGACATTCTTTTTGCAGTATCAGAGAGCTGTTGCTGCGTCAGACAGTAGATGTTGGGACAACAGATAGTAGATGCTGCAACATCTGAAAGTAGATGTTGTGACAGCCGCTACCATTTGGTTGGCCGAAAATTCTGCTGCCCCAACAGTTTTTGTTTTCTGGGTGCAGTTATTGTGGTAAATGTGATGTTTTGATTTAAGGAAATGCTGGATCAGAAGAGCTGTACCGTAGTGATTTCTTGGAATAATAATTGGTCACTTTGCATTTTCGGATATTGCGTAATTCAAGTCGATTCTTCCTCGGATGCAAAGAACTTGAATGGAGAACATTTGTAGGGAATGCTTGACTTGGGAATGCCTTGAGGATTTGAATTCTGCAAACATGCAATTTCGTCTTTGAAATAGTCGCTTTGTATTTGCCGATACAAGAAATTTTCGGACAACAAAAGCTTCGAATTTTCAGGATAATTAATTGATTTTATTACTTGATTTTTGTCTTTAAAATGTGAACCAATTTATATAAAGAGAAAGTTGTATGGAGTAATTTTTTCCACGAAGGAAGACGTTCCAAATCAATACGAGTTACCGCTTATATTTAGCTTGAGTGAACCATGGATAAATGTGGTCTCAATTCTTCCCAAGTTCTTGTAGCCTTCAAAATATTTCAATGTCATCGCTATTCAGGTTATTTCAAAAAAGCTGGACCCATATACCATCTGTTCTGCATATCGAATTAGAACTTTTGATTCCATTTGGCAACATTTTCCTTTGCCTTTGGCAACATATCTCCATTCAGACGAGTTGCTGCTGTTGAGTATCTCTCCAATTCGAAACATCACAAACTGCTTGTAACTGCGAGGATCTGGTTTCGGCCATGCAAGAACGTTATTCGAATCAAACCAAAACCATCGATTTTCGAGTTGGATATTGTGCATGCTGCACACTGTACTGGACAGTCAAACGCCTAATACTGCTGCCATCAGCTCCATGCGCGGAATCGAAACTGGTTGCTTCGGAGCGACTTTAACATTTCCGCTGACCAATGAACAATGAGCGCTACTTCTAGTTTGAATACGAAAGAAACCCACAGCTACATATGCCACCACGCTTGAGTCGATAAAGACATAAAGCTGCACCGTAGAATCTGTATCAAATACCACCTTGGAATCTTAATATTTTCAATTTGTGGAAGGATTTCACATCCAAAAAAGACATTTTTGGAAAATTTCTTCGTTCACTTCATCGTTTCAGACTTTGTGGTTCTCCAAACCTCTTGCAAAAGAATCTTCAAATATACGACGAAAAGTGACAAGAAACCAAGCGGATCAAATAGTTACATAAGAGTCCTGAGGACATCGATTTTGGTTGGCTTTTTACGTCCGGAAAAGACATCTTTATTAACCCGAATTAATTTAAGGGAAAATGTAAATACGTCTAATGCGGTTGCCCACCACACTCCCAGCAACATCTGTACGCCTAAGCAACCAAGAAATAAATTATTTGGCCCTTCTTATTGACCGAGACTTTCCATTACGGCTTTGGAATTCGATCTCCAATTTCTAATAAAGAATCCGCTTTCATTGTGAATAAATGCAACCTCTTTTGCAAGTTGAATGGCTTCGGATTGAGGCGCAGTCCAGCAGGTCGTCAACGTAATGGTGATTAGTGATGGAAGTTACCACTCGATGGAACTTTTCTTGAAACTCCAATGCATTTTTATTTTCGGCTCCACAAAAAATAAAAAAAAACACGGAAAAAATACACTTAATTAAAAACAAAGTCCGCGAAAAAAACGATAAAGTGCGAGAGCAGGAAAAAATTACGTGTCCCCGCTTGCCCCCAATAGCGATGACTCTTTTCGTCCATCATCTCAAAATGCAACGCTCTCAAAGCACACTGTATCGTTAGTGTTGCCAATTACTCCCGTTCAACAACTTATCTCTCACGCCAGCTCTCTAATGGAGTAGAGAATGTGCTACTCTCAACACACACTCAGGTAACTCTGTTTCGCCTTTTGTTCTAGAAATTCCATTTCAGCATAACATGCTAATTCCCCTTTGCGTTACTCCCGCTCAGAATATAAAAGAGCAAAACAAATATGCCGACAAATTTAAAACCTCAAAAAATCAAACTACCTCTAGAGAGCATAATATAAAGGCAACGGCATCGCAGACAGGCATTAACGCCTACTTCAAACGAAGAGGTTCGCCTCATAGAAATATAAATGCAAAAGACTAATCTTAATGAATTAGGGCAAAACCGATTTGCCATTCATGCCGAGACTACGAGTTCGGATCCGATTCCGAAAGTTCAAAAAACCTCACCAATTTACTTACGCGAAAAAAATTCAAATCCCCTAATAAAATTTCCCAATTTAATTTCCCAAATTATTGGTGAGAACACATTTCATGTAATCCCTATTCTTGAAGGAAGAATTCATGAGACTAAAATTCAAATCTATTGCGAGCAAATTATAGAAAAATTATCGAATCCTTCGATAATTCAAAAAAGAGCTATTACACATATCAGCTTAAAAGCTTCAAAGATCTCTCCGTTGTCCTGAAAGGCATTGACTCGTTTGTTGAATGCATTCAAATCAAAAGTGCTTTAAACGAAGCGCGCTTCCACGTTAAATCCGTTTTTTACATACAAAATCGAGAGAAAATTCCCCAACCACTATTCCGAGTGGAACTGGAATTTGATCCAAAGTCCATAAAAAAGGGGGAATCTCACCCAATTTACTCACTACGGTATCTCCTCCATCGCAAAATTACAGTGGAAGAGCCTCAAAAGCGCCGAGGACTAATTCAGTGCCAAAATTGCCAAGAATACGGCCACACAAAATCGTATTGCACACTTCCCAGCGTGTGCGTAATATGTGGCGATCTCCACCCCACAAACTTGTGCAAAAAAACTAAAGAGAATGCAAATGTTAAAAAATGCAGCAACTGCGGTGGCAACCATACAGCAAACTATATAGGGTGTCCAATCTACAAATCCTTCAAAAGCAAATCTATTCCCAAAGCTGATGTTTTCCCTCCAAAACAGGATTTAAGAAAGATCCCAACAAATCCCTCACAATCCATTGTACCTACTTATGTAAATCCCAATATAAATCAAGGCGTTTCCTACGCCAGCGCTTTAAAAGAACAAAACTCTGTCCCCGAGTTCACGCAACCTGCTCCTCCTAGCAGTTCTCTCGAACAAACTCTGCAAGTGTTTATACAAAATATGTCACAATTTATGTCTGGTATGCAAAATATGATGCAAGAAATGATTAAAAATCAAAGTCTTTTACTACAACATCTCATGTCAAAAATATCATTTTGGAATGAACACGGCCTGTGTCTTCACAAACTAGAACAAACTAGACAAGTATTTATCTCGATGAATACCTAAAAGGCCTAACATTAACAGCTATTTACTGCCCGCCCAGACATAAAATGACTGAGCAACAATTCCAGACTTTTTTCAATTCTCTTGGACCAAAGTCTCGTTGTCGGCGACTTCAACGCCAAACATACATATTGGGGCTCTCGCCTAATATCACCAAAGGGCAGGCTCCTGATGAGAACTGTCAACAGACTCGGCCTTGACGGCCTCCTCTGGCACGCCAACTTATTGGCCAACTGACAGACGAAAAACTCCCTACGTCATTGACTTCACAGGATTTAAAACTGTAAAAAGGAGCCAATTGACTATAGAATCTTCTCTAGATCTCTCATCAGACCATACGCCTACTATTATCACAATAAAGTACACCCCAAGCTCTGAGGTCAACCCACCAGATAAATTGACTAGTAAACTCACAATTTGGCTCAAATATCGGCACTATATCTCTACAACAGCTTTCAACAACTCGTTGACCATATCGCACCCACAAAATCAACAAATTAATCTCTCTTGCGAGCTCCTAAAAATATGAAAAAACCGGTACTGGCAGAACCTCCCATACGGCTGCCAAACGGAAACTGGGCCAGAAGCGATGCCGAAAAGGGTGCAGCTTTTGGCAACCATCTAAAAAGCGTGTTTACCCCAAACGCGACAACTGGTGATATACAATTACCAACATTAATCCCACACAATAACTCTAGTACACTTGCTATTAAAAAAAACTATCTTATGGAGACAATAAACAAATGCTTGGATCCAAAAAAGGACCAGGGCCGGACTTGATAACGCCGACAATGATAAAAGAACTGCCATCAGTTGCAATAACCCATTTATTGCACATATTTAACGCGATCCTTAGAACATGTCACTACCCAGATGATTGGAAACTATCTCAAGTTACAATGATTCCCAAACCTGGAAAAAATCCCAATAATGTGACTTCATACCGGACCATAAGTTTGCTCTCTGTGTTATCGAATCTCTTCGAAAAACTTCTAATAAAATTAATTTTACCCAAAATGACAGAAAGAAATGTGATTTTCGATCACCAATTTGGCTTTCGAGAAAAGCATAATACTATAGAGCAAGTGCACCGCATTGTAGACTCAATAAAAAGCTCTTTCGAAAAGAAACAGTACTGCTCCGCTGTTTTTCGCGATATAACCCAGGCCTTCGATAAAGTCTGGCATGAAGGACTTATTTACAAATTACATAATATTCTTCCCGCTATTATGCACTGCCTTCTCCAAAACTAACTCACGAATAGAAAATGTATGGTCAAATATAAAAGCTTTGTCTATGAAACTTACGTCGAAACACAAGCAGATGCTAATGTCTCACCCCAAACATTCTAGCAAGAAATATACACCTCTGAATCCCTCACGTCTTAAAGAAACTAATATATTCCTCATATATTAGTACGACAACGTCACACTGCCAAATTCAATGGAGTTTAGGCAATAGAATTAAATGATATATGTAGAATTAGGTGCATTCTTTAAAATCATTGAAATATTATTGTTAGGTCTAATTATATACATTTAGATGATCCAATAAATAACCAGATCTTAAAAAAAAACGTATTGCGCTGATGTTGGAGAACAGGCGGCTCCAAAAGTCATCACTTGCATTTGCATTAATTGTCGGGAGTTTTATCAACTTCGTAATTGCGCCAAATACATCTTTGTGCATTCTGATCCTCTATATGGATTCGAACCTGTTGGAACATTTCTTTGATGTCTCCACATATTTCCCTCTTCATTCGGAAACCGTACAATACAGAAAGGAGTGGCAGCAACAGATCGAGTCCTTTTAGCAATAGAGGGATTCAAAGACAGCCCACGTACTTTTGCGGAGTTATCCCACACCAAACGTACTTTTCGTGGACTTTTTCTTTCGTCAGTTTTCGAGCAAAGAACCTTTCTACCAACGCGTTGATTTGGTTGCAGATAATTGGAATGTGAGCGGTATCAAGCTTATTCTCAAGGCACTGCCGGCGGTTGAAAGCCATTGGATAACTATTAGGAATTTCTGCAGCATCTTCACTCCAAATGAGTCCAGTCTCAAATTGCTTACCAACCCTTTTTGTTGTTGATTGCATTATACGATTGGCGTGCTCATCTTCCGGTGATATCAAATCATACCTTCGTCCAACGTTCTCCAATGATAGATAACACTGTGTTCCGAATTTTCAAAAAGGTTCTTCTCCATCGCTGGAATTTTCAGAGCTGATAGATTTTGGAGTCCTGATCACAATGGCTTCATTGGTTTGGTCCCTCTCATCGAGTTCAAAAGTTATTGGCAAAAAACCAAAAGGGCTAGAAATGACACATTTTTGATGAATCACTTTTTTAAATCGAATTTAAAACTTGTTTCTCGTGTACGTACATTTAAAGGTAACATGAGTGAAAAATATTCACCAGTTGAGACAATTCTAACTTATTGGTGTCCTTCATCCTTACTATTTATAAAATTGAAACGCCAATATATTATAAAAAAGGACTCATTAAAATGGCATCTCAGCAAAACTTCAATATCGTGGTAACTAAAAGTGGTCCAAAGGAGAGGTTGATGGCTATGTAAAGATGAAACGTTAACCTACAAAATGGCGGTAGACTTTTTTGGCTCAGTCAAAATTTATTAAAACTAGAGAGTGGACTATCTTCGGCTATACCAAAGCGGAAATACCCCCACACAGTAGGAAGAATTACCTCGAACATAAAAAAATGTGGTCTCAAGACCCTATTTTGAGCCAATTTTAGGTGGTTTTGGAGCCCGGACTAAAAATTTCCAATCAAAAACACAAAAAAAAGTTGGTCTCAAGACCCCATTTTGACCCAATATATGTAACTTCGGAACCTCGGACCATGTCAAAAATACGTTTCTAAACATTCCCAATCGAATACAGCAATAAAAAAGACTTGACCTTTTTTTCGGTGTATGGGAGCCACGCCCAGTTTTTGTCCGATTTGGCTGATTCTCGAACTTGATCTCAGTATTCACGAGAAAAACACGTACCCAAAGTTTCAAGTCGATATCCAAAACTGCGACCGCTGTCGTGCGGACAGACAGATATCGCTAAATCGACTCAGGAGGTGATGCTGATGAAGAATATATATACTTTTCCATACCGGACACGCCTCCTTATGGGCTTTACAAAGTTAGTATACCCTGCCTCACTGTGTGTGTGGGGTATAATTATATGCATTTTTCCAATTTATGAATTATTAATTTTTTTGTGTGGAAATTATTTTAAGCTTCATACCCTTTTGAAAGCAAAAGTTTAAAAATATATTTTTGAAAAAAATCCAATTTAGCTTTTGTGTAACAAATTTATGCCTGAGCCAAAAAAGCCTACAGCCATTTTGTAGGACAACGTTTCATCTTTCCATAGTGGCCACTCTTTTCGGGCAGTTTTAGTTACCACGATATTGAAATTTTGCTGAGATTCCAATAAGTTAGAATTGTCTCAACTGGTGAATAAGAGCGAAAAAACCATTATGATCAGGACTCCAAAATCCATCTCTAATTTCAGCGCTGGATAACACAATGTAATCAGACACAATTTTATGCAGCTCCTCCATTTCGGAATTACAATCGCATTGCTGCTAAGGCATTCAATCCCGGGATCCCGAATCCCGAAATCCCGGGATCCCGGAAGTTTTCTCAATCCCGGAAACCCGGGATTTTGAGTCCGGAATTCAAAAATGCATTTTTTATGCATTGTTTAAGATATTTTTTACGTTTTTCCACAAAAATACTTTCGTGCATTTACTTTCAATCTAATTGGTAAATTTAAAAAACCCACTTTTGTAGATTTAGTGCTACAAACACACAAACATTTACAAGATTTTTGTCAATAACAAACAATTTTTATCGATCTGAATAAAATTTTTTCAATTAAAACCATTTTTTTTTTTCAAAAAGATGTTTGTTAAAATTATTTTGTTGACCGTATATTGAAAACTTTACGAATTGGATAAATGGTTTTGTGTGTGTTTTACTTTTGAATGGACACCAATTTTAATAGTTTTAAACAACAATTGGTGTATCCGTTCTCGCTATAATACTAAAACTACTGAAAGTAAGTTTTTCGTGTTTAGCATGAAATGGAGCTGGCAGAATTTTATGATTATATTCGGATTCAGCATTAGAGTATTACTATGTTCTCAATTGGAGATCAAGTGGAGTTACAATGTTGGAGATTGGAGAAGACAACTGGAGTTCCAATTGAACTCCAATCCATCTCCAGCCTTAGTGTTTATTGGGCTAGTAAAGCTTCACCAACACCATGAATTGCCCAACCTAATCGGGTTTTTGATGCGCAAGGGGCATTTGCGTTGCCTTCGACCATCTTGAGTGTATTGCAGACATACCCGTTATTCAAACCACTTGGAATTTCGGGAACCGCTTTAGAATATGGCGTAAAGGGTATGTTACTTAAATGGTGGAATGACTGTTGATCTGCTGTATTTACGCTTTGGACTGCTTTTTAACAGTGTGGACATTTACCGACTCAAACCTTTTCGCATGTAGATTACGTGTAGAAATGCGATCGTTGACTTGCATTGAATCTTTTTCAGTGCGCGATGTGTCTGATTCCCAATTCAAACAGAGATTGTTCAGTTCACCCTTGAGACCAAGTTGATTGCGCAACATCTTCTGTAATCGCCATATGCACCCTGTGCAATAACAACAGAAACAACATCAGCCAACTTCAAGTATCGTAAGTTTCCTTATGCCGTTTCGACTCGATCGTGTTTGCTTTGGTCAACGAACGTCAGTAGCCGAGCAGCAGCATAAGCTAGTACACTCAAAAACAATTAAAAAGCAACCAACCAACCGACCAACATTTTTACTTATCAGAAACTTTCATCAACATTTATGTCAATTACAACTAACATTTTTAAACTTCAATTAAACATTTATTTAAAAATACAAAGTTCGTGTTTTTCCGTTGGAATTTGGATTAGCCTCGCTCAGGCACGTAGCCAGGGGGGGGGGGGTTGACTGGCTGAAGCCCCCCCCCCGAAATGATTTCGATTTTTTTACTGAATATCGGGAAGTAATGGGACTCAAACTTTATCATTAAAGCATTGTTGCCAGTAAATTCGTACTGAAATTTCCACAAATAGCATCTAAAAATCCTTTTTTTTATCAGAATCAATGTTCGGAAAGTCAAATTTTCTTGTCAGCCTTCTTTGTGACAAACGATTCAGTCTTACTCTTCCGTTGTCGGTTTTCTTCAATTCCATGGCTTTGACAACACCGCTTAAAAATTCATTATAGTTGTGGATACCCTACAAAAGTACACCCAGAGAAATCTTCATGTATTTTAATTAACACTATTCATGTTATATTAACATGGAAAACATTTGTACGCAAAACAAAAACAATTCCAAAAAACTACAACTACATTGACAAAAATCGAAGCAAAACGCACACATTCACAGAAATGAGAAAAAATTTCCGAAGCAAAACGCACACATTTACACAAATGAGAAATTTTTTTTTCGAAAATAAAAATATATTCGACCATTCTGTCAAATGGAAAATTTGAAAATAAACAGAAGAAATTTTTGAATTTCAAAACAAATTTGTTTTTGTCGACTTGAACGAAACAAGCTCAGTGGCACAGCGTGTAGATGCGGAACTTATAAACATTAGGTCCCGTGTTCAAATCTCGTCTGAGTTGAAAAAAGTTTTTTTAAATAGAAATTTTTAGATTTCAAATTCAGATTGGTCTTTGGACGACATGAATTTATGAAGCGCAGTAGCACAGAGGGTAAAGTTATGAACTCAAGATCCGAAGGTCCGGCGTTCAAATCCAGTTCAGTGTGAAAAGGTATCTATTTGAAATGGTAATGTTCATTTGAAAATAAGTTAAAGAATGGTAAAAAAGTTACTGGGAGCAACTGTGTTTACAATTTTATAAAAAAAAATTAAATTAAAAAAACTTTTTCTGGAACGGGGATTCGATCCCCGTACTTCCGTTTATGAGGCCAACTGCCTAATCCCTGAGCTATCGGCAATGATTTGAATGAACGCATATTTACCAGTTTTCCCAGTTTAATGACAAACCTCTTCACATGTACACGTACACATATAGGAGAGTGTCATTTTGAACAATAGCATATTGTTAAAACAACCTGAAAGATCGGTTTGAAAAATATTAACCACAAAATTGGTTAAAAATTGGTTAATTTAACACGATTTTTTCTCTGGGTGTATCGGCAAAATGCCGAAGAAAGTAATTTTTTAATTCTGCTTCGAAACTGGGCGTAAATGTTTTTCAAACGGACATACAGCTTCCAAAACTTCCTAAGCAGACGTGACGTTCACATCCTGGCACGTTGAGGAATATTTTATATCTTGCATTGAGGTTTAATTCAAAATATATCATAGGCAAATATCGGTTCTAAAGTCAAAGAAGTTTAAATTTTAAAGTAAAAGTAGAAGAAAATTTAACTAAAATTTATATTTTAAAATGGTTATTTCACTTATGAAAATAGAAGCTTTCTTCAAAATGAGTGCCCGATTTCCCGATTGGGTTAGTTTGGTTCCTTTGTATATAAAAATGACTTATGTGAAGTTTGGAGCCAATCGGATAAAGTATAAAGTGTCATCAAAATCCGAGCACTGTTTCCAATGTTTTTAATTTTTGTATGGGGAAAAAGAAGTTCATTCCACGCCGAATTTTCTTTATCTGATTGGCTCCAAACTTCACATAAGTCATTTTGATATACAAAGGAATTGGTCCAATGTGCATATATCGCTTATTCCCTGCAATAAAGACTCAACTCAAAATTCGGGTTTTTGGAGTTATGAATGCCACTAGGATCCTCAGATATTTATCGGCATGCTGTCAAAAGGCAGAATTCATATCTTTAATTTTTGATGTATTTTAACCTTTTTTAAAAACATTCCAAGTGCTGAAATCCATATAAAAAACGGAAATTTTAAATTTCAAATCATGATTTCCCAACAATATGTTTTTTTTAGTTGTGTCTTTTTTGCAGGGAATGAAGCGATATATCGAATTGCTAACATTTTCAGGTCCTACTTCTTGGTTTTGCTTCACCTAACCATGTTAATAATAATAAAAGGGGATTTGCACTGCGACCGTTGGTCTTTTGTGACCTAATCATGTTAATAAATTGGAAAATCTTCATGAATATCTGGAGGATAAAATATAAATGTCTGGAGTAGGGATTGGAATCCCGGCTTTATTTCAGTTGCGACCTTTTCATGTACAATTTGCATATTTTAAGTATGTGGAAAGATGCAGCAGAGATTCTTTTGTAATATGATTTTCGACCACTTGCGAGATATTGGCGATTAATGGCCAATATTATGTTAATTTGTTTTGAAATTTTAAAATCCACTTTTTATTAAAAAAAATATAAGGAAACTGCGAAAATTTTTTTATTTTTTTTTGATTCATTGATTTTTCCACTGCAGTCTTGAAAGTGCTGCTGTATTGCGACGGTACATATTTTCGATTTTATTGACAATGTTTTTAATAACAGACTTATTGCATTATCCATGATCTCATTTCACTGGGATGCTACGACTGATAATTGTTTCTTAAATTCGTAAAAATTCGTTCTTTTAATGTTGTGTGCTGCCGTGCTTTGCTGCTGCGTTTAAAATCGGGTTCCGAGAAAAATCTTCGCGAAAGTTTAGATTAAAATCGTCATTTGCCTGACAGCTGCCACAGAAAAATCATAAACAATTTGAAAAAAAATCGTGAAATGTCTTGACAGCCGCCATTTTACAATTGTAATTTTTGTCTTGACAACCGCCATAGAAACTTCTCGATCAAAGCGGAGTAAAAGTTAACGAATTTTTTGCCATCGTTATACGAATGGTGTCGCCGACTAGTTACAATCCAAACCAGGAAAATTGCGTATCGTATTCGACGCCGCCGGAGAAGCATCAAAAACATCACTGAATTCAATGCTACTTAAGGGTCCAGAAGAAGGAAATCCGATCTAAGACATATTATTTCAATTTCGACATGGAGCCGTCGGAGTTGCAGCCGACATAAGAGAAATTTTCACTCAAATACGTATACGCCATACTGATCAACACGCACAGAGATTCCTGTGGCGCAACGGGGACTCGACACAATCCATACAACATTACGCCATGACTTCGCTAATTTGGAGCCATTTGTTCACCCTGTGTTGCGGAGTTCATTAAATACAAAAAACAGTTTCCAGCAGCAGCTGCATCAGTCATCGATAAACATTATGTTGACGACTTCGTGTGCAGTTTTCACAACAACACAGGTTGTACACATTCACGCCGAAGGTGGATTCGAATGGTGCAATTTCATTTCGAACTCGCATGATATCCAGATCGCCTTAGATAAAAACGCCGAAAAATCGGTTTGTGCAGTCAACATGGAGCGCCAAGCAACAACAGAAAAGGTGCTTGGGATGTATTGGGATGCCGAAGATGACACATTCCAATTCAATTTCATCGTGTGCCAACGGCAGTGCTTGAAGGAGAAAAGAGAACTGATTGGAATTGTTATGGCGATCTTCGATCCATACCGGTTGTTGGCAGATTTCCTGATTTTTTCGAAAGTACTAATGCAAGAAACTTGGAAACACAACATCAATTGGGATGCCATCATTCCCGTGGAAATGCATACAAAATGGATAGCTTGGTGGAAAGAATTCGCAAGAGTACGCGAATTTAAAATTCAATGATATTATTCGCCGCACATTTCGATTCGAATGTCATTTATTCGTCGATGCCAGCCAAATCGCATTTGCCGCAGTGGCATTTTTTCGCATCATACACGCCGATGGAGTTGATGTGGCCTTCGTCGCTGTGAAAAGCGAAACGCGCCACAAAAATTGCTCTCTATTCCCAGGTTGGAGCTCCAAGCTGCTTGTTAGGAGCACTCCTCAGCCAAATGATTTTACACAGTCTCTAGAAAATTTTCAGAGTCATCTTTTAGAGTGCTTCGCAAACAGTCCTGTATCGTGGCTGCCAACGAGTGAAAACTCTGCCGACGTCGCAACACGCCCAGTGTTCTCGCCGAAATTTCAAATTGACAGGCCTTGGGTGAATGGGCCTGCATTTCTGCAGGCTCATTCACTGAAGACAAGCGGCCAGTAATCACGCACGTTCATCCGCATCCTGCATCGCTAGAAGAAGAAATCAAGCCATGCTTACTTCTGAAACATCAGGCAAGTGATTTTACAATCAATTTTAACAAATTTTCTTCATTTTTAAAGCGAAAACGAACAAAATACTACAACCTGATACCGTAATCAGAGGTCCACTGACAGCAACTGAAATCAACGTCGCCGAAAAGTTAATTTGTCGAATGGTTCAAGAAGAAATCGCGAAATTGAAAATCAAGGAACCTGTTCAAAAACGAAGTTCGCTGTACACACTCTCACCTTACTTAACGAAGCCGTATACCTGCCTTTCGAGGCCAGGTGTCCCATATTGTTGCCACGAAAACATATAGTGTCTGAGCTCATCATGCGTCACTTTCACGTTAATTGTCATCATCAAAACTCAGCTGTGACAATCAACGCAGTTCGCCAAAAATTTTGGATCATTCATGCCAAAGCTCTGCTGAAACATGTACAACAAAGTTGTCTACAGTGCAAGTTTGAAAGAGCAAATCCCGTGCCGCCTCTAATGGGACAAGTTCCAGCAGATCGAGTAACACCGTTTGTACTTTTACTTACACTGGGGTGGATTAGTTTGATCCATTTAACGACATCATTGGTCGCCGCAGAGAAAAAAGGTGGGCAGTCATTTTTACCTGCCTAACTACACGAGCAGCTCACCTTGAACTAGCCGAAAATCTGTCAATGGATGCCTTAATAATTTGCCTTCGCAATTTCATAAATTGAAGAAGAACTCCAACGATATTGAGAAGCTATAACGGCACCAACTTCATCGGTGCACAAAAGGAATTGAAAGCCGAAGAACAGCTGTTTGATATGGATCGCTCAACCAACCAACCGACCAACATTTTTACTCATCAGAAACTTTCATCAACATTTATGTCAATTACAACTAACATTTTTAAACTTCAATTAAACATTTATTTATAAATACAAAGTTCTTGTGTTTTCCTTTGGAATTTGGATTTGCCTCGCTGCCTGCGAAGCAGGTAGCAGAAGTTAAATATTTCGTACACATATGTAATATGTGTACAAATTTTATGTGACCAAAAAAATTACAGTATTATAGGCAAACCTCCGCTTCATATTTTTCAAGCTTCTGCCACACTGGCTATTTCAAAATAATTAATCTTTTATTGAATTTACAGTTTACAGCTGAAACTGCATTTGATATGGTATCCCCTGGTCCATCCGTTAGAAGATCTAGACAAATTCAAAAAGGAAAAAGGAAACGTCCCCAAAGACCAAAAGATATTCGAGAAGGAGTGACAAACGCATATTTAATAGTGAGAGAGGTAAGTCTTCAATACAGAGTAGGATTATGTAGATCTGGATATGTTTGTATTCGGGAGCACATATCCGCGGTCGTATACATATCCGATTATTCCGCACAAACACCGCTATGTCTAAAACTAAACAACACTTTTGTAATTTAACAATGTAACAATGTACAAATTCTGCCGTCATTTTATATGGGAGCTAGTTATGAGGATTTGTCGATATTTTATCGAAAATTTTTCGATATTTAATGGATAATTTTTCAAAATTTTATAGATTTTATGTCGAAGGTTTTTTAATTTTTTATCGATAATTTTTGGAAAATTTACCGATTTTTTATCGATAATTTTTGGAAATGTATCGATATTTTATCGATAAAATCGTATTTCTCAAGATAAAGGAAAATAGTTCAAATTGATCGGCCATTTTGTATGGGAGTGGCTCTTATCCGAGGTTGCCCGTTTTCAATACCGTCCAATCATTCGCCAAAAGAAGAGAAATGCCAAAATTTGGAGGCGATAGCTGAAAAGCTACGGCAGTTATCTTGCGAAATTACAGACAGACGCACAGACAAACATGGCCTAATCGACTCAGGAAGTGATGCTGATCAAGAATATATATACTTTTCCATACCGGAACGCCTCCTTATGGGCGTTACAAACGGTGTGTTATTAGTCTTTTGTGTGGTTTTTACTTATTTAATGAGTTTTTGTACATAGCTTTAAAGTTCACATATCGTACATGATATGCATAAACTCCTCGCCACTTGATTAGGGCCAGAAAAAAGCCTACTTTGTTTTGATAGAGCCAAAAACAAGTGATTTTTTGGTTCTATTTGATTAAGGCCACTAAGAAAAACTTTAAAATTACAAAAAACCTTTGCTTTTTTTTTTACAATGTCTAATATTATTTATTTAACGTCTAAGACCGTCCTTTTTGGATATAAATGCAAAAATGCGACTTGGAATACAGTTATAGAGAGATTATATGTAATTTCAAGAAATTGTCGATTAAGCCGCGAATTAACGATTCTATGTCATCGCATTACTTGTCATCTTCATTAACTTCCCTCGCTAGCCATCCCCAAGCGTGGTGTTTAAGTCAAATAAGTAAGATGACCAGTTCAAAATTCTCAAAATTTTGTAATTGGTACCAACTTTTCGCAGTTTTTTCTGCACGGATTGGCGCGTTGTCATGTTGGTAAATCTATGCAATTCTATCCACCGAAGAAAAATATCTTCTCCGGTTGAGTATTTGTATGATACTGTTTTTATTAAATTTAAATTCGCGTTTATATATAATCTTAAAACTATTTCTTAAAACTTTAGCTCACGCAGGTTGCCTATGAACGCTCGTAGATTGGCGTACCTCGTGTACCTGGTTGTAACTGTATTTAGCGGAAGAACGACTCCTTACAATGAACTTCTCTGAAATACTTATAATAAGGGATGAAACATTCATCAGTGTACTTCCTCAAACTGTTTCATTGTTTGGATTTATCTGTGTAAATAAATTGTCATTCACTAAATTGTAGACAATATTGAGGGAAAACCTCTTACAAATGAGGTTCCTTAAATTATCTCATTATAAATAAGCGGACTGTTTGTTATTAGGTGCATGCTTAATGACATGCCATAAATTAAATCTTTCACGCCGCAGATTTAACGTGTTCATAATTTCATATTTGAACATTCTGACGATGGCACCAACACTTACGGGTACTTCTTATCAATACTTGCTTTATAAAATATAAAATTATTATAATAATTCCTATTCTAACTAAACTCAGTGCGGTGTGTCCGCTACATGATGAAAGTTAAGCCCTTTCAGACTTATCTTCTCTTTTTTAAATTCTGTAGTATATTTCTTCTGAAGTTCTATCTCACGTGTATGGTAGATTCCTGTTGACCCCAACGGTTGAAGTGAGTCATCTAACGCCGTGCTGATATCCTTCACTAAATTGATGTTAATCTCTTCGTAATCGGTAGACTCAATGTCGTGTAGCGCAGCTCGTGTGATTCCGTTTATCCGAGCGTTACATCCAGCCTCCAATGTTAATACTCCTTGCCTCGGTAATTCCATATTTTGTTGATATTTTTTCGTACATTGTACTTGCGCTGAAGACTTTTTGAAAACCTGGAATAACCAATTTCCTTTCCGCTGAAGATGGATCCAAAATGAAGTCATTCGCGCTTCGCTCGATTTGCCAATATGTCTCCTTTTCTGCATATTCCTTCCTCCAGGATATCGCCGTAGATATCAACACCGATGACCATGTCTATTCTGCTTGATTTGTTGAACATTGGATCTGCCAATATATGATTATACCATTTGGAGATATCAAATTTAAATGATTAATCTGGTTGAGCGCATGTAAGTGAAGGCAATACTAAAGCCTCCAATTTAATTACTTCATCGCGTAGAAATCTTGGCTTTATTCCTAAGCATAATTTGGACTTTGATACTCCAACCAGTGCATTTCCAAGACCATTCATCTTCGTTCTCGTTCTAATCCGTAGTAGTGATAAATGTTGTGCAGCTTCCTCTGACATGGTCGTAATTTGAGTCCCTTGGTCAACCAGGGCACGCAGTAATATATACTCTCCGCTTGCTGCTCGTACTTTCACTTGTGCTGTTGCCAGTAGGGCCTTTGTTAGCATGTCACCAGTTACCATTGACGATGCTGTAATAGGTTCGCCTTTCGCCTATCCAAATGCAGCAACTACTTATGGTGCTTATATCCGCACTTTGTGCATTTTAGTTCTGGTTGCGGACATCTTGTTGCTGTATTATGGGCAATACATATGTAGCACCATTTGTTATCCGATGTCAGAGATCCATTATTGTCAGAGCTTGAAACTTTCTGCATTCTTCCGTCAAATGTCCAGTTGCTCGGCAATACATACAAAATGTTCTCTGAGTATACGAGGTGTTTGTAGACCGTTGAAATTGTACCTCCGCCTTCTTCTGGAATTTATTATTACCACCTTGTCCTTTGCTAACTGCTTCCAACGCTTGATAATGCATTTCCAAAAATCCTAACACATCTTCCAGAGTTTGAATCTTCTTCGGTTTTTTCACTTTCTGCTCGCAAAATTTAAGACCCTCTGTGTACATTGTGTGTACAATGATGAGCTAATTTTGGTAACTGAATTTTATTTAATAAAAATATTTCTTAAATACTACAATAATGATTATTAAGCTAATTTGAAGTCAAGGCCAATACTGCCTGACTTCGCAACGGCTATGCAAACAGAAATTGCAACTTGATCCTGCGTAACGTGAGAATCAAAATTGTATATTCTGTTTGCATATCCTGCTATGATTCAGCATAGCGTGAGAATCAAAATTGCATATTCTGTTTGCATTGCAATTTATGCAGAGTGGTATTTTGGCTGCAAAGTTGAACGAACGTCGTTCAGCCAAGGTGCTCACTGCTCGTCTTTCGTTGATATCAGCAAATATGCAACCAAAGCCAAGTTGTCAATTCTGTTGATTCATCAACATTTTGCCACACGTGGCAAGTATTGGTGTTATTGTTATTATTGGTGTCGCATCCAAATCACCATCTGATGTTGAATGCTGTATCGTCACTGCTTTTGACTTCGCGTAATTCTGTGCTATCAGAGAAAATAGCCAACTATTTCTTTTTACACTCTTGTTTTTTGTCAAATCTGTAATTTCTTCCTTAAAAACATTTTGTGCTCGCTTTATGAGTGCCTTTTTTGCAGCAGTTATGCACCCACTTTATGCCTTTTTAGCGATGAAAATCGTGTTAAGAACTTGTCCACTTCATCACCTGGGACAGCAACTGTGCACGTAATTGATTTGCGAGCCTCCGGAACTTTGATCAGGCTGACAGCGTCGAACTCATTAGGCCATGTGCTTTCCTCATTTGCCAACCACTTCGGTCCGTTCCACCACAAGGAATTACTGAGAAGCTCGTCCCCGAATGATCCCCTTGATGGAATGTCTGCTGGATTTTGCTTCCCCGGTACAAATCGTATTTGTCCTTTGTAATTTTCTTAGACATACGACACACGATTAGCAACAAATGTGGTCCATTTAACTGGGTGTTGTTTCAGACAGCTTAATACAATTTTTGAATCCGACCACATCACAATTGTGTCATATACAATTTCGTTGTCTTTTTTGATGTAATTGATTAATTTTGTCAAGAGTGCGACTGCACACAACTCTAATCCAGCCAGCGATACTTGTTTCACCGGAGCTACCTTTGTTTTTGATGCTATCAATGATATTGTAACGTTTTCTCCAACGGTCACTCTTGCATAGACGACGGCTGCATACGCCGTTTCTGATGCATCTGCGAATTCATGCAACTCTATTTTGTCGTTATTGGAATATGGAACCCACCTTGGAATTCTTATTTGTTGAATTGCTGGCAGTCGTGTTTTAAATTCATTCCATTCTGCATGTAGTGTTGATGGAACTTCGCTGTCCCAGTCAATTCCTAAGAGCCACAGTTTCTGTTCCATATGTGACTGTGTTTAATGTGTACTCCTTGATAGGCTCCTTAGGGTTCATTCTTCAAAAAATTCGCTGCAAATCCCTGACATTTGGATGTACTACAATCTGACGGTACATTTTTTCTATGTCAGCAGTAAAGACTACTGGAAACATGCGCCACTGTAGTGCAACAGCAATAAGCCCTTTTGAAGTGTGGGACCTATCATCATTATGGTGTTTAATGATTCGCCTGAAGTGGTTTTTGCTGACGCGTCGAATACAACGCGAAGTTGTGTTGTTGTGCTGTCTTTTTTAATGACGGCATTCCTGTTGTCATCATGCTAGCTTCTTCCATGTGTCCTAGTCTTATATATTCCTGAATGAACTTGACATATTCCTGGCGCAGCGTTGAATTTTTCGCAAATCGTTGCTCCAGCATGAGGAATCGTTTTAGCGCCATTTTTCTGCTGTGAGTAGACTGGTAATTGCTTCATTACATTCTCGTTCATCATTTGTTTTCAGATTTGCTGTTGGTACTTCTTCCAACTACCAAAACTTCTTTAAGTTGTCGTCATCACTGCAGATGCTAACGCATGATGTTATTTCCTGTACCTTCGAAACTTGGTGGTCCGATATGGATGACGTCAATAATGGTCCTGATGAGACCCACTCAAACATGGTGATTTGAGCCATTGGACCCTTGATAAGTCCACATCCAATGATTTCTGGTAGAATATTTGATCCTATCAGTAGCCCTATTTCCCTTGGCTCTGTATACCACGGGATTGCTAACTGTAAGCCCTTAATGTGCGGCCAGTCCTTTGCACTGAATGTTTTGCTTGGTAGCTTTGATGTAATCATCGTCATTACGATCGCCTCGATTTGAAAGCTTAGTCTGTCATCATGTATGAATTCAACTGTAAATTTGAACTTTGCCATTACCTTTGAAGATTGACCATTAACTCCTTGGACATTCGTTTCGTATTTCGTTAATGGTATCTTTAGGCTTTTTGCTAGTTGTTCCATAACAATGCATTGTGACCCTTGGTCGAGTAGAGCCCTTACCGGTTTGGTTTGCCCTCTGACGCAGATATTTACCATGACAGTTGCCAGCAGAACAGTTCGTTTTTGATCATCACCGCATGATGTTGCTACTTCTGTCAAGTTCTCCTTCAGATTCGAGTTGGCCCCATCGTTGGTCTTGGCTGATGGTGCTTTTGGCCCTGACATGAAGTAATGAATTGTACTTCTTGTTGCACTCTGTGCATCTTCCTTTGCTGGTGCAATCTTTCACCGCATGTCCACCTTTGAGACAATTGAAACACAAATAAGCGCGCTGAACCTTTTCACGACGTTCCTGCACTGGCATGCCCACAAATTTTTTGCACTGGAAAATTTGATGGCTTTTTCCACAGACGACACATTTTACCGTAGCTACTGTTGCCAAGTGACTTTTGGTGCTTACGGCAGCCTTTTCCTTATTGTCACGATTGTTCTCCCTACTGTGCTAAAGCCCTCTAAATCTGGCTTCAATGAACTCGAACAGCTCGCTCAACTTCGGGATTTCTGTTGAAGATCCACGCGACTGTTGATATAATTTTCTGGTTTCATTGTACAGTTTTGGTGCCAATAGCTGGATGACTAGTGGATCCCAAGACGAGACATCTACCTTCAGGTTGCTGAAGCCGTACAATATTTCCATTGATGTATCCATTCGCGTTTTCAGATCGTGTGCATTGCATTTTCACTTCGCACGGCCTTTAGGCTCAACAATTTTCGGAAGTAATTGTTGGCCAGAGCTGCAGGATTTTGGAATATTTTGTTCAGCAACTGAATGGCGGTTTTATAGTTGTCGGACGTTGATGACAAATGGCTCATTAGCCTTGCAGTTTCGCATCGTACATTGATTTTCAGATACTGCATATTTTCAATGTCGCTTAAGTTTCCATTTTGGTGTATTAATCGAACAGCTCCCAAAAGGTTGTCCATTCGTCGTATTTTCCGCTAAATACTGCAATTGCTATTGGTGGCAAAGGAACAGCTCTGCTGGTTGACCGCCCTTGTACTGAAGACGAGTTCATTTCAATTGCCTCTTGCAGTTGAATGTACGCTTCCTGATATCCATCCTCCAATTCGGAAATTTCCTCGTTTAGATACTCGTAATTTTCGCACATAAGGTCTTCGCTTAGCGTGACTATATTGTAAAAAAAAAAGTTGAAATAACTTAAATAATCATTATTATTTATTAAGTTATTGCAAAGCGAACGAACGGTCGGTTGGGCAGTCAGTCGGTTGGCCCTTTTGATGGTTGCCGCAAATGGCCGGGTAAATTGATTTATGTTTGACTTCTATTCATTTCAGTTTTATTAGTCCTATCCTGTATTCTCCAGTGCATTGCTTGGTAATTAGTTGGCCTTTCCTTTTTTGTAAATGAATTAATGTATTTTTAATGTACTATTGCATGCTTATTAAATTTAGCATAAAAAAAGAATTTCAATTGTTTGTGGCTCGAGGCGATTATCTTAATTGATCTAAAGTTGCCGTCTATATTTTATTTCGCTTCGTAATTTAACAGTTTGATGATGAATTGTGGTTGCTTTAGGAGAGGTTGATGTACTCTAACTGGCCAGTGGAAGGGTTTAAATTGATTAAGAAGAAGCATTGTCAAATTTAACAATTCTTGTAGACTTTACAATTGGCTTTCATTTCATAATTGTGCAAGTCAATTGTAAAGTCATCAAATAATTGTTAAATTTGACTATGTTTTTATGAAATATTTATAGTGTAGATTTGAGTCAGATCATTCTGAAATGCTTCGCCAAATAATTGAGGGAATCTAGAGAGGCTCTCAGATTGCTCAAATAAAAGGGTTCCTTTTCAAGACAGTCCTTCTCCAAAGTAGCCCAACAAAATGTATATAAATACAATAGCAATGACAATGGCATTGTCAAAAACAAAAACGAAATTGTCAAAAACAACAATGAAATTGTCAAAAAATCCCCTTGTAATTATCAAAAACCCACATTGGAATTGTCAATTAATAGCAATGGAATGATAAAAACGCGACAATGTAATTGTCAAAAAACAACAATGAGTAAACCATTTCAATTCCAACTCACCTTTGAAGTATTTACTTGTATAGTAATCTTCATTCGTGCTTCCGTACGCCTTTATTTTTACGTCGTTCGGCGTAAAAATAATCCCATAATTGGGACAGATGTCTTCTTCCATCGTTTGTGTTTTTTCCATAAACACTCGTGTTGTCGCTTTTTTGAGTAATGCTTCTATCTGCTCTCCAATTTCCTTTTGGCGAAGGAATAGTTTATTTTTTTCCGCCATCTTGATGCTTGATACAACGCACGTTTAATTACGATTATTTTTTAAACCAATGTCCAAGCCTTGGTTTTCGCCTTTGCACAATTTGATTTTTGTGTTTTTCTCGACTTCACTTGTTCGAGTTCTTTGAGCTCCTTACCGTCCAAGATATAACTTCGAAGCAACACTTGTGGGTTTTTTTTAACCAATGTTGACGCCTTGGTTATGGATAAACTACTGTTTGGCGGTAGTTTACGCTTTGACACAATTTGATTTTGTGTTTTCTTAATGCCACTTGTTCGAGATCTTTGAGCTTCTTACCGCTGGTGGGATATAGCTAAAGATATAACCTCGAAGGACAAAAATGGACAGAATTATAGATTCTATCCACCGAAGAGAAATATCTTCTCCGGCTGAGTATTTGTATGATACTTTTTTTATTAAATTTAAATTCGTGTTTATATACAATCTTAAAACTATTTCTTAAAACTATAGCTCACGCAGGTTGCCTATGAACGCTCGTAGTTCGGCGTACCTCGTGTACCTGGTTGTAACTGTATTTAGCGGAATAAACACTCCTTACAATGAACTTCTTAGAAATACTTAAAATAAGGGATGAAACATTCATCAGTGTACTTCCTCAAACTGTTTCATTGTTTGGATGTATCTGTGTACTCCTAAGAATCGATCATTAAATTGTCATTCACTAAATTGTAGACAATATTAGTTCCTTAACAAATGAGGTTCCTTAAATTAGCTCATTATAAATAAGTGAATTGTATGTTATTAGATGAGCATGTTTAATGACATGCCATAAATTAAATCTTTCAAGTCGCAGATTTAACATGTTCATAATTTTAAAGTCGCCAAAAACCCTTAATTTTAAGTCAAAATTGTGGAAATTAATTTAAAGGAATTTTTTTTCTGCTTTTTAGTGGGTTTAAGGGTTATATTTTAAAATCTAGTTTTTTACTCTTTTTTATTTTCCCCTTTTTAAAATTTTTTTTCTTTCCCTCTGTTTCCCTTTTTTTTCCTATTTATACCCCCACACACACCGTGGCAGGGTATACTAACTAAATAACTCGTAGCCTTGTGTTCCTGTTTGAGTTGGGTCTGGTTCTCGTAGTGTTTTCCGTGGAAGCCGATAAATAAAAAGAAGGAGTGGTTTCAGTATACGCTATAATAATTTATATATTTATTACAATATGGCTCGTTCGATTGGCGATCTTACCTCTTTGCTGGTTTTTCTAATACTTGAATATTTACTTTGGCGCCTTCGGTGAAGTTTGACAAGTGACTCCGACGGTCGTGGTCGAACTCCCGATCCTTGACGCTTAGCGTTAGTACTGTACGTATGATTTGCTTTATTGCTCGCCGGTCGTGCTCCAGGTTCTCGATTTGTGTCGAGGTGAGACGGTCTTGGTCGAACTCCCGAACGATGATGATTTTTCTCGAGGTCAGACGATCTTGGTCGGACTCCCGAGTTGTTGCGATTTCTCTCGAGGTCAGACGATCTTGGTAGGACTCCCGAGTTGTTGCGATGTTTTTCGAGGTCACACGATCTAGGTCGGACTCCCGAATGCTGTTGATTTTGCTCGAGGTCCGACGGTCTAGGCGAACTCCCGAGTGGCGATTTGTTATTGTTTTAACAGCATAATACTTTATGCGCGAAGAATTGGCAATGTTTCTCGAGGTCAGACGATCTAGGTCGGACTCCCGAGGTGCTGCGTAAATTTCGATCGAGGTCCGACGGTCGAGGTCGAACTCCCGATTTAGCGTTGTGTGGCATTGGGCCAGTAAAAATCCATCCAAAAACGATCCCAATACAACGAACACCTTCTCGAAGAATTTTTGGATAAAGTTTTGCTCCAATTAAAACATCTATTCCTGCACTTTCGTTGAAATTTGCATCCGCTAACTGTAGCTCCGCCAATTCCTGAATATCCGATGCCTTAATTGAATGTGTTGGCACGTTTTCGGTGAGTTTGGGTAGAACGACCCTTTGCCTCGATCCTTAAATTTGAATCTATTGGAGATCCTATGACTGCACATTTTCTGAGGGTGTACCGATACAACTTTGTTCAAACTGGAAACTTTAGCGTTGACATTTTGATGGGGAAGTTTTAATATACGATGTAATCTGTCCGATATAAAACTACATTCTGAGCCCGAGTCGATAAGCGCTCGCACTGTATACACCATATCAGGTTGACAAATGGTCACCATGGCGGTACCTAAATGAACAGTTTCTGTCGTAACAGTTCCCCTGTTACAGAGTTTGGGTTTGAATTGGGAAACTGTGGGGGCCGCGAAGATTTTACCTGATTATTTGAAGCAGGTGGATTCGAAACTTCCCTATGTAAAAGTGAATTATGGCGCCTCTTACAGGTCGCACAGCTAATTTTGCTTATACACTCCCTAACACGGTGCGAATGTGCAAAACGATTTAAACACAAATGGTGTCGGCGCACTACTGCTAACCTTGCATTATTGCTCATTCCTAAGAATTTTGGATCATTTCCAAGGGGATGCTCTTCTGAGAGACAGCATTTACAATTTCCATTGACTAAAACGTGGTGAGATTGAAACTTCCGTTGAGGTGTAGGAAATGACTTCTTTTCCGTAGATCTGCTTGAAGTCGAAGAAGCTGATCTGAAATCCGAAATAGTTTCCAACGTTTGAAATCTATTCGTTAGAAAATTATCTAAATCTTTCCATTTCGGAATTTCAGATTTTGTATCTATGCTTTGCTCCCATAAGGAGAGTGTAAATTTTTTTTCCTCTAAGTCCTAAGACCGTCTACAGAAGGTCTTCACAAAAAACTTGATTTGAACAACAATTTTGATTCACAAATCACAAAATTTTTGACAGAAGTTGCTGTAGCTTTCAAAACTGTGACCTGATCGCGTTGAAACCGATACCATTCGATAGGTTAATTGAATCCGATAAATAAAGTCTAACGCTTAGAGCATGAAAAGTATTGAGTTTGAATAGAATTGAATTTTAGTGATGACCTTCTGTAGACGGTCTTAGGACTTTAAGGGTTAACTTGTAAAATAATAAAATAAAAAAATTAATGTTTAAAACGTAAAAAAATGTTCCATATAAATTTTTTTAATTTTTTTTTTATCGAAACCCCCCCTTGAAAAAATCCTGCAGGCGGCCCTGAGGAGAGCGTATCAATGGGCAATCGGGTTGAACATAGATAAATAAGAATTTCATCCCAATTGCTGACATCGATATCATACAATTTTAATGTGTAGATGCAATTGTTTATATCACGCTGCAATTTGTGCAACGCACCACCCGATTCGGAATTAATAGTCGGTAGGTTGAAAATAATCTTTAATTGGCTGTTGACCAAAATTCGTTTGTTTTCGAATCGGTCCGAAAGATTTTTCCACGCCTGTGTGAAACCGTCGTTTGTTAAAGGCGACATTTTTACTATATCGCTCGCCTCACCTTTTGTCTTCAGGTAGTAAAGTTTCTCAACGGGGCCAAGTAGTATAATCAACATGAAATACTTCTATGTCGCAAGGGGGCAATTTGATATTGTGGCCAGACATTGGGCCCACCTCATTATCAAATTGCTGCGAAGATGCACTTTGTGCAGGAGAACTGTGCGCGTTATGTGCCGTGAGGTTGTGAGCGAATTCACCCATTTGTGCGGCAGTGGCAACGTATGCCTGGTAACAACTTTTAAATTTTGATTTGACGACATCAATCGCAATTTTGTCGTCTCCACAAGTTACCTTAACTGCCTTTAAACCGTCGTTGTACGCCTCCTTCAGCTTCAGCCATTGGGCCTTTAATTCCTCTCGTTGCAATTCCATTGAGAAAATAGTGTGTTCCTCCTCGCTGGTGTCGTTGAAATTCCTTTCGAATTCCAACAACTCTTCCGCCAGCAATACAAAGTTTTGTAGCGCGGTCATTGTGAACGATTTCGAAAAAAAGGCACACAGGGGAAAATCAAAAATCGTAGCTAAATTTTCATTTTTATAAATGTTGGTAAAATGTACCAAAATACGCGAAAAACTCCTAGAAAACAATGAAACTTTATATTTTTTGTTCCTTGAACAATTTTGTATTTAAATTACAATTTAATTTCAAAAATATAATATTTATTTTATATAAATATGTATACAAATTTTCGTATTGGTCAAAATTGTGGATTGTAGGGTGTTCTAAATATATAAAATGCTTAAATATTTGATTTGGGCTGATCAAAATTAATGAAATACCAAAACTTTCAAAATTTGTATATGTTGCAGTCAGATTGGCCGACTGTAGCGCACTCCTATTTCTCTGCTTACAGCTGATCTCTGCTTACAAACCAAATTTCTGCCTTCGCCTTCTGTTGTATGTAGTTGTTGTTGATGTCTTCTATGCAGCTTCTGTTGCTCCAAAATTTCACTATGCTCTCTTTTTTTTATATTTTTTGTTGGAGCCTGTATTTTCACTATTCACATACCCAATTTCGTTCCTCTCTGTCTTCCGACTGCAATCGGCAGAATTGAAACAAGGAAGACGAAGACCCCGCTACGGAAGGTTCAAATGCTTCGAACAAGCAATGATTCCTATGGGTGTATATGTGCGTGTGAAAGCTGAGACTCGATCTCAGCTTGAGTAGTTCGGTAGAACGAAGTAGAGCAATTTTGCGAGAACAATTCAATTCCCGAATACTATGCGAAGTTAAATTAACTGCTAAAGAAGATTTGGTGGGGACTAAGGCATTCAATCCCGAAGTGTTTTTGAAAATCCCGGGATTTTCGGGATTTTCCAATTAAATTCAATAGTTAATAAAAAAAATTAAAGAACAATTTGTTGCAACAATATTTTAAGTTTAATTCGACAAAGAAAACATATTTAATAAATATTACATTAAACAAAACAAATAATATTTAAATAAATATAGTCCAACAAAAAGTAATTCTTTTTAAATTATATTGATCGAACAAATTATTTTTGCCAGCTTCATTACTTCATACTTCATTACTTCACGCTAAAAACGAAAAACTTAAGCCTGGTTTTCATTATGTCATAATCAATGGCATCACAAACTGATAACGATTCAGCAAAGTGCTGAATTTGCTGGCCCGTGCCATATGCAAATAAATTTGCCAGCATGTTGGCAAATACAAAACGTATATGACAAACGGTGACGTCACCTCATATTCATTTTTCGATATTTTACATCAGTTCGTTAAATTGACAACGAAATGACAACAATTGCCATAACTTTGACATAATGAAAACAACGCATTACTTTCAGTAGTTTTAGTATTATAGCGGGAACAAATACACCAATTGTTGTTTAAAACTATTGAATTTGATGTCCATTCAAAAGTAAGACACACACAAAACCATTTATCCAATTCGTAAAGTTTTCAATATACGGTTAACAAAATAATTTTAACATACATCTTTTTTTTAAAAAAAAAAAAATGGTTTAAATTAAAAAAATTTTATTCAGATCGATAAAAATTGTTTGTTAACCGTTTTTGACAAAAATGTTGTAAATTTTTGTGTGTTTGTAGCACTAAATCTACAAAAGTGGGTTTTTTTGATTTACCAATTAGATTTAAAGTAAATGCAAGGAATATTTTTGTGGAAAAACGTCAAAAATATCTTAAACAATGCATAAAAAATGCATTTTTGAATCCCGGGATTCCGGACTCAAAATCCCGGGTTTCCAGGATTGAGAAAACTTCCGGGATCCCGGGATTTCGGGATTCGGGATCCCGGGATTGAATGCCTTAGTGGGGACGGAGGAGTCAAATTTTTGGCGAAAGGAAGAACAAGCACCACTAGGGCACCGAAAAATGGTTTGATTAAAGCAATGCTTTCTAAGGTGTGTATCTGCCTGTAAGTGCCTAGCTGAGAACACGATCTCAGCTTAAAGAAATTCGGCAGAACGAAGTAGAGAAAATGCGTTCGTTTGCCAAATATTTGAAAAGGCTAAACGAAACGAAATTGATGATGATGAAGATTTTGTGGGGGCGGAGGAGACAAATAAAACTGAGTGATTTGGTTTCGTTTATATATGTCCGTCCGTTTTCTCTACTTTACTTTCTAAGGACACTTAATAATTTGTACCAAATATTTATTGGATGCAACTTACTTTTGAATCCTAATAAGCGCGATTATTATGGTGCCGATGATGATAATGATAATGTTGAGTTGAGAGGGGCTGATGTGGAGTGCTGATTATGATGATGATGGTGAGATGTTTGGCGGCGAATTTGTCGTCGTCATTGCTTCCAATTAAAAACACATCCGAAGATCCGCTTCGAAGGACCAATAAATAACTCGTAACCTTGTGTACCTGTTTGAGTTGGGTTGGTTCTCGTAGTATTTTCCGTGGAAACCGATAAATAAAAAGAAGGAGTGGTTTCAGTAAACGTTATAATAATTAATATATTTATTCCAATATGGCTCGGTCGATTGGCGATCTTACCTCTTTGCTGGTTTTTCTAATACTTGAATATTTACTTTGGCGCCTTCGATGAAGTTTGACAAGTGACTCAAACGCCATCTACATCTTAAACTTAAATATATATACAAATCACAGAACAGTGAGCTATTGGCGTAAACACTAACTTTGACACAACGTTTGTAACGCCCATAAGGAGGCGTGTCCGGTATGGAAAAGTATATATATTTTGGTCAGCATCACCACCGGAGTCGATTTAGCCATGTCCGTCTGTCTGTTCGTCTGTCCGCACGATAGCGGTCGCAGTTTTGGAGATATCGACTTCAAACTTTGGGAGCATGTTTTTCACTTCAAAAGTAAGTTCGAAAGTCAGCCTTAGGCATCGCCGAAGATCCACTCTCTAGTTTTTTACTCTTTTTCCCGAATGCGAACCTAAGTACAAAATTTCGGCCCTTATTTGCCGATATTTTCAATTTATCCAGTGAAAATCAAATTTCAAATAATTTCTAATGGTAGACCATGCCTTTGCACATCATTCTGCGAAAAAACATTGACGGATTAGTTTTTGATTTCACTACAAGAATTTTCGTTGTCACGAAATGGTCGTTTTGAGTGAATTTCAATGGTAAAAATGCTAAAAAGTGGAAAAATTTAAAATAATATTTTCAACAAGAAAACAGTAAACGGTTCGTTTTTTTAATGTAGTGCATACGTGTATTATTGTGCTTTACAAATATGTAGTATTTTTAGTTGTAAACATCAAATACAATAAATTATTAACAAAATAGAAGTGGACAGAATTGGGTACCACTAAAAAGTGAAGTGTTCCCAATTCTGACCAGTGGCCGGAACTTCGGTGTTTTAAAGTTTGTAACATTAATGTTTCTAAACATATATTTTACTCAATATGCTTTTTTTCTTTTTTTATTTGATTGTTTACACATTTATGTACATAAAAACCTGAATCCGTCATAGGCTATGTGTTACAGATTTTATGCAATCAGCTTTTCAATTCTAACATACTTATGTAAATTTCTTAAGAAAAGGCTGTTTTGATAATGAAAATTAATTGATCTCTTATATATAAAAGTATTTCAAAGCTTAAAAATTTAAGTTCTTTATGCCTTTCATACAGTTTTTTAAATTGCAAATATACAATTAAATAACTTTTAGACAAAATATAAGTGACCGAAATTGGGATGCACTAAAAAATGAAAGTGAAGAGCTTCGAATTCCGGCCAGTCCGGTACTTCGAATTAATAACTTTATCTATTTCTTGTTCATTATTTATTAATGGTTTCAGCTAATTTATTTCAAAAATAATTTGGGAAAAAGTGGGTGCAACAACAAGCAAAAATCTCAATTTTGGCAGCATACAGCTGAGTCGGATTTAGGCACATTTTGTGGAATAAATTGAGCTAAAACCCAGTAAAAAATAATGAATAATTTGTTTCATCTCGATAAAATCTGAATTTAAACTTTTGGTATTACTTTCACAAGTATTTATGCGAGATTTTGGGCGAAAATTGTCCAATATGTATCACTTTCATAAAATTTATCAAAAACCAGAATTGTAAAAAAATTTTCAAAATTCAGGGGAATTTTTCAGGACAAAAGTTTTTTATGGAAATTTTCATGTTTTGGAATAGCGCAACTTTATGCATTCCAAAAATCCCCCACGAAAAAAATTAGAAAAGTAGGTATTTTTCAATTAGGAATTTCTCGAAGTGTCCTTAACGGGTTAAAGAGTCATTCGAAAGGAAATGAATAGACATTTCCAATGATATCTATATAGATTCAATGAAATTTGGCTCTGAGCAATTGTACATAGAAAAGAATATGCAAAATACTTCTGCGAGTCACTGTAGGGTTTTAAAAAACCAAATAACTAAACCAAATGTTTAATAATGAGTTGTTATTTATTTATTTAATTATTTTTAAAACTTAAATTAAAAAAAAAATTTTTTGCAATAAAATAGCATTTTTGGTTGTCCGGAATTAGGAGCGCAGGTGGCCGGAATTTCGAATAACTGAAATCAGTGCCCGGAAATGGGAGAATTTTTTTTGTTTCGCTCGCAATAGTTAAAATTATTTATTTTTATTAGAAACCTCAAACATTTGGAAAAAACACTTATATTTAATAAAAGTTAATACCCGAGACTATGTGATAAAAATATTCGTTCCTGTTATTGAAGGTTTTGAATAGATATTCCAGAACATTAAACCATTTTTTGTTCATCATTTTGTTCGATTTTGATCTTTTTAAGACAACTTCACATAGTCGGATCAAGCGGAAAAATGATTTCAAAACAGCAAAAGGAGCCAATTTCGAATTCATCCGGAAATATCACGCTAATCCCTACATATATTATAAATCTGATTGTGTGTCTGTCTGTCGGTTTGTCCGAGCATCACGGCTAAACGGCTGTAGGATAAATTCTATAGGTGTCGACATGTAACATAGGGTATATGCGGTTGGGGCGTGACACCTCCCATACAACACAAAATATGTCTACAAGGGTAATATAGTAACTATTAAATTGAATTTGAATTGAATATTGAATATATAAGGATCTGGACAACGGGGCTCGGCATCTCCCATACAACAAAAAAAAATTAAAATGTAACTTAGTAACCATCGAATATTGAGTGGTTCATGTCACCAACTGCGTCCTTGCTAATTTTTTGAATAAAGCCGGGTGTGGTTGCAGCTGCCAAGTGCATCCTTTGACCTTTTCTGGGTGAATCATGCTCGGTGAGATTATAGCTGCCCTTGGACATTTTTTAGGTGCATCATAATTGGTGGGATTACAGCTGTCACCAAGTGAGTCCTTGGACATGCTTTGGGTGAATCATACCGGGTGGGATTACAGCTGTCACCAAGTGCGTCCTTGGACATTTTTTAAGTGAATCATACCAGGTGGGATTATTGCTGCCACCAAGCGCTTCGTTGGACATTTTTTTGGTTGAATCATGCCTGGTGGGATTACAGCTGCCACAACGCCTACAACCCGTGCGACGCCGGGTATATAACAGCTAGCTTATCTATATTTTTCATGAAACATGAAAAAACTAAATTTTTAAGCAAAAAAGGCAAAAAGTCTTGAAAACCGTAATTTTTAGGCAAAAAAACGTCAAAACGTAATTTAGGTCGAAAAACGTCAAAATGACGTAAAAGACCTGATAAAAAACCTGGCATCACTGACTTAAAGTTCCGAAATTTCCCATGTAAAATGTACGATTGGTTATTTTTCTAAAAAATTTTTTTGTGACATTTCGAAAATGTGTACGCATTTTTTGGGATATTTTTGAACAGCACCACAACTGCAATTTTGTTATGGCGCATTTCGCTCATTCCCTGCAATAAAGACACAACTCAAAAATCATGTTGTTGGGAAATCACGATTTAAAATTTTAACTTTGAGTATTTTATATGAATTTTAGCATTTGGAAAGTTTTTAAGAACGTTTAAAATACATTAAAAACTAAAAAAATGAATTCTGTTTTTTGTCATTTTTCATGTTTAGCAGGACGTGTGTTGTGTAAGGTGTTTGTAGGATTGTTACAACAAAAATTACAATAACTTACTTGTCATGTGTACCATGCAATTTATATTTTTATACCCTGCACACTAGTGTCCAAGGGTATATTGTTTTTGTCACACCGTTTGTATCGCCCATAAGGAGGTGTGTCCGGTATGGAAAAGTCTGTCCGTCTGTCTGTCACACTAGTGTCCAAGGGTATATTGTTTTTGTCACACCGTTTGTAACGCCCATAAGGAGGTGTGTCAGGTATGGAAAAGTATATATATTCTTGATCAGCATCACCTCCTAAGTCCATTAGTCCATGTCCGTCTGTCCGCATGTCCGCCTGTCCGTTTGTCCGTTTGTCCGTCTGTCTGTCATTTCCCACGATAACTGTCGTAGCTTTTGAGCTATCGACCTCAAATTTTGGGATTCCTCTTATTTTGGCGAATGATTGGACGGTATTGAAAATGGGAAACATCGGATAAGAGCCACGCCTACCTCCCACACAAAATGGCCGCTAATTTTATATTATTTTCGTTTACCTTGAGAAATACTTAACCGATTTGGATGCGGTTTTTTGCATTGGGTTGGAAATGAGGTCGGGAACGAAATGGGAATGAAACCGAAACGAAATGGAATTGGACCGGAACAAAATGGAATTGGAACAAAAAAATTTTTAAATGGATCAGGAAACTAAAATTATAGATAAATATTTGAAAATAATCGATAAATATTGGAAAATTATCGATAAATATTGGAAAATTATCGATAAAATATCGATAAATTATCGAAAAATTATCGATTAATTAATGAAAAATTATCGAAAAACTATCGATAAATTATCAAAAAATCGAAAAATAATCGATAATAATTCGATAAATTATCGAAAAATTATCGATAAAAAATCGATAATATATCGAAAAATTATGAATAAAATATGGAAAAACTATCAATTAAATACCGATTTTCGATAAAATTACTAACATATGGTCTCAGAATGTATCGTACTCGCATGTGCAGGGTATTATAGCTTCGGTCAGACCGAAGATAATTCTCTTACTGGTTAATATTATCCTTGCTTGGGTTAGATAGGATAGTGATAGGATCTGTGTTTTCAAAAATTTGTTTTCTCCTGTTTTCTAGCAAGTGACATTCCTAAAGTATGTGGTGGATAATGTTAAGGGGGTTGTTGTTGCAAAGTTGGCATACATTTGTTAAATTGTTATCCATGAGGTGTTGGTGAGTGATTTTTGTGTGTCTAAGGCGTATCCTGACAAATATGATTAAATAGAATCTTGTAAAATTATCTAGATGGTCGAAATTTAGATTATCGTGTATGGAGAGTCTATTAATGTTTGTATTTTTGTACCAAATGGGACTATTGTACAATTGTTGAAATTTTTTATTTGTTAATATAGTTTTAAGATATTTGGTGATGTCACGGATGTTTATATTTGGTGTAGTAATAAGCGGACAAGAGTGCGGATTTATCGCACTGGTCAGCGAATTCGTTTCCTGGTATTTTGATGTTACCGGGTATCCAAAGTAATTTAATTTTTCTGTAAGGGTGTTTCTAATAAGGTTAGGGTAGTAATCTGTATTTTGTACGTTGGCTATTGCATCTAGGGATGATAGAGAGTCTGGACAGATACAAAAACTCCCAGATTTACTTTGAATGAGTTTTAAGCTTCATTGATTGCTATTATTTCAGCGGAAAATACAGAGCTAAAAGGTGGTAGATTTGATTTGATTAATACTCTATTTTCAGTGGTTACACTGTAGCTGGTGTTATGTTCTTTCTGAGATCCGTCAGTATATATGAATGTTAAGTTTTGTAGTTGGTCCTTAATTTTTAAAAATTCATTACGGAATATTTCAGGGGATGTTGTTGACTTGTTATGTTTTCGGAGAGTAATTATTGACGGCTTGAAAAACCGTGGCGGGAATTTGCAATTGTAAGTTTTGATGGGAATATGAGGTATATTGAGTTGTTTGCAAATGTAGATTGATCTATTGATTACGGAGTCGGTTTTGTTGTTTTTAACTCTAGAGTGCATTTTCATAATATTATATAATGGAGAGTCAATGGAGTGAATCAGTGATTTGGGAATTTTGGTAGTTAGATAGTTTCTTTTGTTTTTAATAATTGGGGTATTAGCTTCAAATAGCATGTTGTTGATAGGTGTTGAGCGAAAAACTCCGACGGAGGTTCTAATTGCTGAATTATATATGGTTTTCAGTTTGTTTAATACTGACTACGGGGCGTAAACATAAATGGGTAAGGCATAATTGATTTTAGATACTGAAAGCGAATTGGTAACTGTTATTAGTAATTTTGGCTACAATTGAATTTAAAGCTTGAAAGACATTTTATTACGTCAAGTTGCTTGGATAAAGAATGTTGTAATTGTTCGATGTGTGAATTCCATTTGTAATTTTTACTGAGGGTTAAACCTAGAATTCTTAAGCTGTCAACGTTTTCTATCTGGATGTTGCCAGATTGAATTGGACATGAACAGTAGTGTTTACGACAAATATGGAGATGTTTGCACTTTGTTGTTGATAGAACAGCGCCTGAGTAACTGCACCAGGATTGAATGTCCTGAAGCAATCTATTGAGATTGATATTTTGTTTTTATTTAACTTAACAAGTATATAAAAGTCATCTGCGTATGCACAGAAAGCTATTTCTTTGATTCGAGATATTGTTACTGACAGTTTGTTGTATAAGGAATAGGATTACCGAGAGTGGTAATCCTTGCGGTATGCCATTATTCAGCGAGTGTGTGGAAGAATATTACTTTCCAGCTCGAACTTTTATTTTCCGGTTGGTCATGAAATTAATGATGTAATTTATAATTTTGGGTTCTGATATCAAGCTATAAACCTGGTCAACAATGGAGTGAATACCGATTTTATAGAAGGCTTTAGCAAAATCGAGAAATATAATTGAAAGGTGTTTTTTTTTATAAGGTGCCTGTTACTACATGGTCTACATGTAGTAGAGCATCAGCAACAGATTTACCTTTCTTGAAACCCATTTGATGGCTATTGATAAGTTTGTTGGATGTAACAAACCAATATTGGCAATAATTTTGTCTAGAACTTTAGAGCAGCAGTGGTTGAGAGAGATTGGTCTGTATGATTTGGTTGCTGTTTTGTTTGACTTCGGTTTTAGTATGGGAATAATTACACTTGTTTTGAATGATTGTGAAATATAGTTGTTGAGTATATTGTTAAAAAATGAGACAATTCTATGTTTAACAGATATAGATAAGTACCTATCATCGGATACGAAATCCGGTCGTATCCTGGAGTATGTCCTTTTAGGTTATGCAATGCGGATGCAAATTCTAAAAACGTTTTATCAATTAGTAACATCGCAAAGGCTGGGGTATGAACTCGTCGGATGTCCAGCGCTTCGTAGACAGAAAATTTATAATTCGCAGAGATTTTTATATTAAAACCGATCTTTATTTTCAACAAATTTCAAGGAGAGTGTTATAGAGAATGTTATATATGTAGGGCGAACAGTGGCGTTTGGTCGTCGATGATTGGCGATGAGCTTCTCTGCGATGTGCGCGACTTGGAGGATGTAGACTTATACTTGATGGCTGCGTAGCGTTGAGTATATTACAATGCGGTGGTGAGCGTTTGGCTATGGCGTTTGGTGGACACGTGGGCGTGTGCGATAGGCTTTCGATGAATGCGTAAATATGTACTCGTTGTGGGCGAAATGAAAATATATTTGGTGCCAGAAAATAGGCGTGGACGAGGCTAATGCGACGCAGGCGTAGCAAGGCGTAAACGTGGGTGTAGCTGAGCGTGAACGGGTGACAACTTGAACGTTGCTGAGACGTGTGACATGGATGTGAGGGAATCTCAGACCACCAGCAGGCACACTGCAACCGCTTTCCGTGGAATTGATTCGGCGTGATAGTGGGATTCTCGAGAGGATACTCGCAGATCAGGAAGCTGGCTGCAATCTACCGCTCTCCGTGACTCGACGTATCGCAAAACTACGACTATGATGACTTCGACTTATTGACTTCGACGTGACTGTGACTTTGACCTTGTTGTAATGTCACCTCGTTGGTTCACTCGCTCGCTGCTAACCACTGCCTTGCTGCTGCGCATGGAAATATATTTTCCGATTCAAAAGGGAATTCTGATTCGGAAAATCAAAAGAGTTGATTAGAAATTATTTACAACCTAATTATTAACCCTGGAATAAATTTTCTTTATTAGTTTACAAAGTTGTATTGGTTATAAATAAATCTGTAAAGGAGAATTGGATTATTTTTATGATGACTACGTGGGCCGCGAGTATACCATGGCTGATTGGTATTCCGCTTGTCGGAGGCTCACCCGCCTTGGTATCATCGTTCTGGACAATATTTTATTTGTTTTATTATGTTCGTACCCGAGTATTCTATTGCGCATGGGCATTCCGCTTATGGGAGGCACACCGTGCATTAGAACCATCGTTCTTGACAGCATTTCATCTATAATCGAGCGTTTGAGCACGAGTATTCCATTGCGCATATGCATTCCGCTTATGGGAGGCACACCGTGCATTGAAATCATCCTCCTATACAACACTATTTTACCTACTAACCTACAATAATATAACCTACTGCTTACTAAGATGTTGCTTTCCTGATTCGGAAAATCAAAAGACACCGAATCAGGCTTTGCGTGCCTTTTTATACTCGTTTTCTTCACCAATAATCATTGTTGTATTGTAGCGCTATTTTTGTAGGTTGGCGTGTGAATTGTGGCCGTGTTTGTATCGTCGTCTCTGTCTCACTCCCGCCTTTTGCCGTATGTCGCGCGTTGGTGAATGTTTAATTTGAATGTTTAATTTGCTGTTGAACCTGGGTTGCCGTTGGGCACTGTTTGCCCCTATTATAAAAGTGTATTAAGTACTATTTCGTTTACATTGGCCAATTTCATATGCCGTTTACATTGGTTTATTTATTTACATTTATACATTGCTGAATAATAATAAAGGTTTTTAAAGTAAGAGTGTGAGGAGGAAATAATGTGGGGACTCTAATTTTTGGGTCGTCAAAAATTTCTATATATTTGGCTTTTGGGCATGGTATCTGGGTTTGTGTTAAGGGTCATATTTTTGTTGTGATTGAATGATTGTGGAAAATTGGAGTCAAAAGATTCTTCTTACCAGTATTGGCAAAATTCATCTGCAATTAGAGAGTTGTCAGTGATGGTGTAGTTAGGTGTGGTTGGATTTGATATGCAATGAATGCCGTGCGTAGATTTGTATCCGCACAAGCGTCGTATATTTGACCAGATTTTACTGTAAGAGGTAGATGGATTGATTTCAGCTGTAAGATTGTTTATTGATTACCTTTTTAATTGCTTTAGTTCTCTTTTGAACATCGCGGTGGCTTTTTTGTATCGAATGATAATTTCTTGGGTTATTTTTCGTTGTAAAGTACGCCAACTGTTATTCTTTTCAGTGCGAAGGGAGTCTAATTTTTTATTCCAGGGGACACTGTAATTATTATTGCACCGGAGCGTTTGTGGGATGGATTCGTTAGCGCTTTGTCATATGATTTTGTTTATATCTACAGATTATTTGTTGATGTTGCTGCTGATGGTTTATTGCAATGGTTTTTGTAAGTAAGTTCTTCGAAAAGGTTCCAATTTGCAGATTTAATTTTAATAAAAACAGAGTAAAAAACAAGTTTTTTAAAATATAACCCTTTAACCGACTAAAAAGCAGAAAATAAATTTTCTTTAAATTAATTTCAGCAATTTCGATTTAAAATTAAGGGTTTTTGGGTACTTTCCTCCGAATATCATTGCAGGTTTTATAGTCGCCAAAAACCCTTAATTTTAAATCGAAATTGCTGAAATTAATTTAAAGAAAATTTATTTTCTGCTTTTTAGTCGGTTAAAGGGTTATATTTTAAAAAACTTGTTTTTTACTCTGTTTTTATTTTCCACTTTTTTTTTGTTTTTTTAAAAAAAAAATTTGTTTCTCCCCCCTTTCCCCTTTTTTACTCTTTTTCCCGAATGCGAACCTAAGTAAAAAATTTCAGCCTTGTAGCTTACAAAATACGAAAGTTAGGTCTTTAAATTGGCTCCATCCCGCTCCCCTTTGCACACCCCCCTTTCCAAATGGTAAAAAATTTCATTTTGTCAATAAGAACTCACCTACACCTTCAACATTGTAGCTCGAAGGAATTGGAAGTTATGCCATGTTTAAAAAAAAAAGTTTCAGTCTCCCCACGGCCCCTTACGCCTCTGATGGACCCCAAAATTTAATAGAATGCATTGTCTCCGGAGTTCTATCAGTGCTCCAAATTCAGCTCTCTAGCTCATGTGGAAGTGTATGAAAAAGCTCGCCGCAGATTGAGGATATGTTCGAGGTACTTCTTCCTACTGTGTGGGGGTATTTCAACTTCGGTAGAGCCGAAGATAGCCCACTCTCTAGTTTTTAAATTGCGTTGCATTGCTAATTGCCTGTAAGTCAAAAGGAAGCAAATTACAAAGACGTATACTGTTAACGAAAAATTGCGGATCAGACATTCAATGCCAAAAATCGTCTGTTCAAACCATAAATATATCTTGTGATATTGTTGTATAAAACGTTCAGTTTCCGCATGAAACATGATCACAGTTAACAAAGAGCTCACAACCATACAATAAAGTGAGAACAATATAACTTTTAGCTAATAACATTCGAATCTTTTGTGGTGTGAAGAATTGGGTTGTTTAGAGAGTACGAAGCATCCCATATACTTTGCCACTCTTAATTATAACACCGTTCGACAAAAAAATTTTTAAATTTTTATTTTTTTGTTACATTTTTTCATACGTTTTTTTGTAAAAAAAAATTAGAAATTTCAGGATTGTTTCTAGTCTAGCGTGATGAGTTTATATCCGATTGTAAAAAGTTTACATGTTTTTTAAAGGTATGTTGCCTCTATAAAATGGATTTAACATTTAAGATTCAATAAAAAATGTATTTTTGACGTATTATTATGTGAATGAGAAAAATGCATAAATGCGATTTTAACGGTTTTAAGAACTGATCCAGAAAAACTGGAAGACACGGGTACTCTTTTTTAACAAAATCTGTCAATCCCGATCATGTGCGATTTTTAGTGTCGGACGGTGTCATATGTCTATCCCAGGAGAGAGTCTCATTGAATATTATGCCAAGATTTTTAGCTGTTTTCACAAATATTATTTCGGAGGTTTTCAACAAAACATTCCATCAATAAAACATGACCATCGATATATCTTGCTAGACGTAAGATTTTCGTTCTATTACATTTCGATCCGCAAAAATATTAGTTTTCAGCCCACCCTAGTATCCATAGCAGTGTCGTATCCAGGAATAAATTTCGGTTGGAGGCCAAATTTTTTTGAAACAAATTTTTTTAATACAATAGTACTAAATTTAAAGTAAAGAATTATATATATATATATATATATATCCTCAAATCTGCGGCGAGCTTTTTCATACACTTCTTTTTCTGTTTTCCATTCGGCATCGCTTCCCAGCCAATAATTGAACGAACTTTTTACGAAGATCGTATTTTACGAACTTTTCTCGATCAAAAATATTCGAGAAAAGTCCGACATTCACACGTATATTACGATAGTCGTAATTTCATCGATAAAATATCGTTTACGACTTCGTAATCGAAATCGTTAACGACTTAGTTAAAGAATTCTTTAACGACTTCGTTTACGAGTACTTTAACGAACGAAATTATCGTTTTGAAAAGCTATTTTTAGATCCACTGGTTTTCAAACTGTCAGAAAAAAGTTTTATAACGATTTCTCAGCAAGATAATTTCTATTTTTAGAATCAGTGTTTTTCAAACTGTGAGGAAAACAATTTTAAAACTTTTGTTAAGTCATACTTTTAAGCGCTTGTTCAATAATGGCTGAGTTAGGCGAATGTGTTAGGCGCTCGGCACATACTTTAAAATCCGGAGGACGTGAGTTCAATCCCGGGTCCGACTCTGTGAAAATGTTATTACAAATTATTCTAAGGAAAAGTAGGCAAATAAAAATATCGTATACGTATCGTTATCGTGTGTCGCCTACGATTGTTTTATCCGCATTTCGATCGAAAAAATCTTCGTGTACGAGCTCTTTAACGATAAAATTATTGGCTGGGTTGCAATTTGTGAAGAGCAGAAAGATACGTCAATATTTGTTAGTGTATGGTGAGAACTGAAATGTGTTTATAATTACGAAATTTGATTGATTTATGAATTTAGCTAATGTGGATCCCCTTTTGTTATTAGAAGAAGAACCCCATTGTCGGTCCCAACTATTAAAGTCGCCCATATCACTGCGTTACAGTCGCCCAGAACTTGAAGCGCCACGTAATAGAAGCGTTAGATAGATAGAATAGAAACAGACGCTTCAATCGGTGTATACACAGCAAAGTGAACCTATCTTTTGGTGTGTAATCTTACACACAACACATGTTTTTAAGTGTGTATTTATTTTGATAAATAAAAAAACACACGTTTGGCATGCTATATTTACTAGAGACTAGGGCTTTCGATCCCGAAGGCTTTTCGCAATCCCGGGATTTTCGGGACTGAAAATTGCAATCCCGGGATTTTTCGGGATTTGTTACTTTTACAAGCAAAATGCATTTAAAAAAAAAAAAAAATGTTTTTTATATGTTTTATTGGAAAACGGATAGTTTTAGCTTAAATAAATAAACATAAACATTAATTTCAATTTATTAAAGGTACAAATTAATGAATTTTTTTATTTTCAGTATTTGAGTTTCCGTATCATTAGGAACGACACAATTCAATTCAAAATATGCTTAAGTAAGGTTTCTGAAATTACTTTTGTATCAGTTTTTAGTTTTTTATTTAAAATGTAGTCCTGAAAATCCCGGGATTTAGGAAAAAATATCCCGGGATTTTCGGGACTAAAAATGAACCGGGATCCCGTATCCCGGGATCCCGGGATTGAAAGCCCTACTAGAGACCGACCGAAATCGAAATGGCCGAACTTTAAATTATTTTTTTCGACCGAAACCGAAATGGCCGAATTTTCATTTTTTAATTTTCGGCCGAAACCGAAAAAATAAAAGAAAAAATTGTGAATTCAAATGTAATAAAATTGTACATAATTAAGCTGAAATCAATCATTTTAAGTTCAGATCATGAATTATATGAATTTAGAAGCAAACTATCAAATGCGTGGAGATCAATTGAAGAGGCAGGGTTCTCACTTTTTGCTACGGTGAGAGTTGTAGATATTCGATTTTAGGGGAGTAGATTTCAAGAAAGGGAGTATATTTAATTTTTTTACGTAGAGTAGTAGAAATTCTACGAGAGTAATAGAAATTACTGTCAAGGTAGCAGATTTCAAGAGAGGGGAGTAGATTTGGGTTTCTGCGTAGAGTAGTAGAGATTCTACAATAGTAGTAGAAATTTCTGTCATGGTAGTAGATTTGTAGAAAGAGTAGTAGTTTTGCATTGTATGAAACTCACAAAATATTTTGAGGAGAAGATTTCTTACAATAGTAGTAGAGGAGTAGAAATTTAAAAATCACCGCGAGAGTAGTAGATCTGCTCCGATAGGAGAAGAGTGAGAACGCTGTGAAGCGGTGAATGGATGAAGGCTGTATGTAACATACAAATTCGTTCAAGCAAAAAAGTTTCAAAGTTTTTTATTTTTGTTTTTCAATACAAATTGGGGACTTGTCTTCTTTGTCGCTTCTGATTCTTCGAAACTATTATCAATACTTAAATTTGTTTTACATACCGCTTTTATCCACTTGGTTGTTCCTTATGTATTTTGTCACGCCTAATCCAAAAATAATAATGAAAATTGCACAAAAATTGAATTTTTTCAGTTTTGTCGATCAGTGTAATCTTTGTTATTTATTTGTTACATTTTTCGTATCAAACCGAAATTTTCGGCGGAAATGTCGAAATTTCGCCCAAAAACGAAATTTGGCCGAGAGCGATATTTTATTTTTCGGCCGAAACCGCTTTTTTTGGCCGAAATACCGAAACCGAATTTCAGTCGGTCTCTAGTAATTAGACTGGGAGAGTTTATATTATTAAACATGTTTGAGAGATTGTTGTTAGAGAAGGTTTGTTTTGGTGGGATAAAGGTTGAGATTACATTTTTTTTTATTTTTGAGTGTATTTCTATATCAATTGAGTCAAAGTCATTGCTGAGTGATATGGATTTGTGTTGGATTGAATTGTGAATTAGCAGGGCTACACCACCATAAGCGGTAGTGGAGCTGTTGAGAGAGAGTGGAGAGAAATTAACAGGAATGGGAACAGAGTTGGTGGAGTGGATGTGGGTTTCTTGTAGTGTAATCACTTTTGGATTGTGTTTCTTTATCAACATCAATAATTCGTTATAGTTGTTGATATAACCTCTAATGTTCCATTGGATGATTTTAAGTGACATAGTTAAAGAAAACTAGAGAGCAATACCGAAGCTGAAATACCCCCACACAGTAGGAAGAAGTACCTCGAACATAAAATTAAGTGGTCTCAAGACCCCATTTTGAGCCACCTATAAATAGTTTTCGAGCCCGGACCATGTCCAAAATCCGTTTTTAAAAATTTCCAATCAAATCGACCAAAAAAAAAATTGGTCTCAAGACCCCATTTTGACCCTTATATATGTGGTTTCGGAACCTCGGACCATGTCAAAAATACGTTTCTAAACATTTCCAATCGCATACAGAAAAAAAAGACTTGAAATATGTTGACCTTTTGTTCCGGTGTATGGGAGCCACGCCCAGTTTTTGTCCGATTTGGCTGATTCTCGAAGTTGATCTCAGTATTCACGAGAAAAACATGTACCCAAAGTTTCAAGTCGATATCTCCAAAACTGCGACCGCTATCGTGCGGACGGACAGACGGACATGGCTAAATTGACTCCGGCGGTGATGCTGATCAAGCATCACGCCCCCTTATGGGCGTTACAAACGTTGTGTCAAAGTTAGTATACCCTGCCACAGTGAGTGTGGGGGTATAATAATTAAAATAGATAAAGTGTATAATGTATAATTCTGTGTTAATGATGATGATAATAAATAAAGTTTAATGAATTAGTAATATAAATATTTGTTGTGATATTAATCTGCGTCGATCGACATAGAATCAGACGATTAAAGGTCTTCGATGTCTTCAACATCATTCTTCGATTTAGCTTGCTTGCTGCTTCGTGAGTTTTTGTTAAGTGCAGTTCTCTTAAGTTCCTGTTTGATTCTGTTTGATGTGTTTTTGGGTATTATTGTGATTTTTGTTTTTGTTGTGCCAGGTGGATTGTTTTGTTGCGTTGGGTTGAGATCAGCGTAGCCGATGCGTTCTTTTCCAGAACTCGATGTTGGTCAGATGGTTTCTAAAGAGATTGTTGGCTGTTTTGTTGTGGTGTTTGTATTTTTTATGATGGAAGAGAAAGTAGATATTCCATGTTGGTGCCGTTCTTTGTAGGTTGAATTAGCTTTTTTTCTGTCGACTTTTTCAAGAGTCAAATTTCCTTTTCATACATAGCGTAGGATTAGTGCAATATTCATTATTTTCGGCATCAATGTGTGCCTCTCTGGAACAGTTTGAGCATACTTTCTTGTTGTTGCATATTTTGGCTGTGTGACCGTATCGTAGACACTTCATGCATCGTAGAGGTTGTGGGATGAAGGGGCGCAGTTTAACTCTTTCATAACCAATAGCAATTTCGTTTGGCAGTGATTGAGCGGAAAACGTTATTGTAATTAGTCCCGTTTCTTCTAGAGAATTACCAACTTTTTTCTTGATTTTTGTTATGTCGCTTACATTTTGTGATTTTAGTTCATTTAAAATCTCTTCCTCAGGAATATATGGCAAGTTAGTTTAGTATGTTCTGTTACATCGACTTGTATGGTAGGGGCGAGGGATACGAGAGTGATAAATTTTTTAGCTTGGTTGTTCGTTTTTGTTTTAATTAATATGTTCCCGTTTCTCAATTTTTTGCATAGTTCGACTTCGCCGCCGCACGTGGAATCAATTACTTAAGGTTTTCTTCTTTCTGTTCGGGACATAATTAAATATTTCGGGCCGACGGAATGTATTTTCATAGTTTTTGATTTGTTTATTTGAAAAAGTTGCCGGCCGATCGGGAGTTCCCCCATCGGCAAAAGTTAAGCATTTTTTTATTTTTTTTTAAAGTTTTTATTTTTTTTTGTTTTTTTTTTTGCGTGTAATAGCAAGTATATAATGTAACAGGTCTTATTACAACGAGAGATTGTCTTCGACTGCGGCTGGGAGTTATTGCATTTCACTTGGGGGTTATTTCATGGGAGTTATTTCGTGTCGCCTAAATTATAACACCGTCCTATGATAAACATATACATAGGAAGAGTAGTGGGACTCAGAATAAACAATCGCCCAGATTTTCTAGATCAATTGTTTATATTTTTTAATTGAAAAATTATGTTATACTATTTTATTACTCATACGCAGTGTATGTCAATAAATTTTTAGTAAAAAAAAAGGATTTCCCTGAATTTAAGTGCAAATATCTTACATGACAGTCTTTTATGTTTTTGGACTTAAACTAAAAAAATATATTGCCATACGAGCGATTGTTTGTTCTACCAGAATATATAGAACATTTTCTTGGGACTGATCAAAATTTGAATTTTGTGTAATTCCCCAGTTATTTCGGGGAATTACTGAAATCTCAAAACATCGTGTTTTCTATAGGAAAATTTATCGTTATGCTACTTTTGTCCAAAAATTGTCAAATAGAAATTAAATTACATAATCTGACATAACCCAGCAGGAAAAATGTTCATTGATGAATTTGTATGCATGCTTTCTTAAAGAAATTTCCTAAATGTTTGTAAACTGATGCGATCTTTGTAAGGACTGTCCCGAATATTATGAGTACACCAAAATTTATTTTTATTTAAAAGAAACTGACGTATTTATTGGGTTTCCGTTACTAATTCTGGTAAAGGAGGTTAATAACACAATTATAGAAAAATATTTCTTTAAACTGGTTTTCCTGAAGCCATTAAATAGATTTTTTTCTTAACATCCTTCATTAAATTTTTTGCCAAGCTTTCACCACGCTTCTTGACCACTCTGTTCCAGTTGGGTTTAAATTTCGACATGGAATCCGCGGGTATGTTCATATTCTTTAAGTCCCTCTTTATTACGGCCCAAAATTTTTCAATTGGTCGTAGCTCTGGGCAGTTAGGTGGATTCATCTCTTTTCTCACATATTCAATGTTTTCCTTCTCGTACCAATTTACCACCGATGATGCATAATGACAAGATGCCAGGTCAGGCCAAAAGAGCGGTTTAATAGTATGTTTTCTAAGCAGCGGAAGCAATCGTTTCTGTAGGCACTCTTTACGATAAAGTTCTTGGTTCAAATTCCCGGTTGTGAAGAAAGGGGAAGAAACTTTGCCGCACTGGCAAATCGCTTGCCAGCACTTTTTTTGCCGAATTTTTCACAAAAAATTTACTTTTTGGACTTGTTGACTTCTATTCCTCTCTCAACTGTGTAAAATTGTGGCCCGGGCAAAGTTTTATAGTCCATTTTTACATATGTTTCATCGTCCATCACAACGCATTGAAATTTGTTTTTCAAAATGTGACGATACAATTTACGGGCCCTTGTTTTGGAAGAGATACTCTGAATTTTACTTCTTTTAGGGCATTTTTGTTTTTTATATGTTCTTAAATTATTTCTTAGCTTAGCACGTTGGACCATGGACTTCGTGGTGTTACATTTTTTCGCGCAATCTCGAACAGATAACTCTTTTTTCTTTTTGTAAAGAGACACTACTTTTTGGTCGATTTTTGGTGTTGAGGCACCTTTTTTTCTTCCTCGCCCGGGTAAATCATTAAGAGTATGGTGCTCTGTGAACCTATTAATAGTTTTTTGAACAGCCCACACACTTATGCCTTCATCCTTGGCAATTTTTGGGTACGACATTTTTTCTTTCGCCCATTTGCAAATAATTGATTCGCGCTTTTCCGAATTAAGTCCCTTCATTGTACGCGGCGTTGAAATTTTTCGACAACTAATTTCATTTTTCAGAAGTTAAAAATCACAGCTATTCAACGGTCCAGATTGCTACGATACCGAATTTTCAACGCCGCCTACATAACTTGTACAAAGTGTACTCATAATATTCGGGACAGTCCTTACTCGTATTCTATCTGAAAACACTTTCCGCCGCCTTCGCTTTCTTCGAAAGTCGTCCTCAGGGACTCTACACATACCAACAAAGTTTGTTTAACAATATTATTTAAAATTAAATTTGGATCAAAGAACTTAAACTAAATTGAAGTCGAAATATTGGACATTAAAAAAAAATCAAATATAAATACAACAAAAAGTATTTTTAATTTTGGACCTAAAGCAGTGTCGGACATTCCTATGTACGCATACATAGGCTTCAATTCGCTGCCAACGCAATGCTTTCACACGTAAATCTTATACTAAATTCTGATCAATATGTACACTTTCTTATATACTCAATTCTTATTACATATCTACAGTTATTGTGAATAACTATACTGTAACATGTTCTTAGTTTCTTAAATCTCAGTCTAATCCATGTACAAATGAAATATTGAAATTAGTATTAAATCTAAAGCCGAAACTGTCACTTGACTGGGCGAAAGTAAAAAAAGCGTTTTCCTTTAATAATTTTTTACATGGTGCCAAAACCCGGGATACGTTGTTAATCTACCTTGGCGTATATACAACGATGGTCTGGCAGATAACAAACCAATTGCATTGGGTCGGATTAACGATTACTAAAGAATCGCGACAAGCTGACAGAATACGACACCGGTTTTAGAGAACTGGGAACAAGTGTATTAATTGGTCCAGACCACAATTTTTTTTTTTTTTTGGTTTTGATCCCCACAAACGAAATCCGAAAGAGTTTTTTTCCGCTCTCTTATGGTTTTCGAGATATTTGCATTTAAAGTTCCGAAATTTCCCATATAAAATGTTCGATTTGTTCTCTTTATTCAATCAATTCTTGTTATTCTTTTGGTGTCATTTCACAAAGGTGTTATTTGGCTCACTCGTAAAGTGGCCAAACGATATAAAAAAGAAAAAAGGGTGGAATTCGAGAATTAGCAAAATATAATTAAAGGCGTGTTGTTTTATGTGTTTTAAGTAGGCTTTATTAAGAAAGGAGAACAAAGGTTGCTTACTTGCGACGGATGTCGTAGGATACGAAAGTAAGCTTATGTAAATAAAAAGCTCTGCAGCACGGGATGTTGCAGGAGCGTAAAAAGATACGTGGTTGACTAGTTCGATGCTGATACAAGAAGCAGGAAGTTAAAGTTACGGAAATGACAGAAGGCCTTCATATTGAATTAAACCAGTTTTGGGACACAGCTTAACAGAATGTTAAGCGGTGTTCCAGTAGGTTTAATGGTATAAAGTTGGTTGCCGTACAATTCAGTATACAGGGTGGCAAACAGGGTGTTTTGGCGTAAACATTCCGCCCACCTTGCAGTAACTAACGCTGCAAAAAATTGTAGATTAGTACATGTAGTTTGTATGGTATAAAAGCATAGTGACATCGAGCATATAAAAAAAGAATATTTTATTTATTTAGAAAAAGTAATTTATTCGTAGAATTATCGCTAAAAAGGTAGCGAGGGCCAAATAGGGGCCGCAACGGATGTTTCACACGACGTGGGTCATAAGGGACCCCGGATCTCTCATGCGAGATCTGAGCCAGAAAGGACCCTGCCGAAGGCTGTGCTTGAGTAAAAAGGAACCCCAGGGTTTCAAATAAATCCAACCAGCACAGTCTTCGAATACACGTCGAAACCGAACACGAGCGCGGCGATATATTAAGCGTAGCATTAATACCAGATTATGTATTTTTCCAGATATGTATTGAAGTTATGTTGGAGAAAAAGTCTAGGTGCTAAATTGCGTAAAGAGTTATGTCGAATTCTAATTGAAATTTCGATTTAATGACAAGAGCTATGACGTAAAATTTGAATTGGTCACGCTGGGTAGAACTGACGAAGCGGTTGTCAAAAAACTTAGCCGCAGCAGTCATAAACTTTTGCTTATGTAATTTACGGGAAATTTGACTAAAAATATCACATTGAATTTTATCTAATAAAAGGTTTCGATGAAAAGCGACGCCGATAGGGATATACATAGGCGAGCTTTGCCAGTAAGTGACATATGCCAATGCATGGTATGGCCTTTGATGATCACGAAGTGATGCAATTGTAAATTTTGGAAAATTGGTTGGTAGTACAAGGGTCGCTGCCTCGCTTTTTCTCTCGATAGGAGAATCGAGAGTAATGCAACACTGCTTGCTAGGAGTAGCATCACCAGATTGAATACTCTCTATAGTTCTTGATTCAGTCGGTATCGAAGAAATAAACGTAATTTCTGACGCAGAGTCTATCAGCGCACTTGCTGAGTAGACGGTGCCCAAGTGGCAAATGTTCACATCGGCTGTACCGAAGAGTACATAAGTTGCGCTAAAAGTGAAGCATTTCTGAATACCAAGAATTGGCTCAGCTTGGAGAGAAGTGGACTGTAGTGATTGGTGAAGTTTTTGTCGATGACAGTTTCCAGAAGGGCGGGACCCTGGAGGAAAACTTCCATCGTAGAATGGGAAAGTTGATTGCAAATCATTAATTTCGATAGGGCGTAACCCTGAAGGAAAAGTTCCATTGACTAAAGATTGTGCACATGGAGAAAGAATATGTTCAATAGGGCGGGGCCCTGAAGGAAAAGTTTCCTTGGTTGAAGGCTGAAATTGTGAAACATTATTTTCTATAGGACGGGGCCCTAAAGGAAAATGTTCACTGGGTGATGGCTGCGGAGCAGGCACATCTCTATGTAGAAGCGTATGATGACGCTTCTGACAGCTGGAGCAAACAGAAGTGCTCTTACAACCTTCAACCTGATGATTTTTGCTTAAACAATTGATGCAATATTTAAGGCGATTTATATTTAAATTACGATCGGCGACACTCATGGTCAGAAAACGCTGACAGGTGCGCAACGAGTGCTGTCGGCGAGGACAAAGTCCACAAAGATCCGATGACACATTGGTGCTATAAGTATTAATTGTTGTGGAATCTTCGGTGGAAGACTGAAAAGTCAAAGAATGTGTACTATCACTATGGTGCAGTAGTTCGTTAATTTTTGCCAAACACTTTACAAAGCTGTAATAAGAACGCTTGTATTTGGACTTGACGAAAGCGATGTCCGCGTTGACATCCGGGCCCTCACCTTGAACAAGGTAAGTTAAACATGGCTGAAGCCTTAACTGCAGCCCAAAGTGATTTTATTTTTTCACATTGAGTGCTCAAATTTTCTTGGGTGTGTGTTGGTGACGGTAAGTCCGCAAAAGCGGTTTCAAATTTGACCAATTGGTCAGCAGCGAAAATAAAAGTCTCAAAAACAGTCATGTTTTTAATGAAAAATCAAAAAACTGTAAATAAAAAAGCAATAATTTGCTCGAGTTGAAAGGTGCAAAAATCATCGAAGATGAATACCCGAGACACTTAGGGGTGACACTCAAGGTTGTGGAAAACTTAGATCAAAAGATCACTTTAATAAAAAAATTATAATTAAAAAAAAAAAGTTTAATGCAAAAGTACCCTCGGTTTAGATACTTGAGATTGTGCCCTGATGTGAAAATTAAGAATTCAAATTTGCGTTGAGCACTAATGTGTAAAAAACAGCAAAAATAAAATTTTTAAATAAAAAACAATTGAATTTAATATTTATTAATTGACACTTTTATTCAATGTTAAAATTTGAAAAGATATTGAAAGCCAATTTCAATTTAATATTTACCCAAGGTGGGTTTGGTAAAATAGGGCCGTGTGCATAGAATGTTAGAAAATATTCAGAATATAAAATTATCTGAATATTTCCCGAAAGGCCTTTTAATTGCACTTAGTTGCACCTATGAAAAAGTTCGGTTCAATTAACCTATGAAAAAGTTCACACTAAAGTAGTGAATAATAAAAAATCCAATCACTTAACCGGCAGAAGCAAAATAAACAAAAAATGATTGGCCAAACTATGGTAGCAAAGTAATTTAAAAGGAGCGCATTGAACAAAGAAAAGGCACAATTTTGAATATAAAAAACGAGTATGCACAGAATTTAGCTTGAATGTATAAGCTGATCACAAAACATAAATTGAAATATTGAAGGAAATATCACTTTCAATTTAAAAGTTTAAAAGTTATTTATGTTTAAATAATGTTTAAATTATTAAAATTGAGAGACAATTGCATTCTCAAGAAAGACCCTCACTTGTTGTTGTTATTGGAGCGCACTTATTTGTTTTGTGTTTGGGTATTCTGTTTTGTTTTCACTTTCGTTTATGATCTGTGCTTGTGAATATTGTCTCACTTAATTTGCTCACAAATTTATGCACTATTTATTTATTTATATATATTTTAATTATGTTAATAATCTAATCTAAAACTAAAAACAAAAAAACAAATAGAAAGATGAAATGCAAAGTTGCCGAAATAACCGAGAGACAGAAGCTTTTGGATGTGGATCCTATTCTGGGTAGGAGAGGCAAGGGGTTGCCAACTAACTTTAAAAACGAAAGTTATTTTTGATTTGAAGAATTAAGAAATTGTAATGCACGTTTAAACAAATGCTTTTAGTTAAGTTTAATATTTACTATAATCCGTAATCAGGACTTTATTTATTTAACGATACACAATTTTAAGTTTTCTGACGTTTTTTTTATTATGCTGCTTTTGTTCACTTTGTGGTAATTTTATTTCTTTCTTTTGTGGCTTTCCGCACGTTCCACGAAAGTGAACAAATTAACGCAGAGAAAGATTATTGTGTTTTTATTGTTTTTGTATTTCTCAACTAAGAGTCGGAAGAATTGCTCATTTTTTTTTTTGCACATACAAAAAAAACTATGCTTTTATACAAACTACACGTACCTTGAATTTTTGTTGTAATGTTGAATGTTGTGTTTTGCCGACGGCTTTTCCACCGTTCCTTCGGAGAAGATGCGCTCGTAGAACGCTAAAAACGCTGGAAATGTTGAAACATCGGCGGAGCTTGGAGCGTCGAAGATGCTGCCAAAATATGCAGAAGTGCTGAAGATTCGACGGATGTCGTTCTCAAAATCCGAATCCGGTTCGAATGGATCAAATGTTTGGCTCACTCGTAAAGTGGCCAAACGATATAAAAAAGAAAAAAGGGTGGAATTCGAGAATTAGCAAAATATAATTAAAGGCGTGTAGTTTTATGTTTTAAGTAGGCTTTATTAAGAAAGGAGAACAAAGGTTGCTTACTTGCGACGGATGTCGTAGGATACGAAAGTAAGCTTATGTAAATAAAAAGCTCTGCAGCACGGGATGTTGCAGGAGCGTAAAAAGATACGTTGTTGACTCTTTCGATGCTGATACAAGAAGAAGGAAGTTAAAGTTACGGAAATGACAGAAGGCCTTCATATTGAATGAAACCAGTTTTGGGACACAGCTTAACAGAATGTTAAGCGGTGTTCCAGTAGGTTTAATGGTATACAGTTGGTTGCCGTACAATTCCGTATACAGGGTGGCAAACAGGGTGTTTTGGCGTAAACAGGTGTGTTCAATGGTTATTGCTCTAAATGCCTGCAAGTATTACGTAACATATGTTTATGTATTTCACAACAAAGTAATTACTTTTTTAAAATAAATTTATGGAAATTGAAACATTACAACAACACCATAATTACTAGAGCCCGACCGATAAGCATTTTCAGGCCGAAGCCGAAGCCGATGCCGAAGGTCAATTGGCAGCCTATTACTTCGGCCGACGCCGAAGGCCTATACCGAAGCCGAAGCCGAAGCCGATACTTAAATAAAAACCCTTTAAAAACTTGTTTTTTCGTGTATTTTCATTCGAATTCGAGTATATAAATACACATATAGTTTTTTAAGGAACTAAAAATGTATTTAAACAAATAATAAAAGTAACCAAAAGAATTCACAAACAAATCCTAGGTCAAAACTAACAATAGCCTCAAATTATCCCATATATCCCGTGTAAGAACAATTCAATTTTTTTAAAATCACTTTTAAAAATTTGGAGTAAAGCCTCAAATAATGGGAATTTAGAAGAAATGGTAGAGAATTCTTCACAGAATAAATCCATCTAAGTAGCTGTTTTTTCAGGACTCCCCAAATCCGTCAAGTGATGGTCAAAGGATGTTCTAGTTGATGGTAAAAACCACCTGTGGAGCTTTGAACTTTAAATGTAAAATTTTACCAAAAACGGTCCTGGATTTCAGCACCTTTTCATATATGTTGGCGCAGCAATTTGGGCTACATTTCTAAAAGCTCACGGAAGGCGTGAGCCTCCTACCCCTATATTTGAAATTTCATACAGTTTACCAGGACTCCTTTTAACATAGACATCAGGGCAAGTAGTAGCTTCTAAATCTAAATTTAAAATTCAGTAATCCACCCAGAAAATGTCCAAGGATGTACTTTGTGGCAGTTTTAACCTCGTGCCACGCAATTTGAGGCGAGATTCACTCAATATTCGATGATTACTAATTTAAATTTTAATCATATTTTTTGTTTTGTGGGCCTCTTATGTCCCATTGGAAATTCCATCAATTACACAATTTTACATTCAAGTCTCAAGAAAATCAGTAAGAATTTAGATGTGATGTGGGCTAGAAAATCGTATCGTAAAAAATTAGTTTTGGTTTTCGGTGTCGCAAAAATAAGGAAAAAAATTGAAAAGCTTCGGCCAAAACTTCGGCCATTTTTCGGAAAACCCGAAGCCGAAGCCGAATGTGAATTTTTGGCCGATAACGGCCGAAGCCGATGCCGAAGCCGATTAATCGGTCGGGCTCTAATAATTACCATAATGAATTTGTATTATTGTTGTTGTTGTAATTTTGATGTGCTGTTGCATTTTTGTGGTTCTAATTATGTTGTAATGGTTTTGTAATGTTGTTGTTATATTGTGTGGTTGCAATATTGTTGTTGTAATACTGTTGTTGTAATATTATTGTAATGTTGTTGTAATTTTGTTGTAGCAACCCAACAAAACAAAATGGAACTTAGAAGCTATTACAAGCAAGCAGCATTAAAACCTACTTTTTCAGAAGGAGGTTGGGTAGTTGCGCCGCAGTCGAAAAATTTTATCAAAAAATCGGGCGTGTTAAAATTTTTCATGTTTAGATGGATGCGTGATATTTTTGCTTGTTTGTAATAGTTTCAACATTCCACACTGTTTTGTGGGGTTGTTACAATAAAATTACAACAACAACATTACAATATAAATATTACAACATTAATATTACAACCACATTACAACAACCACATTGCAACCACAACGCTACAACAACAACAACATTACAACCAAAACGCTAAATAAATGTAACAGCACTACAAAATCAAAATTACAACAACAACAATAATACAACTGAATTATGGTAATTGTGGTGTTGTTGTAATGATTCAAAATTGTCCAAAAAAAAGCGTCCTTAAAATGACTGAAGACACCTTTTATGTCACCATAACATTACAGAAAGAACAAATCGAACATTTTATATGGGAAATTTCGGAACTTTAAATGCAAATATCTCGAAAACCATACGCGAGCGGAAAAAAACTCTTTCGGATTTCGTTTTAGAACGTGAAAATACATAAGAATAAAAAAAAAAAGTGCGAAAAAAGTCTGGACCAACTAATACACCTAAGCCAAAAATAACAACAAAGATGCGTATAGTATTTGACGCGTCATCGAGCGAGACAGGATTTTCTTCGCTGAACGATCATCTGAGCGCCGGCGACAATCTTGTTGCAAATTTGTTAACTATGCTAATACGATTTCGCTCAAATAAAATCGCGGTGATAGCACTGGACGAACGTGAACGTGATTCGCACAGGTTTTTATGGTACGAATCTACTCCAAATGCTTGCAGCGCTCTTCCAGCTGTGGCAGAATTCAGAATGGCCAGGGTCACCTTCGGTGTAGCGTCAAGTCCATTTCTGCAGCCGCAACTATTCAGAAACATTTGGACACTCACAGGCCCCAGTATGGACCTATTTGCGATTAGTTGAAGAACTCGTTTTATGTGTACGATCTAGTGCTAAGCGAGCAGCACCGAGAAGCTGCTATGACAACGTTTCAAGAAGCGAATAGTATCATGAGCGCAGCCAATTTTAATTTATGTAAGTGGAATTCGAATGATATTCTATTAAAAAATTCTATTCGAGGGGCGCGATGAATCGACGAGGCCAAAGGAAAAAAAACATTGACTGGGATCAAACTCTAAGCGAAACTTTGCTATCAAATTTTCAATGTTGGCAAGAGGAGCTACCGATGCTAAGTGGGCTGTCCATTAAGCGGTGTCTCTCGTAATGCAGCGAATGTAAAACTGATGTACACATATTTGCGGACGCAAGCCCAAAAGCCTATGGAGCGGTGGCGTACACATCAATCTGCAGATGGAATAGTGAGTACAAATTTTATTTGCTCTAAAAATCGAGTGACGCCAATTGAGAAAGGTACAGCAGACAGCGAATTAAGCTTACCCAAATTAGAGCTAACTGCAGCTTTAGTAGCAGCTAGGCTGAAAGCATTTTTAGTCGATTCACTGGATTTTGAGGTTAATGCTGTATATCTGTGGACCGATTCCACTATAGCTCTTAACTGGATTAACGGCAACGGCAAGCAGGTCAAACCTTACGTGAAGACCAGAGTGAGTGAGAATAACCAATTAACGATCATTTACGATTGGCATTATTGCCGCGGGAAAACCAATCCGGCGGATCTGCTTATCAGAATCGAACTTGTGGAAATATGGTCCGCCTTGGCTGTCTGAGGAGCAGGTGAATTGGTCGACGAAAATAGATATCGTGCGATCTGTAAATTTCCTGACGTACACAGTGAGCGAAGTCTGCGAACAGCTGGTGCCCATTCTGCCCATCGAAGATTTTAGTGGGATAAAGCGGTTGCTACGAGTAACATCATATGTTTTACGATTCCTAAAGAATTCGAAACCAAAATCAGCGAACGCTTAGATCCTTCAGCGAAGTGGATGAGCTTACCTATCACGAGTTATTAGTGGCAGAATCCTATTGGGTAAAATATTCGACACAACTGGAGTGGATTTTGCTGGTAATCTCTACATAAAAAACGAAGCCAACGATAGTCTACGGAAGATATATATTAAGGAAGAGCGATTTCATTTTTTTTGCAGATATCGCTAACGGCAATTGCGGGATGGATGCTCCATGGGACTCTAAGTGAGATATGTTATTAAGACTTTTTCGATATTTTGACGTTTTTTACTGCCACAACGCGGTTGAAGTTGGAAAAGTTGTGCAACATTTCGATTTTCCCGACCATGTTTGGCCATGCTTGACCACCCTGGATCATTCCTTTGAGTGGTCAAGAATGGTCAACAATTCTTGACCGCCCAAAATTAGTCGTTTCACCATTCTTGACCACCCAAAGGAATGATCCAGGGTGGTCAAGCATGGCCAAACATGGTCGGGAAAATCGAAATGTTGCACAACTTTTCCAACTTCAACCGCGTTGTGGCAGTAAAAAACGTCAAAATATCGAAAAAGCATGCCCAAACATGGTCGGGAATGATCAAAAATTAAAAAGCGTGGTCAAATACAAACACTATGTTTCCTTATTTTAGGATGTGGAAACGTATATTGGATGATGAATTTCGAGTGGTCGAAAATGGTCAAGAGTGGTGACACGGTGACGCTGACCACTTCCACCGATTTCGTTCGAAGCGTAATGCTCATTCACCAAATATAATATTGGTTTCCGCAATTTTCATAACACTTGACCACTAATACCAACCACCATTGCAGATGCAGTGATACAAGGTCTTCCAAGTAAATTTTCAACGTTTTGCCCTTCTGTTTGGTACATTTTTCTTTGATATTAATACACAAAATTGCATCCTATGGATTTTCTTTTTTTTATTGGTCAAGTTCTTTTTCTGACCCATAAATACCACCAAATTGCATAATTTGAAGGGTATTCACAGCGTAATTGAATTTTAAACATTTTTTCGAAACTTAATTTTGTCACCAGAATTTTGAATTTGAAGGGTATTCACAGCGTAATTGAATTTTAAACATTTTTTCGAAACTTAATTTTGTCACCAGAAAAAGTCCATTTTCGCCGGGAGGGTGACCGACCGCGCGGAACCAATAATTTTGGTTTTATTTAATTGTTTTTTTTAATGTATCGAAATGTTGCACAATTTTTCCAACTTCAACCGCGTTGTGGCAGTACAAAACGTCAAAATATCGAAAAAGTCCTAATAACATATCTTACTTAGAATCCCATGGAGCTTCCATCCCGCACTTGCCGTTAGCGATATCCGCGAAAAAAAATTCTCCAATACAAGCTCGCTCCACCTTAGTGTATATTATGCTGTTCACATGTGCAGCTATTCGAGCTGTGCACTTAGAACTGGTGAGCGACATGACAGTCAGGAGTTGCCTCGATGCCTTGAGGAGATTCATAGCACGGCGCGGTGTACCAACTACTACCCGAAATTATAGTAGTTGGTACACCGCGAAAACTTTCAAGAGAGCGGATCTGGAAATCCGTAAGCTAGAAGAACTTATTAAGAAAAATTAATGGTTTAGGGAGCGATTCGTAAAAAGCGTTAAAAACTGTTAAAAGGCAGTAGTTGGCAAAGCGCGTCTAACATCGAATGAACTTGGGCGAGTAAGAGCTTGCAATATACGACTACAAAATCAATAAGTTCTCAAGAGACCAATTCAGCTACACTTTCCACTCGAAATTCAGTCTGACATTGCTGGGCCCGAGGATATTGAAAATTAAATTTAATTATGTAAATCTTATACTATATTCTGATCAATATGTACACTTTCTTATATACTCAATTCTTATTACATATCTACAGTTATTGTGAATAACTATACTGTAACATGTTCTTAGTTTCTTAAATCTCAGTCTAATCCATGTACAAATTAAATATTGAAATTAGTATTAAATCTAAAGCCGAAACTGTCACTTGACTGGGCGAAAGTAAAATAAGCGTTTTCCTTTAATAATTATACCCCCACACTCACTGTGGCAGGGTATACTAACTTTGTCACAACGTTTGTAACGCCCATAAGGAGGCGTGTCCGGTATGGAAAAGTATATATATTCTTGATCAGTATCACCTCCTGAGTCGATTTAGCGATGTCCGTCTGTCTGTCCGTCCGCACGATAGCGGTCGCAGTTTTGGAGATATCGACTTGAAACTTTTTTTACATGTTTTTCTCGTGAATACTGAGATCAAGTTCGAGAATCAGCCAAATCGCAGAAAAACTGGGCGTGGCTCCCATACACCGAAAAAAAAGGTACAAATTTTTCAAGTCTTTTTTATTGTTGTATTCCATTGGAAACGTATTTTTGACATGGTCCGAGGTTCCGAAGCAACATATATAAGGCTCTAAATGGGGTCCTAAAACCAATTTTTTTTTTTTTTTCGGATTTGATTGGAAATTTTTAGAAATGGATTTTGGACATGGTTTGGGCTCCAAAACCACCTATAATTGGCTCAAAATAGGGTCTTGAGACCACATTTTTTTATGTTCGAGGTACTTCTTTCTACTGTGTGGGGGTATTTCAACTTCGGTATAGCCGAAGATAGTCCACACAAGTATTCATTTTTATACCCCCACACTCACTGTGGCAGGGTATACTAACTTTGTCACAACGTTTGTAACGCCCATAAGGAGGCGTGTCCGGTATGGAAAAGTATATATATTCTTGATCAGCATCACCTCCTGAGTCGATTTAGCGATGTCCGTCTGTCTGTCCGTCCGTCTGTCCGTCCGCACGATAGCGGTCGCAGTTTTGGAGATATCGACTTGAAACTTTGGGTACATGTTTTTCTCGTGAATACTGAGATCAAGTTCGAGAATCACCCAAATCGGACAATAACTGGGCGTGGCTCCCATACACTGAAAAAAAAGGTTTACATTTTTCAAGCCTCTTTTATTGCTGCATTCGATTGGAAATGTTTAGAAACGTATTTTTGACATGGTCCGAGGTTCCGAAACCACATATATAAGGGTCTAAATGGGGTCTTGAGACCAATTTTTTTTTTGGTCGATTTGATTTGAAATTTTTAGAAGCGGATTTTGGACATGGTCCGGGCTCCAAAGCTATTTATAGGTGGCTCAAAATGGGGTCTTGAGACCACATAATTTTATGTTCGAGGTACTTCTTCCTACTGTGTGGGGGTATTACAGCTTCGGTATAGCCGACGATAGTCCACTCTCTAGTTATGTATTGGTTTGCCCTAAAGTCATCCAGCCATCACATTTAAAAATAAGAAGTTGCTTTTAACTGTTAGTCCAGTCATTCTGTGATTTGCTCCATACAAAAATTACAAAAATTAGCGTACTCAATTTTTTTTGCTGAACTCATTCAGGGATGTGTCCTAAGCAGAGTTGGCAACCGAATCGAATAAAGGTTTCGGTTTCGGTTTTACTCCCACTTGCCAATCGGTTTTGGTTATCGGTTTCGCTCCTTGATTGTGAAAAGGTTTCGGTTGGTTGGAGCGATTGAAAAGGTTTCGGTTTAGGTTTTAAAAGGTTTCTAGATGGCCCAATATTAGGAAATTTTATATCAATTCAATATAAATCAAGGGTGCTGAATCTAACTACATTTACCGAATTTCCTTATCTAATCGCATTTTCAAACAAATTTCTGCTTAAATTTTTAGTTTTTATACCCTACACAACGTTTGAAACGTCCATAAGGACGCATGTCCGGTATGGATAAGTATATATATTCATGATCAGCATCGAAAACAGATTTAGCCATATCCCCGTCTGTCTGTCACCAGATTTTTTTTTTTTTTTGAGACATCGATGTGAAACTTTAGGTTTACGTTTTTATCTCCGAATTGAGATCAAGTTCGAGAATCAGCTAAATCGGACGAAAACTACGAAAAAATAGCGAAAATTTTCCAAGTCTTTTCAAAAACCATAAAAATGCCTGCGCCCACAGAGGCGTTATTCGTGCCGCAGGCGGTTTCGAAATTAATTTTGTCACAAATAATTGTATTTTTGAAAATATAGCGCATGGTAGAAGAAAATAAGGTAGTGCCACTTCTGACACTATCCGCCATCTTAACCATCTGACATAAATAAGGATTGTGCTACCAGATATATTTTTAAAAAATCTCAAGAAAAGGGCTGCTAGATGTGGCAATTAGTCCTAATTTTGCCAATTTAAACCCCGATTTTGTGACGAATTTATGCAATGGCGACATGAAACGATGTTGCATTTGTAAAATCAGACTCTTAAAAATTATTTTATGCTAGGAACACTAAAAAAAAAACTTGGAAAGAGTAAAATGCCGATAAGTTATAAAAAATATCTGGCAACTCCACCACGTTTCTTAGAAAATGTTTAACAATGTGGCAGCTTTTGGAACATTAAAGGAAACGTCAGAATCCTTATTTATGTCATTTTGTATGAAGTGGATCAACCTTATTTTCTTCAGCCATGATATAGCGTTTTTTATACAGCCTGTTTCCATAGCAATACAATAAATAACAAACACAAAAAGCTCGTTTCAAAACCAATTCGAATCAGTTTGAAAATAAACCTTTTGACTGTTTCCATATTAGTCTAATAAATAACAAACAAAATAGTCATTTTCAGAACCATTTCAGTCAGACTTTTTGATTGTTTCCATAGCAATATAATAAATAACACACAAAATCTACTGCGGTGAAATCGCTTTGCGTTTTCGAAGCTAGATTTTTTAAATATCGAAATGGTTCTGAAATTATATAGCGAATATCACCTCTGTGTGCGCCGGCCTTATAAAAAGATTTATTGAATATTTTAAAAAAATATTTCCTATATTTTAAAAATATATGAAATAAATAAATGAAATACGATGAATTTTTTCTTAGGAAAAAAAACTTCAAGTCAATTTTGTGTACGAAAACCTTTTGAAAACCAATTAAAAACCCGTAACCTTTTCAATTGGTTTTGGTTGAACCCATTCAATCGGTTACGACGAATCGGTTTCGGTTTAGGTTTCGCTCCCTAAAATGAATCGGTTTCATTCGGTTTCGGTTTCGGTTACGGTTTCGGTTGCCAACCCTGGTCCTAAGCTTAATTTCAAAATAGCGGGACTCTAGAGGTTGTGCTTCTGCTGCCATAAGGAGAAACGCGTTTCCCCGTATATCTCGTAAACGGTGCATACTATGGGAAATCTCCTGGTATCGTTTTGAAGAGAATTACACCGCCTACTTTTTGGGCATCCCACTGTTTACAAGATATTACACAAAAATCAGATTTACACAACTTTGACACGGTATATAATACACGCTATCAACTTTTATTTACCCTTTTAAAAAGTAGGCGGTGTAATTCTCTTCAAAACGATACCAGGAGATTTCCCGGTGATATACGTGGAGACGCGTTTCTCCTTATGGCAGATAAAGCACAAACTCTAGAGTCCCTCCATTTTGGAATTAAGCTTAGGACACTCCCCTGAATGAGTTCAGCAAAAAAAATCGCGTACGCTAATTTTTGTAAAAAAAAAATGCTAGAATGACTGGACTATATTAAAACATAAGTAAAAAACTTTTTGCCGCCAGTTAGTCTTGAACCTACGACCTGTGGAAATTGGAAACAATAAATTCACACAATTTTTTTGTGTCTAACTGGAATATATATAAAGCAAAAAAAATATTTTTTGAGTTTCTACATTTTTAGAAGAAAAAAAACGAACACTTGCTGAGCAATATAGAATTGATGTTTCTATTTTTAGATTGGAAAACTTAAATTTCTACTTTTAGAGACCAAAAAAAAATGAGTGCTTGCTGAGAAATATACAAACGTTTAGACGATTGTCAATAATGCCGGAGATAGACTAGTCGATTAGAATGCACTCCAAACTCCAGAGGACGTCGGTTCGAATTCCAGGAAAACTGAATTTGTGGAAAACTTGTTACAAATTTTTGTAAGCAAATTGGTAATTAAAAAAAGTGAAATTAAAAAAAACAATTACAAAGACGTGCAACAAAAAAAAAGATTTTTTTTTACGTTTTGTTCTTGTTTTTGTGCATGATTCCCTCAACGATTCGTGCATGAAAATAGGGACATTTGTATGAAATTTTCGTCAACGAATTGTATGGGCCATTTAGTAGAGCCCGACCGATAAGCATTTTCAGGCCGATGCCGAAGCCGATGCCGAAGGTCAATTGGCAGCCTATTACTTCCGTCGACGCCGAAGGCCTATACCGAAGCCGAAGCCCATACTTAAATAAAAAACCATTAAAAACTTGTTTTTTTGTGTATTTTCCTTCAAATTCGAGTGTATAAATACACATTTAGTTTTTTAAGGAACTAAAATTTTATTTAAACAAATAATAAAAGTAACCAAAAGAATTCACAAACAAATTTGGGCCTCCTAGGTCAAAACTAACAGGAGCCTCGGATTATCCCATATATACCGTGTAAGAAAAATTAGATTTTTTTAAAATCATATTTAAAAATTTGGAGTAAAGCATAAAATAATGGAAATTTAGTAGAAATGGTAGAGAATTCTTCAAAGAATAAATCCATCTAAGTAGCTGTTTTTTAAGGACTCCCCAAATCCGTCAGGTGATTGCCAAAGGATGTTCTAGTTGATGGTAAATACCACCTGTGAAGCTTTGAACTTTAAATGTAAAATTTTACCAAAATCGGTCCCGGATTTGAGCACCAGAACTACTTTTCATATATGTTGGAGCAGCAATTTGGGCTACATTTGTAAAAGGTAGAATCCTTCCGTGAGCCTCCTACCCCTATATTTGAAATTTCATACAGTTTACCAGGACTCCTTTTAACATTGAAATCAGTAGCGAGTATTAAGCTTCCGAATCTATATTTAAAATTCAGTAATCCACCCAGAAAATGTCCAAGGATGTACTTTGTGTCGTAAAAAATTAATTTTGGTTTTCAATGTCGCAAAAACAAAAAAAAAATTGAAAAGCTTCGGCTAAAACTTCGGCCATTGTTTGGAAAAACCGAAGCCGAGACCGAAGCCGAATGTGCATTTTTGGCCGATAACGGCCGAAGCCGATGCCGAAGCCGATTAATCGGTCGGGCTCTACCATTTAGCATGTTTCGTGCACGATGTTTCCTCAACGATTTCCGGTATGATTTCCTGCTGGGAAGTTATTTTTTATACGATTTTTCACTACCTTTTTTGTGTGTTTTATACAGGAAATACCAGAAATATCTAGGATTCACAACACGGCTTTGGTTTTTATAACAATTAATATTTTCGGTAAAAATTACCAAATTGAGTATTCAAACAAAAAAAACTAGCTCAATTCTACACAAAAACAAAAAAATTGGTTTTTAAAGATTTTTTCAAAACTTACGAACAAAAATTTGTTTTCTAGAAAATTCCACAATAATTTGTAAAAATATTTAAATTTGAGTATTATTTAAATAATTTTGTACTGAATAATATACCTCTGGGGGGAGTTGAAACTCTAAAACCCCCCTTGCTCACGGGCCTGGTCGGTTTAAGGGTTAATTCAATATGGACTAAAAATAAGAAATATGGCGATAGATTTCATTATTATACCCTACACCTCATGAGGTATGGGTATATTCACTTTGGTCTGATGTTTGTAACAGCAAGAAGGAGGCTTTTCCGGTATGAAAAAGTGTATATATTCTTGGTCAGCGTCGGATAGGGCTAAATCAACTCAGGAGGTGATTTAGCCCTATCCGTCTGTCCGTCCTCTTTTCTTGTAAACACGATTGCAGGAGCTAGAAGAAAACTAGGGATCCCAAATTTTGGATTTATCCTTTTTAGGCCCAAGAAGGAGTTGTTATTGAAAATGGGCGTAATCGGTCCACTGCTACGCATACCTCCCTGTCTGTCCGTCCACTTTTCTTGTAAACACGATTGCAGGAGGTAGAAGAAAGCTAGGGATCCCAAATTTTGGATATATCCTCTTTAGGCCCTAGAAGGAGTTGGTATTGCAAATGGGCGGAATCGGTCGACTACCACGCCTACCTCCCATATAAGTGAAAATCGTGTTTTTACCGTAATTTTAAGATTTCATCAAAACAGTATGAAATTTTGTATACTGGGGTTTTCGGGGTCGCTGATTTCGAATTTGATGTCGGTATTTCAAAATTCAAGATGGCGGAACCAATATGGCGGCCGAAATTGTAAGATTTCATCAAAACAGTATGAAATTTTGTTTAGGGGGGTTTTTGTGGTCGCTGATTTCGAATTTGATGTCGCATTTTCAAAATTCAAGATGGCGAAACCAATAAAGCGGCCGAAAGATTTCATCAAAACAGTATGAAATGTTGTGAAACTTACTCACTTGTTTTTGATTAAAATGGTTTCCCCCGATGGAAAATTCAGCGTACGACCCAGGACCCAGTAGACAGCTTTTCCACTTTGTTTCAATTTGATAATTAAAAATCACTACAGTCTCAATTATGCACTATAATATTATTTTGTTTTTTTAGGGTATCCACGATTCTGCAAATATACTGATAGAAACGGCCGTAGCAGAACATGATCAAAAAGGATATACGGGAGCAGTTGGAGCGGTTATGAGACAAATACCACAGCTAGTGGTCTGCCCAGCAGTTTTGGCAACTCAGGCCACTACAAATATTTTAGGCGGAGTAAAGAGTTCTCTTGTACCTGACGCAAAAATAGAAGCACTTGAAAAATGGAAAAACGATACTGATTAGCTAAATTTTTTAATAAATTAGTTTATTTAATAAAATAACATTTATTATTACTACATTACGCTGTTCTACAAAACTGCACGGAAAGAGGATGGGGGATAATTCTAGGGTTGCTAGTAACGAATCCGTGCTCTTTTTGTCCAATTGTTTGCAAAAAAATGGCAAATGTAGACTTTTTTACTGCTTTGTGTAATAACCGCAACCATAACATTACACTTATTAAATATTTTATTACGGTTGGAAAATTTTTAAATTGTTTCAAAACTATAACAGATGTGATCACCGAATTAGCTAAATAGTGGTCTATCCCATTCGTTGCTCGATTCGTAGAACAGTGTGTCATTGTTATATAAGCTATGAAATTAATGTGTTTAATACATTTTTATACAGAATCATTTAAAAATAAAAGTTCGTTTTGTGAAACGTAAAGCTTCAATTCATTTTGCATTAATCCCATATGATACTTGATTTGTCTTTAATTTTTAATTGATTGAAAATTCTCAGCTAGTGTGACCTTACAATTTTCTATTGATACACTGAAAAAAAATCAATACGAAACATTGTCCAAACGTACACTAAATGTTCTGAGTTTGACAACAAAACGTTTACATTTTTTGAAACTGCCCATTGATGAATTGAAACGGCACATTGATGAATAGGGACTGAAATGTTGTTGTGTCGCAACTGAAATTGTAATGTTTTGTGACTGAAATGTTAATGATTTGAGACGGCTTCGTTTTTGTTCCTCAACTTTTTTTGAAATCAAATTTTATTGGAAAATATACTAATATTATTAATTTTTCTATTAATTATGCAGTTTGGTTCCATGGAAAATTCTCTACAAACAAATTCTTAGGATTATATCTAAAAAAAAAGTACATTGCTACATTAAAAAATCAATATTCAAATATTGACACTGAGCAGTTTTTATTTTTTCAAAGCGATACCCTTTTCAAAACATAACCATGCAGTTCTAGATTTTATCCCGTTAGTGTATGACTGAGTAATTACTATACGCAATCAATTCGTATACACAGACGAGTACAAGAAGTAGGTACATTAGATTTGTAGATCCAAACATGACCTACATTTAAAATTTTGTTTTCAGGCAAAAACCAAGAAAAATAAGGCCCGGAATTTCTACGTAGTAGATATCTACCAGTGTTTCTTCCTGTTAGGTATGAGATATTAGCTTGGCTATTTTAATTGTTGAATTTATTTCGTAAAACCAATTAGAATGGTTCGAATTCTTAAAGTTGTCATAACCCAAATTACCAAACCCAAACATATGTAAGAAGAAGGCATGTCAATCCCGGGATTACGCTTCTTTGTCAGTCCGAAAATCCCGGGATTCGCACTGACTAATCCTGGGATTTTCGGGACAAGTTTTATGAGCAATTTTTACAAAAATATGCCTTTTTATTGGGAAAAAATTAATCAATTAAATTCTATCTGTTTAGAAAAAATTTATAAATTCAGGAACTTTTTCTATCATGAATAATTTCTTTCTGAATGGTTTAGTTTTAGCAAGGACAACAATTTTTCATCCAAAAAATGTAGATAAGCATTCAGGAAAAAACTTCGAAAAGCCGGATATTTTTGGGAATTTTCATGTCATTTGATTTTATTGGTTTGGAAAAATTCTTTATTTTGTTTCAAAGAAAAAAATTAAATAAAATTGGCGAAAGGTTTATTGATATACTCGTACATAAACTATATGAGTTATACATATAAAAATATGCAATACGCATTTTAGAAACTTGTACCAATGCGTGAAGGCAATTTAGGCATATTTTCATTACGTCAACAAATTTAAGCAAAAAATAGCTCCAAACTGTTAGCAAATTAGTAGACTGTGAAGCACTCAAATCCATTTTGTTTAAATGTAAATCGGAAATACAAATTCCAATTCCGTATATTAAAATGTTCGACAAAATGTTCAGGTCAAGAGTTGTTCGAGAAATGTGGATCAAACGACTCATTTTTCAAATGATCTTATTCTGACCGGAAACCCAAGATTCCAAATCGATTCCAATTAGTATTTTATTCTACATATTTTAAAGTTATTCAAACTTTTTTCTAATATTCCAAATCATAGGTGTGATAAATTCAATTTAAAAAAAATCCAATAAAAACCTTGAATATTGTTTGATTATTTGCGCAATTTCAAAAATATTATAGTATGGGTATATTAAAAGCAATTCAATTCGATGTAATATAACATTTTTATACTGAATTTTGGCTGAATTGAAAAAAATCCAAATCCCGGGACTAATCCCGGGATCCCGGGAATGCATTTTTTGAATCCCGAAAATCCCGGGATTGGCAAAGGTCTAGAAAATTGACATCCCAAATTTAATATTGAAAAATATATCAATAACGTAATGTAATTTAAAAATAAATAACAAGTATAAACTGAAATTAAATTTAAAACGAATAACAAAAAGTAAATTCTAAAAATTGAATACCAATATCATTAATGATAGATAAAACGTTAGTTCAATCGGTTGTGCGTATGAAAATCTGATCTCAGAAAATCACATTTTATATCGGAAGTTCTACTCTGAAAATATCGAAACATCCTCGGGGTACGTGCGAAAGTATAGTGTCTCGTTAGCGTAGAACTCGCAATCATTTACTTGGCAAACAAAATTTACAAATTGAATTCGGTGCATCAAAAAAACTACATTCCGCGCAACGTATCAATAAAAACATTACACATTCTACATAAACATCCCAGCAAACCTTTAGGTTTGATATCGACTCCAGAACGACTCGGTATCAAAGGTTTTTCTCTAATATTAGTTTTACATTCGTGAAAAGGTTTAGTTCTCGAGTCGGTTTCAAACGTTAATTCCCAAATCGACTTCAAATAAAAAAGGGAAACGTAGATTGATTGATCTTAAAATTGTATTTTTTATACTAAACAAAATAAAAAGGTACAGGTTTCATTTGATAATAATCTTTGAAAATAAGTCGAGAATCACATTAGTTATCGAATCGAGAAATAGGGTATTTCTCAAACATTTGAGAACGACTCGAGAACGACCTCTGTGTTTGTTAGGATTAGAGAAGAGAACAAAAATCGAGAACTAACTTTTAAAAACGAGCCCGAGAATAAAAACTCAAAAAATGAAATTCATGGCTTTGTGGATGCCTCGAAGCGCACATAAGGTTGAAGTATATATGTTCATAGTAAGCAAGATGACAAATATGTGACTAGACTTTTGACGGCAAAGTCGAAAGTAGCACCGCTCCAAACATATTGTAATATAATTCCCTGATTGACATGGCGACACGTTCCGACAAAGGAAATCCCTGCAGATATTGTATCTCGTGGATGCAATGTTGATGAGCTTTGTTCTTCGATATGGTTTGAAGACCCAGAGTTTGTGAAAAAAAACATAAGCAATGGCCAGTGAATCCGAATTTTGAATTGTCAGAAGAAGAAAAATTGAATGTGATGCACTAAAATCTCAGACAGCTTTAATTGTTGTTGAGCCACAACCAAGCAATATTTTGGATTTAAGTGAAAATTGCTCCTCATATCTTAAAATCTTAAAAATTGTTGCATTTATTTTTAGATTTGTTAAGCCAGTGAGAAAGGAAAACGATTCGTCGTATGTTACAGCACAAGAACTAGAGTGGGCATTTTTAAAAATCGTAGCATAAAGAATATATCCAAGAAATCATATCTATAAAAAACTCCGTGGTACTCAAGTCGAGCTTGCAAAAACTTAATCCTTTCTTACAGGAATATGTCGATGGAAATTGGAATCTTCTTCTCTTGCGAGTTGGTGGTAGACTTTTCAATTCACAGTTGCCATATGACAGTAAATTCCCATTATTGTTGCCAAAATTTTCGAAATTTGTTTACTTGATTGCACACTAGAGACAGACCGAAATTCGGCTTCGGTTTTACGGCTCTTCGAAACAGTTTTTTTTTTGCCGAAAAGTCGAAAATTTCGGTTTGATATGAAAAATGTAACAAATAAATAACAAAGATTACACGGAAAAATGGAGCGTGCTTTAAAAATTTATTTATTATTTTCCTACTTAGCAAAATACATAAGGAACAACCAAGTGGATAAAAGCAGTATGTAACACAAATTTAGGTATTGATGTCCCCAATTTGTATTTAAAAAATTAAAAACTTATTTTCTTGAAAGAATTTGTATGTTACATACTGCCTTCATCCATTCACCCCTTCAAGCGTTCTGACTCTACTCCTATCGGAGTAGATCTACTACTCTCGCGATGATTTTTAAATTTCTAGTCCTCTACTACGGTAGTAGATTTTTCTACTTCCCTCAAGATATTTTCTACTACTATTGTAAGAAATCTACTCCTCAAAATATTTTGTCTGTTTTATACAATGCAAAACTACTTCTCTTTGCCCAAATCTACTACACCGACTGAAATTTCTACCACTATCCGAGAATATCTACTCCCCTCTCTTGAAATCTATTACCCTGACATTAATTTCTACTACTCTACGCAAACAATTAAATCTACTCACCTTTCTTCAAATTTACTCCCCGAATATCTACTACTCCCGTTGTAGCAAAAAATGAGAACTGCCCCCTTGAATTGATTTGCACGCTCTTGATAGTTTGCTTCTAAATCACGGGTGCGTAAAATGATTTGCAGTTTAGTATGAGACCTATTACTTTTTTAACCGAAAACAATTTTGAATGTTGAAACGACCCAAAGGCTGGGGTAAATACTCGTGCTGTCCAGGGCTTCGTACAAAGAAATAATTTATATTATACAGAGATTTATATAAAAAAGAGACTTTATTCAATAAAAGTTCAAATAGGAGTTACTGGTTCAATTTAGGGCGAACAGTGGCGTTGATCGTCGAGGATTTGTCGATGAAGCTTCTCGGCGACGTAGCCTGGTTGTTGACTGGAAAGTCCGGATGATGGGGAAATGTGATGGATGATTGGTAGACGGTTTGCTTGTGGCGATTGTTGATGACGTAGATATGCGCGTTATATCACGCTTGGACGCGTATGTCGTAGTTGAAGACGTTGACGTGGCTAATGTGAACGTGGGCGTAGCAGAGCGTGAATGGCCAGCAAAACGGGGACGTCGGGGGGAAAACTCGCAGACCAAAACGGTAATACGTCTATGGACTCGATTCCGCTCGTACTTGCAGACTGCAAACTTTGACTTGTGAAGGGGTGCACACTCGTAGACCAGGATGATAGAAACCGGGATCTACGTGTCACCAGACTAGGACCTCTCGGAGGGAAATGATCAGCTACAACCAGCCGCTGTTGTCTTCAAGGGGAACACTTCTTAGAACACACTCGCTCGTGGCTAGAAACGTTGCGCGCGCGTTGATTCCAATGGGGGTGCAAATTCGCCTTCTTTGAAAGTCATCATTTGGATCAAAAAAGAAAATTTACACTAAATTTAAGTCGAAATATTGGGCAATAAAAACATCTCAATTTTAAATAAAACAACGAGTTTTTAATTTGGACCTAAAGCCCATCAAACCATCACATTTAAAAATTAGAGACTAAAAAAATATTAAAACATAAATAAAAAACTTTATTGCCGGCGGCCAGTCTTGAACCTACGAGCTGTGGAAATTAGAAATAATAAATTCACACTCATCTATCATAGGCACAATTTTTCTGTGTCTAACTAAAATATATATAAAACATAAAAAAAAAATTTTTAGGTTTCTACATTTTTTGAAGAAAAAAAACGAACACTTGTTGTGCAATATATAATTGAAGTTTCTGTTTTTGATTTGAAAACTTAAATTTATACTTTTAGAAACCAAAAAAATGATTTCTTGCTGAGAAATATACAAACGTTTAGACGATTGTTACTAATGCCGTAGATAGACGAGTCGGTTAGATTGCACTCCAAACTCCAGAGGACGTCGGTTCGAATTCCAGGAAAACTGAGTTTGAGGAAAAGTGGCTACAAATTATTGTAAAAAAATTGGCAAATAAAAAAAAGTTAAATTAAAAAAAACAATTACAAAGACGTGCAACAAAAAAAAAATTTTTTTTTTTACGTTTTGTTCTTGTTTTTGTGCATGGTTCCCTCAACAATTCGTGCATGAAAATTGGGACATTTGTAGAAAATTTTCGTCAATGAATTATATGGACAATCCAGCATGTTTCGTGCACGATGTACACTTTCCCGGCAGAATTCCTCAACGATTTCCGAAATTATTTCCTACTGGGAGCTCATCTGATTCGGACTGTTTTTACAACTGACCGAATCGGTGCTACCACGCGCTCCTGCTCCTCGATGTTCTGTGTTAACACTACTCCTAGGCCTTGATCGCTGGCGTCCTTCTGTAGTGTGAATCTCTGGATGAAATCCGGGCAGATGAGCACCGGGGCTTCAGTGAGGCGCCGTTTCAGCTGCTCGAATGCGTCCTGCTGTTCCTGCTCCCACTTCCACCGACGACTTTTCTTCAATAGCGCTGTCATGGGTTGTACTACCTGGGAGAAATCGAGGACAAACCTTCGATAGCTCTCCTGGATGGCCGAAATCTTTTCGGGTTCCGTGTGAATTCCGTCCTGCGTTATGATGTGGCCCAAATAACGAATTTGATGCTTGAAGAATTCGCACTTCTCGACGTTTATTCTTAGATTTGCGGCTCTCAGCCGTCGAAATACCCTGCGCAAGTTTACCATGTGCTTCTCCAGCGACGCTGCAGTGACTATGATGTCATCCAGATATGCAAACGCGTAAGGCTCCATCTCCGGTCCGATGATGCTGTCCAGGGCGCGCTGAAATGTTGCCGGTGCTGAGTGCAGGCCGAATGGCATGACGCGCTATTGATACAGGCCCCGTCCTGGCACCGTGAGCGCCGTGTACTGCTTGCTTTCGGGCTCCATGGGCACCTGCCAGTACCCATTCTTCAGGTCCAGTGTGCTGATGACGCGCGCGTTGCGTAGGCGATGCGGTATGTGCTGAATGCGTGGCGTGGCACCGATTTGGCGTTCAGCTGCCTGTAGTCGATGCACAAACGCCATTTCCCGTTTTTCTTCTACACCAGGACTATTGGGGCGGAATGGGGCCTCCACGCCGGCTCTATGCATTCTTGTGTGATGAGCTCGTCACTTTGTTCGTCGATGATTCCCATCATCGCAGGATTTCGGGGGTAGTACCACTGCTTGATTGGTCGCTCATCCCGCATGATATTCGAATGGTGGCAGCTCCTCTTCCAGGAAACTATCTATTAACTCCTGTTCGTTCTGGGCTTTGTAATTTTCCTGTTGTTCTCTGTTAATGCGAGTCTCCTGCTCCTGTTGCATTTCCTCCATGCTCTTGTGGACTCTTCTCCGTGATCTATTCCTAAATGATTTCCCTCCTGCTCTTGTGGGCTTTCTTCTCCATGATTTTTTTGTAAATCATTTTCCTTGTGCTCCTGTGTGCTTTCCTCTCCATGATTTATTTGTAAATCTTTTTCCTCGTGCTCCTGCGGACTCTCCTCCAAGCGATTCCGTGTGGGATTCTCATTAGGCTCCCTCGGCGTTGGCCAAATGTCATCTGTCAGCCGTGAGATTTCCATCGGCCCCTTGGACTCGCCTTCAGACTCCATGCTGTCATCCGTCTCATAGTCGGTAGGTATTAAGGCATTCAATCCCGAAGTGTTTTTGAAAATCCCGGGATTTCGGGATTTGAAATTACAATCCCGGGATCCCGGGATTTGTTCGGGATTTTCGGGATTTTCAGTTTAATTTATATTTATATTTATATTTTTATATTTTAAGTTTAATTTCATTTTAATTCGACAAGGAAATAATATTTATTAAATATAACATTAAACAAAACAAATAATATTTAAAATAAATAAGTCGAACAAAAAGTAATTTTTTTTTTTTGCCACCTGAATCTGAATATAATTATAAAATTCTGCCAGCTCCATTTCATGCTACACACGAAAAAGTACTTTCAGTAGTTTTAGTATTATAGCTGGAACGGATACACGAATTCTTGTTTAAAACATATATCTTTTTTGTAAAATAAAAATTTTTTTAATTCAAAAAATTTTATTCAGATCGATAAAAATTGTTTGTTAACCGTTATTTTTGTGTGTTGTAACGAACCTTTTTCGAAGCCGAGGTGAAGCCGTCGGTGTCCAGGGTTCGTTGCAAAAATTTATTGATTGAAACCAGGTGCAGACAAATTCCTAAGTGTATAAATGTTTTCAAACGGGTTTTGGGTTATTCTTTAAATTTGTATGTTTTTATTATTCACTATTATATCATATTTCTGTACAAGATTTGTTTGCTTATTGTCTATCGTTGATTATCGGGACACTAGCGTGGTGTCTTCACTCAGAGCGTCCGTCTGAGGCGTGATCTCATTGCGCGAGTAGGAAATACCAGGAACTGCTCTGGCAATGGGTTTTCATAGGTCGGTACTATGAGCTGAACTAAACTATCAAAACCTAGCTTTTACAAGGGAGTGGGAACGTACGAACCACGCGGGTGCTGGCGATAACCTACAGTTCGGGTGAGGGGACTACACGTGAATCATACCACACGGAGAGTCTATAAAATTGAGGGGAAAAGAGCGAAGAATCACGCCACACGATTGCTGGCGAAGATTCTGCGGGATTCGGGAGAAGATCAAGAAGTCCTGCCACGCGATTGCTGGCGAGGCTTCTGTGAGTAGGGACAGAGAGGGGAATCACGCCACACGGTTGCTGGCAGAGATTTTATAAAACTAAGGGGGGGAAGAGCAAAGAATCACGCCACACGATTGCTGGCGAAGATTCTGCGGGATTCGGGAGAAGATCAAGAAGTCCTGCCACGCGATTGCTGGCGAGGCTTCTGTGAGTAGGGACAGAGAGGGGAATCACGCCACACGGTTGCTGGCAGAGATTTTATAAAACTAAGGGGGAAGAGCAAAGAATCACGCCACACGATTGCTGGCGAAGATTCTGCGGGATTCGGGAGAAGATCAAGAAGTCCTGCCACGCGATTGCTGGCGAGGCTTCTGTGAGTAGGGACAGAGAGGGGAATCACGCCACACGGTTGCTGGCAGAGATTTTATAAAACTAAGGGGGGAAAGCAAAGAATCACGCCACACGATTGCTGGCGACGATTCTGCGGGATTCGGGAGAAGAGTGAGAATTCACGCCACACGGTTGCTGGCGAAGAATTCTATAGGATTAGGGAAAAGCGCAGGAAATCACGCCACACGATTGCTGGCGATGATTTTGCGACACTTGGGGCAGAGTGAGAAATCACACCACGCGGTTGCTGGCGATTATTCTACGGGATTTGGGAAGAGGGTGAGAAATCACGCCTCACGATTGCTGGCGGAGAGTTCTATAGGATTAAGGGGGAGGAGTAAGAAATCACGCCACACGATTGCTGGCGAAGAGTTCTATAGGATTGAGGGGGAAGAGTGAGAAATCACACCACGCGGTTGCTGGCGATTATTCTACGGGATTTGGGAAGAGAGTGAGAAATCACGCCACACGATTGCTGGCGAAGAGTCCTATAGGATTAAGGGGGAAGGAGTAAGAAGTCACACCACACGATTGCTGGCGAAGAGTTCTATAGGATTAAGGGGGAAGGAGCAAGAAGTCACGCCACGCGGTTGCTGGCGATTATTCTACGGGATTTGGGAAGAGAGTGAGAAATCACACCACGCGGTTGCTGGCGATTATTCTACGGGATTTGGGAAAGGGGTGAGAAATCACTACAAGGGACAGGGGTTCTATGCTAAATCGGCCTATGCCTATTTACGGTCACTACCTACTACCGACACTATTTCCTACTATATTCTCTTACCCGGTTGTTGCTGTTTACCGAACGATTATCCGCGTACTCAGCTTCTGGTGTGGTCGTCTCAACAGCCAGAAGCGAACTAAACTTTGGTGTGACGCTCTCGACAGCCAAAGATGAAGACCGAACTGTTTTGGTGTGATGCGCTCGACAGCCAAAACCAGACTGACTAATTATTTTCTGCTGACCGATCTGCAGACCATTTCGCAGACTCCTGCGCCGATCAAATTCGTGCGTTGCCACGCTGAGTGAAGTTGGTGGCCGTTCGTTGTGCTAGTGTCCCCGCGTCGTATGCCAATTCATAACTTTTGTCGCGATGCAAATGTTCGGCGAACTCAAAAGTTGTTTAGATGCTAGATGACTTAATGGTTAAAATTCAATTAAAGATTATCTTATAAAAGGCTTAATGAAAGCTATGGGTATTCATGATTAAAATTAGAGTGCTATTTACATTATTATGTTAATTCAGTTGGGTTTTTTTAATTATTGTAAGTGTGAACGAATTTAAATGATTGACAGTGTGAACCCTTGGTGTTGGGGAAAACGCGTCGTCACAACTTTCCCCTTTACACTTCCCCTTTACTTCCGCGGGGGGTGTACAAATGAGACGGTGTGTGTCCTGTTGGCCTTAAGGCGAATTCGGAAAAGCTGTCCATTGACCGTCTGTAGGTAGGCTCTGCGATGCCGGGGTAGGAGATTCCCAATTGCGAGGTTGATGTCGGCCGCTAGCCGGGCTCGTGAGACTTGGTCGAGGTCGCCATTGGTCACGTTCAGGGTGTCGGCGGTTACTGGTGGAGGTGACGCTGGCCGATGTCTAGGTTGTGTGACCGCTGGTCTTGGTAGCGCGCCAGTTGCTGATATTCGGACTGTTGACCCCTGTTGGAGGTCCCGGGGCCTCGGATGTGCACCCCGACTTTGGTTTGTTGACGCGTCTATTTCGTGGTGGCTCGCACCGGGATGAGCAGGAGGGCTCGGTTGACGTGTGGTCGACCGGCGGGTCCACAGTGCTGTCGGTGGTGTCCCAGCCTCTTCTGGAGACGTCCAGCGCTCACCGCTCAATCGTGGATTTGTGCGTGTCGCTCGGGATGTAGATGACCCGCTTTCGTCTTCGCTGTCGGTGATCACTATTGGTCCTTCGGGCATCCAGACCGCGATGGCCTGGTGATGCTGGGGCGGTGAGTCACGATTGTGATCGTTGAATTCGGCCCGTCTAACGCATACGTCAGGATTGGTTGAAAGGCTCGACCGGACCTCAGCGGTCCTGACTGGCGTGGTTGGGCGGCTGGAATTCTCGTGGGTTCCAGGTGTCGGGTCGGCACTCATGACAGTATTGCGCGTCATGGAGGCCATGGCTGGAAGGGTTCGTTTGGTGGGCTTCTTCATGATGGTGCCACGTGGTGTCCACTCGATTACTTGGAGGGGCGAGTGGTCTCTTGTCGTTGGATGGGGCCAATGAGTGAAGGCAATTTCCTCTCGGTGGGGTGTCGCGGTTCCCGAGGGTCGAACCGGGCTGTCGGTGATGTCTTCAACGATACGAGGTGATTTAGGCGATTCGTGCACAATCATCATCACCTTGATGGTGCACTCGATGGCCCGTACTCCGGGTGCGATAGTGGTCTCCTCATACTGGACGTTGTAATGTCCGAATTGCCGTTGTTGTCGCTGTGGAGACGGTGTAGCGAAACGCGGTGGCGTCATATTAGGCGGCGGTGGCGTTGATGGCATATTCGGTGTTCTTGGTGTGGGCGGCGTCGGATTTGCCCCGAGTCTGGCTCGTTGCGGCGTGTGTGGTTTCGCATGAGCTGGTGATCCGACGGAGCTATCATCATCGGACACGATTATGACTGTGCCCGCTAGCAGCGGCGGTCTCCTTGCTGGCGGTGGCGTCCGGGGTACTGAAAACTGATCTGTGTCATGATTCGAGTGTCGGCGCGTGGGGGTGGTCGCCTCCTGGTCGCTGGGGACCCCATGCGCCTGAGTGGCCGGTTCTTCGAGTTGCGCTCGTGAGGGCCCTGCCTCTGGAGTACCCGCTGGGTGGGGTGAATAGGCTGGCGATTCTTCGCTGTCGCTCTGGGTATCGCTTGCGTCTGTGTCGGACGTCTCGGATGTGCTCGTGGAGCTGTCGTTGGACGAAGAGCCACTTGCAGCGGAGTCGGCGTTCTTTTGCGTTGGAGCCGGAATATTTTTGGCTGGACCGAATGGTGTTGGCCACGAGGGGTTCAGTTCATCGAACACGACTCGTCGGCGGTAGGGCAGGTTGGCTTGGTTGCTTTCGGGTAGGCCCGTTTCGCCTTCGAATTCCTCCGTCGGACTTTGGGACGTCCTCTCACTTGTAGCGATTGACATGTCCAGCTCCAGTGAGGGAGGGTCGATCATTGACACATCGCTAATAGAGCTGACTGTCGTGGAAATATCCATTTCCCCTGGTGCGTTGTTTTGTTCAACATCGCGTTCTGCCTCACGTTCAGCTTCATCTTCGTCATGGGCGTCGGGGGTGGGCGTGTGTGCGCGGTTGCCATCCCGGACTGTGTTGTCTGTCGGGCATGCGAAGCGCCATGCCGTCAACCGCTCTGTGGGTAATGGCTGAGGGCGAGAGTAGGTCTGTCGTCCGCTCCGGCCGCCCCTTTGGCGGGTAGATCCACGTGACCCCCGCCGACTGATGCCACCTCGAGCTCTGGCGGCTTGACTGGTGGAGGCGCCTTCGAAGAGAGGTGCGACGCTTGGGCTCCTGGAGGATTCGCGGACCCGAAGTCGTTGCCCGTGACGTCCACGCGGCCCATAGGGAACCTCATGGCTTTCTTCTGAGAGCCGGATCGTTCGGCGACCTCGGTTGGATTCTTCGGTCAATCTGTGGCGATAGCGCTCCTTGGCGGCTTCGTAGCGCCCGGCGTTGTCGTCACTCATTGTGGCGTATCGTGTTGTTCGTGTTGTATCTTGTTGTTTTGTCGTTGTCGTATGACCGTGGGAGTGTTGTCCAGATTCGGCGTAGGTAGCTGTGGGAGAGAGAAAAGAACAGTTAATAAAATCGCTTAGCTGTTGGTTGCCTGGCTTGGCCGGGTGATTTGGGCCGTGGTATAATTTGAGCTCGCTCAAATGGGCAGTTCGCACCCGAGATTCTCCCTCTCGCCTCAGACGGGCGATGACTGGAGAAAGAAAGTTTATGACTGTGTATGGCCCAGCATATTTTGGGGCCAGTTTGGCCGCGAAGCTGTCAATAGCTTTGGACAGCGGGTGCTGCCTGACCATAACCAATTGCCCAACCTCGGGTTTCCATGGCCTTCTGCGCAGGTTATAATGACGAGCCTGGTCTTGGGCGGCCTTGGCCATGTTGTGCCGAACGATGTGAAATATTTCTTGTAGTTGAGTAGCCCGTTCTGTTGGCTCGATGGGTATGTTACCGGTACCAGGGGTAACGTCGTCGAACAAGGCGTTGGGAAGCCGTGGCTCTCTGCCCTGGGTGATGAACGCGGGACTATATCCCGTGCTCTCTGACGCACAGGTGTTGACAGCCAGCGACAGCTCGGGGAGGTGCTCGTCCCATGTTTTCTGGTTCTTACCTGCGAATTGTGCAATCATAGTTTTTACCGTTCTATTACTTCTCTCGGTGGGATTTTCTTGAGGGGTGTACGGCGCCGTGAATTGTTGGCGCACCCCGATGTCTTCGAAATACGTCTTCATTAGTTTACTACTAAATTGAGTGCCATTGTCGGACAGGAACACCTTGGGCACCCCGTATCTGGCCAAGATCCGCTCTCGAAATGCTTTGCGTAGTCCCTCTGCCGTAGCTTTTCGCAGGGGTACCAGCTCGGTCCATTTCGAGAATCTGTCTACAAATACCAATAACGTGGTATTACCATGTTTGGAGCGCGGTAATGGCCCGACGAAATCTGCGCACACCGTGGCCCAGGGCTCCTCCGGGATAGCGATGAGCATTTCGCCGGCTGGCGCTTGTTGGCTTACCTTGTACTGTTGGCACAGTTCGCATTGCCGCACATACTTGCTGATGTCGCGGAACATACCGGGCCAATAGTACCTATTAGTGATGCGTGCGATGGTTTTGCGAATCCCGAGATGGCCAGCACTAGGGCTGTCATGGTTTTCCTCCATCACGCGTCGTCGAAGTGGTGTGGAGACGCAGAGTTTCCACGGCGCACAGTCTTCATCGCCGGTGTGTCGTGCTAAGTGGCGGTACAGTTGGTCCCCAACGAAAACGTAGTCTGAGTACTTTTCTGGTTGTTGTCGGACCTCTGCCCGTCGTCGCCGTAACCAGGCACAGTCGGTGTGTTTGTCGATAAATGCTGCTTGTTGACACTCCTCCTGCGGTTGTCTGGACAGAGCGTCGGCCACCACGTTGAGCTTACCCTTACGATATTGTACTGAGAAATTGAATTGTTGCAACTCCAGCGCCCACCGCGCGATTCGGCCGGACGGACTTTCTATAGAGTTCAACCACTTTAGTGAAAGGTGATCTGTAATTACAATAAATTTATAACCCTCTAGGTAGGGACGCATCTTTCGAATTCCCCACACGATAGCCAAACATTCTTTTTCGGTGGGCGAATAGTTCTTCTCAGCTTGATTTAAATGTCGACTGGCATAAGCGATTACCCGCTCCATACCATCGATTGTTTGCGTCAGCACCGCGCCGAGGCCGAAATCGCTGGCGTCGGTCTGAAGCGTAAATGTTTGGGTGAAATCGGGGCACGCTAATACGGGTGCTTCTGTCAACTTTCTCTTAAGTGTTTCAAAGGCCTGTTGCTGTTCGTCGGCCCACTTCCAATGCCTACCCTTCTTCAGCATAGCTGTCAGGGGTTGAACGATGGCGGCGAAGTCGGGCACGAACCGTCGGTACCAGGACGCGACGCCCAGGAAACTCCTCACCCCCCGTATATTTTCGGGAGGTGCTAACTCGCGAATAGCAGCGACCTTGTCGGGGTCTGTATGAATACCCTCACCACTTACAATATGACCTAGATATTTAACCTGGGTCTGGAAAAACTCACACTTCTCGGGGTTTATGCGAAGATTTGCTGTCCTTAATCGCCGGAAAACCTCTCGTAGGTTGCGTAGGTGCTCCTCCAGGGTGGCGCCGGTGACCACGATATCATCCAAATAGGCGAAAGCTATGGGCTCCAATTCTGGACCAATCACCTGGTCAAGCGCGCGTTGAAACGTTGCGGGTGCCGAATGCAGCCCGAATGGCATGACGCGCCACTGATAAAGCCCACGGCCCGGGACGGTGAAGGCAGTGTACTGTTTGCTACTTTCGGCCATCGGAATTTGCCAATATCCGTCTTTTAGGTCGAGGCTGCTAATAAATTTTGCATTTCGTAAGCGATCGAGGATGTGGTGGATACGCGGCAGCGGGTATGCGTCTGGCACAGAGTGGCTGTTCAATTGTCGATAATCAATACAGAGCCGCCAGGCCCCCGTCTTTTTCCGTACCAGCACTATCGGAGCACTGTACGGGCTGTGAGACGGTTCGATACACCCCTTCTCCAGTAGTTTGTTGATTTCATCGTCGATGATGGTCTGCATGGCCGGATTTCGCGGGAAATACCTCTGTTTGATTGGTCGACTGTCAGCCATAACGATGGTGTGTTGGGTGATATCTGAAGTTCCCTTTAAATCATTAAAAAGTGGCAGCTCTGCACCCAGAAAGTCGTCGATCCTCTCCTGCTGGTTTGCTGACGATTCTGCTGTCAGCAAACAGTGAGGCGTGAGTGCTGCTGGGTTCAGCTGCAATGTCGAACCTGCACATGTGAGACTGGCTTTCGTAAAAATAAGGAAGTCTAATCCCAGGATTACCTCCTCATACGCGTCGGGCATGACCACGAATTTAAGCAGGCAATTTACGTCCCCCAATCTGACTCGAGCTTCAACGACTTGCCTTAGACTAAGGCTGGATCCGTCTGCTAACCTGACTTCCCCTTGATAGGCCTCTTTTCTACTTTTCATCCTTATTTTGTGGGCGAACGCCCCATTAACGAAGCTTCGCGTCGCCCCTGTGTCTACGACTGCCTGCACCGGCTGCCCGCCGACGATGGCGTGAGCGAGGATGTGCTGGGCGTCGTATTCGAAAATTACTGGTGCCGAGGGCGGAAATTCGGAGTTGCCACTCCCCCTCGATTGGGGTGGTCTCCCCCGCCGTTTCCCGACTGGCGGCAACAATCAACCGTTCTGCGGCCTAAGCGGCCACATTGCCAACAAAAATCAGTTTGTGGGTTCGTACAACCCCGCGCGAAATGTCCGCTTTGCCCACAGCGGCGGCAGGCCTGTGGGTCCACGCGGTCGGTTTGGGCTGGTGCGGAAGCGGCGGTGATGGCTCGGGGCGGCTGAGTCACTAATCGCTGTTGGCCACCGCCACCGTATGGTGCTGGTGGTAAGACCTCCCCCTGCGACGCAGTCACCCTGTCTGGCTCCCGCTCCTGGATACTCTCCAAGTCTTGGGCCAGAGCGATGAGCTCAGCAAGGGTTTTGAAATCTTTCCTTCGAATGTACCAATGGTACTCTGGCCGCGCGTTCCTAAATACGCGCTCGAGCCGTTGCTCCTCGGTGTATTCCCCGTGTCGCATCATATACAAAAGGGCGAGGGCGTAGTCGCGGAAAGACTCGTGGGTTTTTTGAAGGTGGGCTCGTATTGTGTCATCGACCCGCTCGTAATAGCGAGCCGGTAGGAAAAACGTAAGGAAATTTTCTTTAAACGACGCCCAAGTTTCCCATTGTTGGTTGCAGGTGCGAAACCACACCAGTGCCTTTCCCCTTAACACTTCGGGCAGATATCGTGGTAGTGTATCTACATTCAGGCCATCCATGCTACACAACTCCTCCACTCGCTCAATAAACGCGAGTGGGTCAGGGCCCCCATCATAATAATAAAACCATCTACGTACCTTGTCCATGACCCCCGCGCCTGTGGCGGGTGGTCTTACCTGGTTGCCTGGGAAATGGTATGAGAGATGGGTGGTGCTCGCTGTGGTTGGTGCTGTAGGGTGCTGAACCTCTCTCCCTCCGGCCGATGTGTTGTTTGTTGTGGCCGAGGGGGTTGCTTGCAAGTTGCTGATGGGTGCCGGGCCTGGTGTTAGCCCAGGACCGGTAGACGATGGTCGCGGTGATGCTGGCTGTACCGTGATCGTGGGTAGGGGTACACCAGAGGTTTGGTCGATACCGATTTCAGTTTTCCCGTCACAATTTTTTCCGAATTTAGACTCTTTTATTTCACTGTCGGTTGACCCTATACCGAGGGCATCGTCTCCCGCACTTTCAATTTTGTTTTGCGCGGTTGTCAGCACTCGCTTATGCTTCTCCTGGAGCAGGAGTAACCGCTGTACCCTCTCGGGGGTGTGTTCGGATTGCCCGATGAATGAGGCAAATCTGCCACGGAGTGTTGCCACTGTACCGGACGCGTCGAGGCCGAATTCGTCCGCGTATGCCACAAGGTCGGCTTGATTTAGGCTGTATACCCAGCTGGTCAAAATTTTGGCTTCCATGGTCACGTTGCCTCTTTTTTTTTTTTTTTACACTGATTTATTTTCTTCACGAATTACGATACGAATCTCTTTTCACTCGTAATAGTTGAGCGTGCCAATATACCGGTTACCGATCACTTGCTGGATATATAAACCATATTCCGATTTATCAAATTTCTTTTAAATTTTCAGTCGCGGTTGGAAAATTTCGACTTATTTTATTTAACGATTTCCCCTTCACTGCGATTGTGAAGGAATCGTAGAGACACTGTCGTTGCACTTGTCACTTTCGCTGTCGATGCACTTTCTTTATTTTGCCCTTATTCTCGATTTATTTTTATTTCTTTACACATTTTCACACGTTGTCGGGGTGTTGCACACATTGCAGTTTTCTAGTTTCTTATTTTTTTCCTTTTGTTTTTTTTTTTTTTTAACTATAAATTTGCCGTTGCGGCCTACTGGCCGTGATACTGTCGTTGTCGCTTTCGTTGCCACGCGGTATCCCGGTCGTACTGAGGAATTTACCGGTCTGCCGTTAGCCTAACGGTTTTCACTTTTCGCGTCTCTCGTCGACCCGATCGATTTCACTACCACTTGTGTGGTACAGTCCCGTACTTTCCGTTGGAAACAATTTTTACTTTTACCGCACCGTCGTAAAATTTACCCGTTACTACCGTTGTAACCGTATTTTCGCCTTTTGCTTTTCAAAGGCAGATTTTCAAATTTTTCGAGTGTGGCTTTTCCCTTTTAAATTTTACACTTAAAAATTTGTCTTTTCTATGCACGGGGTCCCTGCTCGGGCGCCATTGTAACGAACCTTTTTCGAAGCCGAGGTGAAGCCGTCGGTGTCCAGGGTTCGTTGCAAAAATTTATTGATTGAAACCAGGTGCAGACAAATTCCTAAGTGTATAAATGTTTTCAAACGGGTTTTGGGTTATTCTTTAAATTTGTATGTTTTTATTATTCACTATTATATCATATTTCTGTACAAGATTTGTTTGCTTATTGTCTATCGTTGATTATCGGGACACTAGCGTGGTGTCTTCACTCAGAGCGTCCGTCTGAGGCGTGATCTCATTGCGCGAGTAGGAAATACCAGGAACTGCTCTGGCAATGGGTTTTCATAGGTCGGTACTATGAGCTGAACTAAACTATCAAAACCTAGCTTTTACAAGGGAGTGGGAACGTACGAACCACGCGGGTGCTGGCGATAACCTACAGTTCGGGTGAGGGGACTACACGTGAATCATACCACACGGAGAGTCTATAAAATTGAGGGGAAAAGAGCGAAGAATCACGCCACACGATTGCTGGCGAAGATTCTGCGGGATTCGGGAGAAGATCAAGAAGTCCTGCCACGCGATTGCTGGCGAGGCTTCTGTGAGTAGGGACAGAGAGGGGAATCACGCCACACGGTTGCTGGCAGAGATTTTATAAAACTAAGGGGGGGAAGAGCAAAGAATCACGCCACACGATTGCTGGCGAAGATTCTGCGGGATTCGGGAGAAGATCAAGAAGTCCTGCCACGCGATTGCTGGCGAGGCTTCTGTGAGTAGGGACAGAGAGGGGAATCACGCCACACGGTTGCTGGCAGAGATTTTATAAAACTAAGGGGGAAGAGCAAAGAATCACGCCACACGATTGCTGGCGAAGATTCTGCGGGATTCGGGAGAAGATCAAGAAGTCCTGCCACGCGATTGCTGGCGAGGCTTCTGTGAGTAGGGACAGAGAGGGGAATCACGCCACACGGTTGCTGGCAGAGATTTTATAAAACTAAGGGGGGAAAGCAAAGAATCACGCCACACGATTGCTGGCGACGATTCTGCGGGATTCGGGAGAAGAGTGAGAATTCACGCCACACGGTTGCTGGCGAAGAATTCTATAGGATTAGGGAAAAGCGCAGGAAATCACGCCACACGATTGCTGGCGATGATTTTGCGACACTTGGGGCAGAGTGAGAAATCACACCACGCGGTTGCTGGCGATTATTCTACGGGATTTGGGAAGAGGGTGAGAAATCACGCCTCACGATTGCTGGCGGAGAGTTCTATAGGATTAAGGGGGAGGAGTAAGAAATCACGCCACACGATTGCTGGCGAAGAGTTCTATAGGATTGAGGGGGAAGAGTGAGAAATCACACCACGCGGTTGCTGGCGATTATTCTACGGGATTTGGGAAGAGAGTGAGAAATCACGCCACACGATTGCTGGCGAAGAGTCCTATAGGATTAAGGGGGAAGGAGTAAGAAGTCACACCACACGATTGCTGGCGAAGAGTTCTATAGGATTAAGGGGGAAGGAGCAAGAAGTCACGCCACGCGGTTGCTGGCGATTATTCTACGGGATTTGGGAAGAGAGTGAGAAATCACACCACGCGGTTGCTGGCGATTATTCTACGGGATTTGGGAAAGGGGTGAGAAATCACTACAAGGGACAGGGGTTCTATGCTAAATCGGCCTATGCCTATTTACGGTCACTACCTACTACCGACACTATTTCCTACTATATTCTCTTACCCGGTTGTTGCTGTTTACCGAACGATTATCCGCGTACTCAGCTTCTGGTGTGGTCGTCTCAACAGCCAGAAGCGAACTAAACTTTGGTGTGACGCTCTCGACAGCCAAAGATGAAGACCGAACTGTTTTGGTGTGATGCGCTCGACAGCCAAAACCAGACTGACTAATTATTTTCTGCTGACCGATCTGCAGACCATTTCGCAGACTCCTGCGCCGATCAAATTCGTGCGTTGCCACGCTGAGTGAAGTTGGTGGCCGTTCGTTGTGCTAGTGTCCCCGCGTCGTATGCCAATTCATAACTTTTGTCGCGATGCAAATGTTCGGCGAACTCAAAAGTTGTTTAGATGCTAGATGACTTAATGGTTAAAATTCAATTAAAGATTATCTTATAAAAGGCTTAATGCTAGCTATGGGTATTCATGATTAAAATTAGAGTGCTATTTACATTATTATGTTAATTCAGTTGGGTTTTTTTAATTATTGTAAGTGTGAACGAATTTAAATGATTGACAGTGTGAACCCTTGGTGTTGGGGAAAACGCGTCGTCACAACTTTCCCCTTTACAGTGTGTGTAGCACTAAATCTGCAAAAGTGGGTTTTTTAATTTACCAATTAGATTGGATGTAAATGCACGGCTGTATTTTTGTAGAAAACCGTCAAAAATATCTTGAACAAGGCATAAAAAAAGCCTTTTTTGAATCCCGGGATTCCGGACTGAAAATCCCGGGTTTCCGGGATTGAAAAAACGTCCGGGATCCCGGGATTGAATGTCTTAGTAGGTATGTCACCTGTTCGATTCTGTGGCTGTAAAATTACCTGATGCATTCCCAGCGTTAATTTGGCGTTGATGTACCCCAAAAAGTCCAGGCCCAATATGAATGGGTCCGTAGAAGTGTGGAGCACCAGTATGGCCATTCTGATTGGGGGGCCCCCATGGCCCCCATGGCCACCTTCAACACCATGGCTTCGGTGATTGTGATCACGGATCCGTCCGCCAACCGTACGTCGTTGCGCACACTGATTCTGTTGAATGTCGTCCAAAAATCCTTGGCGTAGTCCCGGCTGATGAAGCTCCGCGTGGCCCCAGTGTAGATTGTTGCCGTTGCTTCTCGCTTGTCCAGGGTGACGGTGGCAGCAATCTGGCGTCCATGGCAATTTAATGCTGTCGTTGAGGGAGGGGTTCGGTGTTTGGGGCGCCGGCGTCCTCCCGTTCCCGTTCGTGCCCGCCGTCGTTTCCCGACCGCCTTCTACAGCATTCGATAGTCCTTACCCCTTGCGCGCCGCAATCCCAGCAGAACAGAACTCTGGGGTTGTTGCAGCGTGTCCAACTTCACCGCATCGGTAGCAGTTCCGCCGTATTGGCTCGTTGAAATTTGCTGGTTGCACCAGTCGATGCCTCTCCTCCGGTATCCTTGTGGGTGTGCTGCGTGGAGCCTCAGTTTCGTCCTTGAGTCCTTCCATGTCCTGAGCCAATTCCAGCAAGTCATCTAGGGTGCTAAAATCCTGTCTTTTTACGTACCAACGGTAATCCACATGGCAGTTGCGGAAAATCCTATCCAGTTGGTCCTCTTCGTTGTAACCCGCGTGCCGCATCATGTCCTGTAGTTCCATGACGTAGTCCATGAACTTGCCATCCGCGTCTGCGGATGGCATCGTCCAGGTCCTCAAAATATCGACCAGGCAGGAAAATTTTCAGGAACCCCGACGTGATTCGGTAGTCATACGAATCATAGTCAATACTTTCGCTCTATTCGCAAAAATCGGTACTTTTGTACATTTGTTCTTGTTCGCGCTCGACTTGGTGGCTGTCATACCGTTTTCGCAAGTATATAGTCTCCGTTAGTCATGTTTCAATTGCTGGTGCATATCGTTGCACAAAATTTAAAAATCACAATTCGCGAATATTCAAAAAATATGACTGGGAGAGCTGAGAAGCATATAAAGTTTCTAAAAACTAAATGTATTTCGCTCAAAGGGCAGTTCCAAAAACTGGAGTCCTTTTTAACGCCAGAAAATCTTGGTGCAATGGATGAAGCTGCCATCACTGTTCAGCTGGAACACATTGAGGATATTCATAAGGAGTTTCGTGGCGTCCAGGGCACACTGGAGCAAGAAGACACTGAAAAAATCGGAAGTCATATTTCGGATGAGGTGTCCGCAATCTATATTCACGTGAAAACAGACCTAATGAGGCTGCTAATTTCACATAGATCGTCAGGCGCACGCTCATCAACAATTTTTCGTCAATCATCGTTCGAAGCACCTCAATCATTCATCGTTGCGCCTACAAAGCCGCGTTTGCCGGTGCTTCAAATTCGGAAGTTCACTGGAGTATATACGGAATGGCCAGACTTTTATTCCATGTTCGAGACTGTCGTTGGCAACGACATGGATTTAACGAAAATCGAAAAGTTTCAGCATATCCGGTCGTGGCTGGCTGGTGCTGCGTTGGACACCATTAGGTCATTGGAGATCAGCGAGCAGAATTACGAAAAGGCCATTGAAATATTAATCAAGCGATTTGATAATAAACGTCTTAATTTTCAGGCTCATGTAAGAGATATCGTTCAATTGAGTGCGGTAGAAGCAGGATCAGTGGACAAACTGCGATTTGTAAGCGACAGTCATTTGCGCGCTCTGCTCAGCATGGGAACGAAAGAGCAAATCGCCGATTGCTTGGTAATCCACATCATCGGTGGCAAACTTGACATCGCTACGCAGACAAGGTGGGAGGAGGCGACACCCGTTAACGTCATACCAAAGTGGGAATCGATGGCTGCGTTTTTAGAAAAAAGATGTCAAATAATGGAGAACGTGGAAAGCGCTTTGGTAACCCAAACACCAAGCAAACAGGTGGGAGCTAAAATGTATCAAAACTTTAACAACAAGAAAAGAGTATTCGTAGCATCTACAAGCAATGCTAAAATTTGTTCGAATTTCAAATCAGAATCGCACATGATTTATAGTTGTCAACAATTTCTATCTCTTGCGCCCGCTGAGAGGTTTAAAGAGACAAAAAGACTCCAGTTGTGTTTAAACTGCCTTCGTAAGGGTCATGTCGTCAAAAATTGCCAATCAGGCTGTTGTCGCCATTGCTCTCTTAAACACCATACTCTGCTCCACTTCGATGGTATTGTTCAACCTGCGGCAATCTCAAGCACTTCGCTTGACAATTCGTCTTTTTCCCCAGCAACATCGTTACTCACTCCTCTCTCAGATTCGCCTTCCACCTCTGCCGCCGCTACCCTAAGCAGTAGTGCCACGTCTGCTTCTGCCTCTGCTCCGAGATCTGCTCTTGTCGCTGCATCGCATTTCAATTCTGAGCATCACAATCAAAGTAATGACCGTCAGAATTTCGTTTTCTTGGCAACTGACATCGTTTTCATCAAGAATAAAGCAGCCTCGCTAATTTCTTGTCGAGCCATTCTCGATTCATCGTCGCAAGCTCATTTCGTCACTCATAGCTTCGCGGCACAGCTGCAAATTAAGCCATCTAGGACAGCAATTTCTATATCTGGCATAGGCCAGTCGGATTTCGTTGCAAACAAAATCGTTGAACTAGTTCTTCAAGCCACCACTAGCAGCTTTTCTGCTTCTATATCGGCTATCGTCGTACCAACCATCGTTGACAAACAACCTTCATACACCATAAGCGTGTCCAACTTACATATTCCTGCAAATATAAAGTTAGCCGATCCATTGTTTTATAAGTCTCAGCGTATCGACTTATTGATTGGTGCCTCTTTTACGATTTGTTGTGTGTCGGCCAAATCCGTTTGGGCTCGCAATCGCCCATATTACAAAAAACAAAATTCGGGTGGATTGTTGTAGGCAGCAGTAGCTCTGCCGCTGATAAGCGCTCGTGCTTCCTCGTTATGGAGCAAGCCTCAGTAAAGAATTCTTCGGAGTCCCACTTAGATGATTTAATTAAAAAATTTTGGGAAATTGAAAACCATCTCGATATAGACACCAAAACTACCAAAGAAGAGCTTGACTGTGAACATCATTTCGTTGAAAATCACACACGTTTGGGCTGCGGTTCATATTAAGTTCGATTGCCGCTAAAGACAAATGTCAATTCGCTTGGTGATTCCTTTCATCAGGCACTTCATCGTTTCAAAAACTTAGAGAGGCGGTTGCAGCAAAGCGCTGAGATAAAGGCTCAGTATTCGTCGTTTTTAAGAGAGTATCTTGAGCTCCTGCATATGTCTCCAGTCAGCTGCGTTCCTCCTGGCGTCAAAATGTATTTTCTCCCGCATCATTGTGTGCTCAAGGCTGGCACGACTACGAAACTTCGCGTGGTCTTCGATGGATCAGCACGTACATCGTCTGGTACATCCCTAAACGATATTTGCATGGTGGGCCCAACTATACAGTCAAATCTTTTCGACATTTTATTGCGTTTTCGGTCTTTCAAAATTGCACTTACTGGCGATGTGTGTAAGATGTACCGCTGCGTAAAAGTATCGCATCCTGATAATTATTTACAATGCATATTATGGAGAGAGCGCCCCGAAGATAAAATTCAAATTTTTAAACTAGATACAGTCACATATGGCACAAAGCCATTTCTATTCGCTCTATGCAGCAACTTGCTGCCGATGAAGGACAAGTTCACCCAGTTGCAGCGCGCATCGTGCGCCGAGATTTTTATGTCGACGATTCGATTTCGGGCTGCAATACAGTTGAAGAAGTGTAGCAAATCTTGGGGGATACTACTGAGCTGCTAAAGAAAGGGAATTTCCAACTTCGAAAATGGTGTTCAAATAACTCGTCGATTTTGAATGAAGTAGCAGATGCTGACAGAGAGAAGTTTTTAAAATTTCATGATCGAAGTGAAGTCACAAAGGCACTGGGTCTTATGTGGGACACGAAAATCGACAATTTTCTTTTCTCGTTTGTACCTTTTGCAGAGTTCAAAAGGATTACTAAACGGGTAGTGCTGTCGATCATAGCACGATTTTACGATCCACTCGGCTTAATAGGCCCAGTCATAGTAAAAGCTAAAATTTTCATGCAATTTTTATGGAAAGAAAAACTTGGATGGGATGAAAGCTTACCGCAGTCATTACAGTCGTCCTGGGTCAATATGTGTGCTGAATTCGAACTTGTGAGCAGATATGCGTTTCCTCGATTAGTTTTGGTATCGTGCGCAAAAACAGAAATTCACGCATTTTGTGACGCAAGTCTCTCCGCCTATGGCGTATGTGTATACGTTCGTTCAGAAATCGATGGCATTGTCGAAAGTCACCTTTTATGTTCGAAATCTCGGGTCGCTCCCCTCAAGACATTAACGGTCCCTAAATTAGAATTGTCGGTATCCTTGCTGCTCGCTGAACTCATGTACTCCATATCGCATATGGATATTTTTCAAGGACAATGTCACTGTTGGTGCGATTCTACCGTAGTTCTGTCGTGGCTGCGAGAGGAGTCATCAAACTATAACATATTTGTATCGAATCGTATAAGTCGAATTCAGTCGCTAACAGATCAGATGCCGTGGCATTACGTGCCAACTGATGTTAACCCTGCCGATATTCTTTCAAGAGGTGCAACACCCAAGGAACTGCTGAATTCGTCGTTATGGAAGTGCGGACCCGTCTACCTGATGCAAAATCGAAGTGAGTGGCCAGTGATGCCATCAAGTGTCATAGATTTGCCGGGCCTGCGCAAAACGGCTCTGTCTGTAACTTCAAGAACTTTGGATTTGTCGCATAATTCCAAATGCATAACATCGTTTGGTAAATTACAGAGGGTCTTCGCGTATATTTACAAATTCGGAGCGGCTAAGGGTACATGTCGTACTGGACCACTTACAACAAAGGATATACAAATGGGAACTTTTATGCTCATTCGCATGGTGCAAAAGGTAGCATTATCCACTGAATATCGACAACTAGCGGACCAACAACACATGCACTCGAATTGCCATATTTTGTCGCTAAACCATTTGTAGATGCTTTTGGTTTAGTACGAGTAGGAGGTCGTTTGCAGAACTCAGCTTTGGATTATGAGTCAAGGCATCCTGTCATATTGCCAAAGCAGCACCCTCTCACGGACTCAATGATTGAATATTTTCATCATCGGTGCCTTCATGCAGGACCACAAGCGCTTTTAGCCACTATCCGATTGCAATATGCCAATCGGAGGACGAAAAACCGTCACACGCGTAGTGAATAGATGTGTGAGATGTTTTCGTGTGAAACCCAAATTATTAGAGCACATCATGGGAACGCTGCCAGCCATTTTTTTTATAATTATATTTTAAAAGATATTAATTAAATAATGCATTTAATAAACTTTTCTGTTGTTTTATATTGCTGCATTTTGGTATGTTGCTGTTCAATAAAAAGCGACGCAACGCGACGTATCACTTTTTCGAGTAAAATGTCAAATTTGTATTATATAACTTCAATTCTCACTTTCGTGACAAAGTATGACTCTCTGAGTGAAAATGTTACGTATTTTTGTATTATATGCACACGCGAACAGGCACACATATTTTTTGACAAGTGAGGAAAAGTGAAAAGGGAAAGTTTACCTTTGAAACTGATCTGCAAAAAACCTGGAAAAATCACATATTAACAACAGAAAACTCTTGAAAGTGCAAACACAGCTCAAAACTACAAACACTACATCCTTGGAATTGATTTTGGCGACTATCAACACCGGAATTGCTGTCCACCACCCTAAAAGTTCCTAGGGCCACAGATTGGAGTCTCGAATTTGCCCTGTGCTGTCTCCAATGCTGTGCGGTCGAACGAGCACCGAGTCGCAGTGAGCACGTTACTACTTTTACACTTCTACACTTTTGGTTGTATTATTAACTAAATTATACTTAATAACACAAAACAAATAAATACAAGTTTTAAATTATCAAGGTATTAATGATCTCGCCTGGGGTCCTAAAATGTGATAGAATTTTTTTTTGTCAAAAACCCTCAATTTGTTACTATGACGGATAATGTGTATTAAGCTATTTGCCTGCCAGGATGACTCAACATATTCGATAACCACAAAGGAAGGACTGGATAACCACGAAAAACGGTCTATGTGAGGCAAATCTCCAACACTTTAGCATAACTGAACCCTTGGTCCATACAACAATTTTATTGGTTTGGGGCCATTTTAAAACCCGTAACACCTTGTACACCTTCAGAAATATGCTCAGTTGTTTTCGACACCATTGACTCATAGTCAAATTAAATTATATTGCACACAGAACAACTATAATTTCAAAGATGTATGGGATATATTCATGATGTAATAACCATAGATTCTTGTTAAAATAACATGAAGTATTTTTGGTATATCTAAATGACAAATTTCGATATGATAATTTTGGAAATTTACGATAGAATGGTGGGTAAATTACGAAAAAAACATGGAATTGCTGTCCACCACCCTAAAAGTTCCTAGGGCCACAGATTGGAGTCTCGAATTTGCCCTGTGCTGTCTCCAATGCTGTGCGGTCGAACGAGCATCGAGTCTCAGTGGGCACGTTACTACTTTTACACTTCTACACTTTTGGTTGTATTATTAACTAAATTATACTTAATAACACAAAACTTGGCATAAGTTTACTTTAGGGCCTGGAAACTTTTTGGACTTTTTTTTTTTATTCCTATGTATTTTCACGTCCTAAATCGAAATCCGGAAGAGTTTTGCCCCGGACGCTTATAGTTTCCGAGATATTTGCGTTTAAAGTTCCGAATTTTCCCATATAAAATATTCACTTATTCGTCATTGAATGAATTCTTCTTCTTCCTTGAATGTATTTGTTCATTCGTTTTAGGCACAATTTTTGTCATTTGCAATTTTCAAACACTACAACAACACCACAACTACAACAATACAGTTGTATTATTGCTATTGCAGTAATTTTGTTAATTTTGTTTTTGTTGTTGTAATAATGTTATTGCAATGCTGTTGTATGGTTCTTGCTGTTGTATGGTTCTTGTTGTTGTAATATTGCAATGACAATGTTGTTGTCGTAATGTTGTTGTTGTAATGTTGATTTTGTAATTTGTTGTTGGAACAGCCCTTAAAAACATTGCAACTATTACAAACACAACAACATTACATAACTCTAAAAATGAAAAATTTTAACAAAAAATCGCGCGATTTTTTGTTAAAATTTTTCGCCTCCGGCGTTTTGTTTTGATAGTCATAGCGCAACCGTTCCGCTGCGCTTTGACTATCGTACTCCTCTTTTCATACCGTGGGGTCTGTACGGTTTCGAATATCACTGCTTGGTGATCACTGTGTGTGTATAGGTCCAAGACCTGCCATTGGAGCGTTCTTGAGAGCGAGCTGCTGGCAAATGTAAGGTCGAATTTGCAGTAAGTATGCTTCGTGCCACGACTTAGTAGAGCTAAGTCCAGTGTGGCGAATGCCTCCAGGAGTGCCTCTCCCCTTCGATTTGTTTTTGTGCTACCCCATTCCACTGCCCAGGCATTGAAGTCACCCCCTATGACGATCGTCGACTTTCGTCTAGCATCTGCGGTCAGGCTGTCAAGCATCATTTTAAATTTCACTATGCTTAGGCTTGGCGGGGCGTAGCAGCTATAGAAGTGTACTTCTCTTATTTTTGCGAATACGAACCCTTCATGTTGGCGGTTCTTCATTCTCTCCAACGGAAGATTTCCGCAGGTCCAGATAGCCGCCTTTCCAGTTTTATCTTCTACCCATTTCCCTCGCAGGGTGGGGATTTTGTAGAGTTCACTTATGAGGATGATGTTGGCTTTAAGTTCAGCTGCTGTTTTCGCAAGGAGGTGTTGCGCTGCCTTGCAATGGTTTAGGTTTACTTGTATGCACTTAAACATACCGCGTTGTTATTAATCGTATTGCTGATTTATACGCTGGGCATTGGTATCTTCCAGTACGGTGTCCATTACTACCCTTACTCCCTGGTTCGCATATTGCGCAGTTTGGAGGAGCTTCACAGGCTTTAGCCTTGGGTCCTTTTGGTGCCGCACCGAATACACGTGTCAGTGCGATCCACTTCGCTTCTGCAGTTTCGAGCAATGTGCCCAAATACAAAAAAAGCACTTGAAGCATCGAGTTGTCGTAATATGCTCACGGATTCTGCAACTCGTCCATCCTATACGTATGCTCCCGGCTGTTAGAAGTACGTTAGCCTCCCTTGCTGGTAGACTGATCAGCGCCGTTTGCGTCCCTTCTCGTGTTATTCGCATTGTCTTGATTGAGCTTTCTCGAACATCACCAAGAGTTGGGAATTGTTCTACAATGGCCGCGCAAATGTCACTGGGCAAAGTTACCTCGTCCATGCTGCAGCATATGGCATAGTGTTCTCACATTTGCTGAGTTTTCTAAGAATTTCTCCATGTCTTCCCTGTATTTGCCGGTTTGAGCGTTTGATCTGCCTTTGAGTTCAAGGAGCAGCTGAAAAGGTTTTTAAAATTATAAATTGGGCTATTGTAGGGATTTTGTATGGTATTTTTGTTTGATTGTGGTGGCAACGCCAGAAAAAGGTACAAACAACTAATGATCTGGTAACCCCAGTAGGCAAATGTCAGTTCACAGATGATCGCTCTTATATTATTTATCGCCTCTGGCGCAATCGCACCTGCTATTGGTGTTTATTTACTTAGTTTAATTGTATTTAGTTTTAATTGATTTTGAAAAGTTTTGGGAACAAGTTTACTTTAGGGCCTGGA
>OX596012.1:29482185-29648604 GCA_951394025.1 Heteromyza rotundicornis
TGAACACATGAACATTAGTTTCGTGGTGCAAGTATCACCACTTTCATTCTGAATGACACTTTCAATAAGAAGAAGAATTCATAAACAAGAATAAGTGGTTATTTTATATTGGATAATTCGTAACTTTAAACGCAAATATCTCGGAAACTATAAGCGTCCGGGGCAAAATTCTTCCGGATTTCGATTTAGGACGTGAAAATACATAAAAATCAAAAAAAAAAAGTGCAAAAAATTTCCAGGCCCTAAAGTAAACTTGTTCCCAAAACTTTTCAAAATCAATTAAAACTAAATACAATTAAACTAAGTAAATAAACACCAATAGCAGGTGCGATTGCGCCAGAGGCGATAAATAATATAAGAGCGATCATCTGTGAACTGACATTTGCCTACTGGGGTTACCAGATCATTAGTTGTTTGTACCTTTTTCTGGCGTTGCCACCACAATCAAACAAAAATACCATACAAAATCCCTACAATAGCCCAATTTATAATTTTAAAAACCTTTTCAGCTGCTCCTTGAACTCAAAGGCAGATCAAACGCTCAAACCGGCAAATACAGGGAAGACATGGAGAAATTCTTAGAAAACTCAGCAAATGTGAGAACACTATGCCATATGCTGCAGCATGGACGAGGTAACTTTGCCCAGTGACATTTGCGCGGCCATTGTAGAACAATTCCCAACTCTTGGTGATGTTCGAGAAAGCTCAATCAAGACAATGCGAATAACACGAGAAGGGACGCAAACGGCGCTGATCAGTCTACCAGCAAGGGAGGCTAACGTACTTCTAACAGCCGGGAGCATACGTATAGGATGGACGAGTTGCAGAATCCGTGAGCATATTACGACAACTCGATGCTTCAAGTGCTTTTTTTGTATTTGGGCACATTGCTCGAAACTGCAGAAGCGAAGTGGATCGCACTGACACGTGTATTCGGTGCGGCACCAAAAGGACCCAAGGCTAAAGCCTGTGAAGCTCCTCCAAACTGCGCAATATGCGAACCAGGGAGTAAGGGTAGTAATGGACACCGTACTGGAAGATACCAATGCCCAGCGTATAAATCAGCAATACGATTAATAACAACGCGGTATGTTTAAGTGCATACAAGTAAACCTAAACCATTGCAAGGCAGCGCAACACCTCCTTGCGAAAACAGCAGCTGAACTTAAAGCCAACATCATCCTCATAAGTGAACTCTACAAAATCCCCACCCTGCGAGGGAAATGGGTAGAAGATAAAACTGGAAAGGCGGCTATCTGGACCTGCGGAAATCTTCCGTTGGAGAGAATGAAGAACCGCCAACATGAAGGGTTCGTATTCGCAAAAATAAGAGAAGTACACTTCTATAGCTGCTACGCCCCGCCAAGCCTAAGCATAGTGAAATTTAAAATGATGCTTGACAGCCTGACCGCAGATGCTAGACGAAAGTCGACGATCGTCATAGGGGGTGACTTCAATGCCTGGGCAGTGGAATGGGGTAGCACAAAAACAAATCGAAGGGGAGAGGCACTCCTGGAGGCATTCGCCACACTGGACTTAGCTCTACTAAGTCGTGGCACGAAGCATACTTACTGCAAATTCGACCTTACATTTGCCAGCAGCTCGCTCTCAAGAACGCTCCAATGGCAGGTCTTGGACCTATACACACACAGTGATCACCAAGCAGTGATATTCGAAACCGTACAAACCCCACGGTATGAAAAGAGGAGTACGATAGTCAAAGCGCAGCGGAACGGTTGGAAGACAAACGAACTAGACCATGAAATGCTTGAATTCATGCTGGAAAACTTCAAACCAGCAAATGGAGACGGAGAAGAAAGAACAGCACATGTTACTCGCAAAGACATGTGGCGCATCCATGCCGCGGAGAGGCAAAGGGAACGGAAGAACGCCGATATACTGGTGGAATGATGACATCGCTAACGTGCGCTCAGAGTGCCTAAGACTCCGCAGAAAACAACAAAGAGCAAGAGGTAGAGAAGGCCATTTACTATTAAGAGCAGAGTTCAAACCATACTGAGCAATTGATACGATGGACGTAAAAAACGTCTTCAATACCGCCAACTGGAGCCGACCCCTGAGCGCCCTTAGTGCGCCCGTACCACTTGCTTCGGGTCATATCGGACTATCTCTCAGATAGAACGTTGATGTACGATACGGAACAAGGCCCTAAGCGATACAAAGTTACGGCAGGCGTTCCGCAAGGGTCAGTACTGGCACCACCACTGTGGAACGTAATGTACGATGGTATCCTGAAAATACGGAAGGCAAAAGGTGTAGATATAATCGGGTATGCAGATGACACAGCCATAGTGGTTGTGGATAAAAATCTGACCGACGTAGCTAGAAAATGTAACGACACTATACAAAATGTTAAGTCGTGGCTATCAACAGCGGACCTAGCATTGGACGACCATAAAACAGAAGCAGTACTGATGAGTAGCCGACAAAAGGTGGAGAGCCTTGAAATACGCGTAGGCGCCCACATCATCATATCAAGTGCGCACATCAGGTACCTCGGAGTACTCTTGGATCGCAGGCTGAACTTTAAGGAGCATCTGAAATACGCAAGTGATAAAGCTAAAGTGGTAGGGGCAGCCCTATCAAGACTTATGCCAAATATTGGAAGTACAAAGCAACAAATACGAAAGTTGTTAGCGAGCGTCAATAGATCTATATTAATGTACGCGGCACCCATATGGGCCAAAGCGTGTAACTGCTCCGCATATATGAGAGGAGTCACAGCGTCGCACAGACTAACATCACTACGGGTATGCAGTGCATTCCGGACGGTCTCAGACGATGCAGCCAGTGTACTAGCAGGACGTTGGCCAATAGACATTGCTGCAAGACGGGCAGAAGCCTTGCGAAATGCACATGAGCATACAAAGAGGGTAGAAATTCGAACTCGCAGCCAACAAGAGTGGCAGAATCGATGGGACGCCTCCCCAAAAGGACGGTGGACGCACAAATTGATCCCAGATATCAATACATGGATTGGAAGGAAACACGGCGAAGTAAACTACCAACTGACACAGATACTGAGCGGTCATGGCTGTTTCAGAGAGTACCTCTTTAAGTACAAACACGTTGACGACCCTCATTGCCTATTTTGCGTCATTAAGCTTGAAAATGCGAACCACATTCTCACAGAGTGCGTCAGATTCGGAGACGCTAGACGCCAGCTACAGCAGCATATGCGGAACACATTAAGCCCAACTGGAACACATGCTTACTTCACAGGAATCCTGGGACACAGTAAACGCAATCGTTACAACTATGATGCAACGACTTCGATGCGATGAACAAACCGCTACGAAAAACGCGGTCCTACACATTGTGAATGAGCAATAGACTCTAACCTGCCCCGCGAAGGAATGCCTCAATTGGCGGTACTGCGGGGGTGCTACAGGAATGCGATCGCAAGGGAGATGGGTTTAGTCGGTAAGAATCCGGCACATTTGGAAATACGGGATTCCTATGTCTATTGAAGATTCCCATCTTTCCATGGCAAAAGAAAGAAGGTAGTGCCGCTGTCACTTACTTTGATTAAAATGCCGATTATTTTTAGGTATGTTTGTTTGAAACAAATCAAACAGCTTTGCCACCCGCTAAAAAATATTTGATTTCAAAAAAATAAGTTTTAATGTTTCTCATTTAACGTTTTTCAAAAAAAAATTGGTGCTATGTCTTCTTTGTCGCTTCTGAATCTTCAAAACTATCATCAAAACTTATTTTTGGAATTATTGGATATTGTAATTATTGGAATTTTTGGATTATAGGCAAGAAATGGCCCTTGCCATTTCAATTTTGGCAAAAAGTCAATTTTGAAATTTGGGATTTCTTCGCAACAATCCGGTTGCCCGAAATGTCATAATCGGCTTAAAAGTCAGATGGTTAAGATGGCTGCTAAGAAGTAACAGCGGCACTACCTTCTTTCTTTTGCCATGCATCTTTCTATGAAAAACAAAAAAAAAATAAAAAAAATCGCTTTAGCTGTCAAAATTGTCACTTCATTACTGTTTAGGACGCCATTGAGGTGATACGTGTTTTTTCTTGCTTCTTATGTTGTTTTAATAATTAAAAAGTGAGGTTAAATGCGTTTTATCGCATATGCGTTGTAAGCAGTAGTCAAGCCTTTGAAGAACTATTCCTAAAAAAAGGAACATAATTTGTCGTGGCGTTATAGGAAACTGGCCAAATAATTCTCTTTCGAGAGACCTCCTATCCTTTACAAGGCAAAAGGGTTACGGAGTAACTTAAAAACCAAAAAAAAAAATTGTCACTTGCTACAAAATTTCAAAAACGAAAAAAAAATGAGTTCGGAAAAGAAAATGTAAATTATTTAATCCAATAATTATATATCTAGAATGAAGATAAAATGAAGACAACGAGCGAGCAATTAGACATTCTTTCCCAAGAAATGGAAAGAAATGTAGAAATCGCTAGAGGAGCGCCCGTTTTCGGTGGAAGTCGTGCGCAATTCGATAAAAAGTGGGAAGCAATTACGCAAAAGCTTAATTCTGTCGGCCCTACAAGAAGAAGTGCACAACCATCTACTCGACAGGGAGCTACATCAAATGCACAAAGACGATCGCGTAAAGGAAAGCGCGATGATTTATTGGCCCTATAAATAGAAAATCAAGAAAAACAATTGGAAGTTTTAAGGTCTCATTTTGAGATGAGTAAGAGACAAGCTGAAGCTGCAGAGAGGCAAGCAGTTGCTGGAGAGAGACAAGCGGCTGCGGCAAAGGCAATATTGGAGGTGATCAGAGAACGGAACTTTTTAACTTTGTAAACATGTACCTACAAATATAATGGGAAAAAAAAAAAAATGTTTCTCATTTTCTTTAATTGAATAAACAAAAATTAAAGCCTGATAACAGTAGCTACTCGTAACAAGTTATCCTCGACTTCATCTGCAACCTCGGATTCATCATGTTCAACCTCTTCTGCCAACTCCCATTCGTCTCCGTAAAAAATGCAGGCATTGTGCAATGCGCTACAAACATTTATAATTTGTGTTGCCTTCTCTGGACTATAATGCAATTTCTTTCCTCATGGATGCACCGAAATCTGCTTTTTAATACTCCAAAACATCTTTCCACAGGTTTACGTGCTTTGGTATGATGTTCATTATAACGAATTTCGCTTGGAGTAGTGGGAGTACGGAAAGGTGTCACCAAGTATGGCAATAGTTGGTAACCAGAATCTCCTAAATTAATAGAAAAAAATTAATTAATTTAAAAATCTAAATTTAACGAACAAGTATAAATTGAATCTCACCCAACAACCACGTGTTTCTTTTGCCAGAGTTATATTGCTACCTAAAATATGCTTCCGCACTGCTTGCACTCCAAATAAATGCGTCATGATTGGCACCCGGGTGTCTAGCGCCAACGTATTTTAGGACCAAATTGAGGTCACAAATCTAACAAAACGTAACAGTGGGTTCGCAGTACTTCAAAATGATGAATTACAAACTTATACTTACTATCATTGCATTTATACTGCAGAATCCTTTTCGATTGTAGTACAAATGTTTCGTTTCTTCACTTGGTCACTTGATCTTCACATGGGTTCCATCGACGCATCCCACAATACCTGGGAATTGATATTCTTCATTAAAGTGCTCCTTTACTTCAATTTCTTCCTCAGCTGTCATTTTTAGTTTAATCCATTTGGGACAAAAGTGCAATTCAAAAATGGTTAAACATTCAGCAATCACATTGCAAACCATTGGTTGTGACAGGTTGCAAACGAATTCATTTCCAACGCATTTCTGGTAGCTGCCCGTACCAAAAAATCTTAAAAAAGTTGAAAGTTTCTGAATTGGCGCCACTTTAGTTTTCCTGAATCCAGCGTCCATATATTGCGAGACGTCGTCCAATATAGTTTTGAAAAGTCGTTTTGAAACTCTAAAATTTCTTTTGAACCTTAGAAAGTGCAAATAAACAAATTTTACAGATATGTAACTAATAACTTATAAATTAATAAACATACTCTTTATTAGGAATCTCAAATAAGTTTGAGTTGACTCGAAGAATGCGCTTTTTGACCGCATATACGCCGGGTTAACGTATTCATCATGGCTGTCGGTGTTATCAGACAAAAATCCATTAATTGAAAACATTGTGTCTATACAGAATAAAATCATTAGTTACAGAAAGTATGCTCAGCATTGATATAGATTTCATTACCGGTTTGTAATTCGCAATATATCCAAAATAAATTTTTTTCACAATTCAACAATTTGTTTTGATTTCCATTTTTACTTTTTGTCAGCTGTTTGTTGTGCCACCAGATCGTAAAAATTATTGTTTTTAGAAAAAAATCAATACAAACAATTTCCGATGAAGCGCAAAATGAAACTTGGCCGCACTGTTCTACGTTCTGAATTGATAGTTGCAGTGATAACGTAACAGGGTGAACGAAATGTGACGAACAATTATATAATTCAAACTTGCGACTTGGGTGACTGAAAATGACTCAGGTGCAAAGCGTCACTGATTTTTATATAATTTGGGTGTTAAAGTAGTTAGGAAATTTGATAAATGTATGTGTGATGTCCTCTTGTAACGACAATCTTTACAGATGCTACCACAGCAACAATAACAACCAACGCCGCAACCACTGCTCTCCCAGCGCAACATTTGCAGGGGGCCAGACAGGGACTACAATGGCAGCAACAACCGCCACAACAGCAGCCTCTTTCCTCGCAACAACAATTGCCGCGACAGCAACAGCAGCAATGCTCACCCCCCTTTTTTTCACTATCCTTTTTTCAAATGTATTGTCCAAAATAATTAATGATTTTCATTCTTCTCCCTCCTACACAGAAAAAAAAAGGTCGGTAAAATTAACCGAAAAAGTGGTTGACGTACAGCATTTCAAAATGTACGAAAATTGTAAATTTTTTTACCGAGCTCGTCGGTAGATTTAACCGACAAAAAATGTTAAAAAAAATAGTTGAAATAACAATTATATAGTTGTTGTTGTACAGAAATTTTAGGTTCTTTTACAGCAATTGTTGGTTAAATTTGAATTTTCACCAACTTGTGCAATTTACCATTCGCTCATCTTCAGTTGAATCGTTGGAATTCAAAGAAAGAAGAATTCCCAATCGTGTTATGAATGTTGTGCCTCATAGGGGCAGCTTGAGCAGAGCCAAACAGAGGTTTTGCTTGTAATACTACTTTTGGAAAATAAGAGCTTGTGTCAGTTATGCGCTCAAGCTAACATTTATTTTTTTAAACATGCAATCTTGCATTTTCGAAATATATTTTTGTGTTTAATATGTTTTTTTTGGTTGTTGGGGTTTGTTTTCAAATGAAGAAAAAAATTCAACGAAAAAAGTTTTCTTATTAAAAAAATATGTATCGAAACAAATTTTTGTTGTATGTTTACAATTAAAAATTGTAAGCCAACAAATTTAAATGGTTTTCTTACTAAAAAAATATGTATCGAAGCAAATTTTTGCTGTATGTTTACAATTAAAAATTTTTATTCGAAAAGTAAAATTGTTTGCATTTGGGACATTTTGGGTGCCCCAAATATAGTACGCTAATTGCTTAGTCAATACGTCACTTGTCGTTCCCTAATCTCGTACTATAAAAACAAACCGAAAATGTTAGTTTGATCTACTTGCATTTAGTTGGATATTTTTTAATATGAAAATCCTTTTATGTTTATCAGGACACAAACCTTCTAAATTCTGCAATCTGAATGAGTTGGTGTTGTCTCACTGCATGCAGTTTAAGGTTCATGAAAAAATTTCAATACAATTACAGTAATAAGATGTACTCAACAAATTTCCATTGAATCAGCCTTTTTTTTACAAAAACAAACATTGCTGCTCAGAAAGCTATCACAAAATAATCAATCACAAAAATCATACTGATCACACTAAAAATCTAATTACTTCTTACGGATAGTTTGCCGTTTGTATTATATATATATGTATATAATACGAGAAAAACACACAGTCCTGCATCTTGTTTGGAACTGGACAACAAATCCAGCCTACAAGAAGTGCGCAGGTCAAAGCTGTAATGAAAGTGTTTTTCACAGAATTTAACATATGTTCAAGAGGATAACAGATAAACCTTTCAATCAATTGGTCGCCCTGTATGTACTTGCGCGCCACCTATCGAGGAAAAGATCTATGAAGAGCTTTCTGAGGTTAGTGTTCCTGTCACTTTCAGAACCAAAAAAGATCGAAAAATGACAGTTGTTACACAAAAACAACTTCAGTATAGCCACGTCAAGCAGTTCTTAAGTATTCGTTCGGTGAAAGGCAGTATATGTAGGACGATAAGTTGGTTGTTAGTAGTCAGCAGAATTGTCTCTGATGAGGGAGTCCCGAAAAAGCCAGATAAGACAAATGCCTTGCTGGTTTGTTGTTTTTTTCACATTGTTGTTTCTCCATTGAATCAGCCTTTCATTACAAAAACAAATATTGCTGCTCAGAAAGCTAACACAATAATCAATCACAAAAATCATACTGATCACACTAAAAATCGAAATTGTGAGTACGATTAAAGTAATCAAATTTTTTGTAATCAACTGTTCCGCACAGTTCTGGTTAAAAGTTATAAAAAATATTTGTAGAAAAAAGCTTTTTTTATTTGAAAAATCTTAATTTATAAATTTTTGTTTGCTTTTGTTTAACTTTAATTTTACACCATTAATTTTATAATTTAAATATCACTTGAAACTACAAATTTCTTAAATTTTGTACTATGAAATGAGAAAATAAAATTCTTTTCAGTTTGGGGTCACTCTGTACAGTCACCCTGTACGAATTAAATTCTTTGTTTTCAAAAACTGGTGGGCGCCTCAATTATTTCAAAAAATATGCATCCATTCAAAAGTTACAGATTTTTTGCCACTTTTACCTCAAAAAAAGTGCACTGTGCGTTGTTTGTAGCTACAAACCCAATGTAGTTCTCAATGGCAGACCTTCCCCCATTGCTCCCGAGGAAGAAATATGAAAATAAAACACTGGGAATAATTTACACCAAGCTCTCTCTCAACATAGCTCTCTCTCTTTTCATGCCGCAAGTTTTTCGGCTCCACAAAATATCAAAAATAAACACGGAAAAAATACATATCACAAAGTCCGCGAAAAAAACGAAAAAGTGACCATCTCTATTTTGCATGCAGTCGGCATCGTCGGAGCAGCTGCAAAACACTAAAAAAACAATAAACGTGAAATAAATATCGCAAAAAATGGGAAAAAAACATTCCCAAAAAAAATTGTACGCGTCCCTCACACCAAATTCTGCTTCCCGCTCTCACGAAAGCGAAACAGATGAAGAAAGTGCGAAAATGTTGCAACAACAAGAAAGTGCGAGAGCCGCGAAAAAATACGTGTCCCCGCTTGCCCCCAATAGCGATGACTCCCCTCGTCCATCATCTCAAAATACAACGCTCTCAAAGCACACTTTATCGTTAGTGTTGCCAACTACTCCCGTTCAACAACTTAAACACGGTGGATCTCTCACGCCTGATCTCTCATGGAGTAAAGAATGTGCTACTCCAAACACACACACAGGTAACTCTGTTTCGCCTTTTGTTCTCGAAATTCCGTTTCAGCACAACATGCAAATTCCCCTTTGCATTACTCCCGCTCAGAACTTAGAGCGCTTCCACGTTAAATCCGTTTTAAACATAAAAAATCGAGAAAAAATTCCCCAACCACTATTCAGAGTGGAACTGGAATTTGATCCAAAGTCCTTAAAAAAGGGGCAATCTCACCCAATATACTCACTGCGGTATCTCCTCCATCGCAAAATTACAGTGGAAGAGCCTCATAAGCGCCGAGGACCAATTCAGTGCCAAAATTGCCAATAATACGGTCATATAAAATCGTATTGCACACTTCCGTAATATGTGGCGATTTCCACCCCACAAACTTGTGCAAAAAAACTAAAGAGGATGCGAATGTTAAAAAATACAGCAATTGCGGTGGCAACCATACAGCAAACTATAGAGGCTGTCCCATCTACACATCCTTTAAAAGCAAGGCTATTCCCAAAGCTGATGCTTTCCCCCTAAAACAGGATTTAAGAAAAATCTCAACAAATCCCTCACAATCCAATGTACCTACTTATGCAAATCCCATTATAAATCAAGGCGTTTCCTACGCCAGCGCTTTAAAAGGACAAAACTCCGTCCCCGAGTTCACGCAACCTGCTCCTCCTAGCAGTTCTCTCGAGCAAACTCTGCAAGTGTTTATACAAAATATGTCACAATTTATGTCTGGTATGCAAAATATGATGCAAGAAATGATTAAAAATCAAAGTCTTTTACTACAACATCTCATGTCTAAACCATTAAAAATATCATTTTGGAATGCAAACGGCCTGTGTCTTCACAAACTAGAACTTCTCGAGTTCTTGAAAGAGCCCAGCATACACGTTATGCTAATTTCTGAAACTCACTTCACTGAAAAACACTTTTTCAATCTACCTGGATATAGACTCTATGACACAAAGCATCCAAGCGGAAACGCTAGAGGTGGTTCCGCTATTCTCATTAAAAGTCGAATAAACAATACAATACATTATTCTCTACAGAATTATTGCACAGAATATATTCAAGCGACAAGTATTTCTCTCGATGAATACTTAAAAGGCCTTTAACAGCTATATACTGCCTGCCCAGACACAAAATAACTGAGTAACAATTCCAGACTTTTTTTGTATTCTCTTGGACCAAAGTTTCTTGTTGCCGGCGACTCTCGCCTAATATCACCAAAGGGCAGACTCCTGTTGAACTCTGTCAACAGACTCGGCCTTGACGTTGTCTCCTCTGGCACTCCAACTTACTGGCCAACTGACCGTCGAAAAACTCCCGACGTCATTGACTTTGCAGTATTTAAAACTGTAAAAAGGAGCCAATTGACTATAGAATCTTCTCTAGATCTCTCATCAGACCATACGCCTACTATTATCACAATAAAGTACACCCCAAGCTCTGAGGTCAACCCACCAGATAAATTGACTAGTAAACTCACAAACTGGCTCAAATATCGAAAGTATATAAGCTCTCACATTAACCCTAATGTGCCACTAAAAACGAAAAACGAAATAAACACAACTGTTAGTAAATTCACACCTTTGCTTTCCCAAGCAGCTGCAGCGGCCACTCCCGCCCAAATCCAAAATAGCTCAACTCGTTGCTATACAAAATGTACTCCAAAACATATAGAGCAGCTTCTAAAAAATAAAAGAAAAACTCGTCGTGAATGACAAAATCACAGATCGCCCACTTTGAAAAAACAGTTAAAAGATATCACTCAAAATCTACAAAAACAGCTTAAGTGGAAATCTGAAAGAGACTTTCAACAACTCGTTGAACATCTCGCACCCACAAAATCAACAAATTACTCTCTCTGGGGAGCTGCTAAAAATATGAAAAAACCGGTACTGGCAGAACCTCCCATACGGCTGCCAAATGGAAACTGGGACAGAAGCGATGCAGAAAAAGGTGCCGCTTTTGACAACCACCTAAAAACCGTATTCACCCCGAACGTGACAACTGGTGATATCCCATTACCAACATTAACCCCACTCAATATCTCCTGTACAGTCGCGATTAAGAAAAATGAACTTATGGAGGCAATAAATAAATGCCTGGATCCAAAAAAAAACACCAGGACCAGACTTGATAACGCCCACGATGATAAAAGAACTACCGAAAGTTGCAATAGCGCAATTATTGCACATTTTTAACGCCATTCTCAGAAAATGTCACTACCCAGATAATTGAAAACTTTCTCAAGTTACAATGATTCCCAAACCTGGAAAAAATCCCAACAATGTGACTTCATACCGCCCCATAAGTTTGCTCTCTGTGTTATCGAAACTCTTCGAAAAACTTTTAATAAAATTGATTTTACCCAAATTACGGAAAAACAAGTGATTCCCGATCACCAGTTTGGCTTCCGCGAAAAGCACTATCGAACAAGTGCACCGTATTGTAGACTCAGTAAAAAGAACTTTTGAAAAGAAACAGTACTGCTCCGCTGTTTTCCTCGATATCACCCAGGCCTTCGATAAAGTCTGGCACGAAGGACTTATTCACAAATTACAGCATATTCTTCTTATTAATATGCCTCCTCAAAAACTATCTCACGAATAGAAAATTTGTAGTAAAATATAAAAGCTTTGTCTCCCGAAAATATGAAATACTGGCCGGAGTACCACAAGGCAGTGTCCTCGCGCCCCTGCTATATATTCTCTATACTGCAGATATGCCCAAAAGTGATAGAACTCTTATATCGACTTTTGCTGACGACACTGCTATCCTGTGCTCTCACTCAAACCCAGACATGGCAACTCTTCACGTGGAAATCAAAGTCAACGAATCCAAAAGCTGCCACTTAACCTTCACCCTAAGAAGGGGCACGTGTCCTGCTCTGAAGATAAACGGCCAAGTTGTCCCTGAAAGTTTCGAAACAAAGTATCTTGGAATGCACCTCGATCGCCGACTCACATGGCATAAGCACATTCAATCCAAAATCACCCAGATTAAACTAAAACAATTGGAACTAAATTGGCTAATCTCAAAGGCATCTAAGCTAAATCTCACATACAAAGTCCAAATATACAAAAGTATAATAAAACCCATATGGACATATGGAATTGAGCTCTGGGGCACTGCCTCTCACTCGAACGTGGAAAAACTCCAGAGAGTCCAATCTAAAATCCTGAGACAAATTGCCAGAGCCCCTTGGTTTATAAGAAATGCAAACATCCACAATGATTTGAATATTCCTGCAGTAAAAGACGAAATTCCGAAACTTACCTCGAAGTACAAGCAGAAGCTTATGTTTCATCCAAACATTCTAGCTAGAAATTTACTGAGACCTCTGAATCCCTCACGTCTTAAACGAAGCTAATATATTCCCAATATATTAGATACGATAACTCCACATTGCCTAAATCAATGGATATAGGGCAATTTACACATCTAGTTAAAGCTGAATTTTAAATTTAGTTGAATTTATGAATTTGGAATAAACATTGTTAGACCAAAGTTAATATTAGGTGATTCAAATTACATAAAAAAAAAAAAAAAAATGTACACCAAGATTTTCCCCCGATTCGAAACTGAAATAAGGTCCTTTAAAATAAAGTTATAATATGAATAAGAAAACTGATTCGATACATATCAAAGTTGACTAAGTCCAGCAATGAACCTAATTGGTCTATGTGAGTCTAATCGCCGCAACTCTAACCTTAGTCCTAAGTCCAACAAGAATAGTTTCGAGAAATTCGATTTTTAAATTTTCAATAAATATTCGACCTTTTCCAAAAAATTGTATAAATTCCAGGAAGCCGAAAAGCCCGCCCGCACGTGCTCTTGACTATCAGAAATTTGGTCACGTTCTACTCTTCAAACCAAATGCGCCGGTATCGAGTAGCGATTCAAATGCATATTACGAGCGCCAAATACTACTTTCGCGCGCTTTCTCCTGTACTGCGGGATATTCAGCGCCGCCGGTTTTTTCGTCGAACGCACAACTAGGACGCGCTATGAAAACGTTGTTTGTTATGCGCAAAGAATTTCTTCAACAAGTGAATGGTTAAATTCACAAAATATGGTGCGGGAAACCGCCCCTGAAATTACTCACGGGGATTTCGGCGATATACAAAATTTGAGTTCGCTTGTCCTTGAAATTACCCAGTGTAATTGCGGCGATAGACAAAATAATTTTTACAAATGAAGCTAAATTTGCAAAATATAAATGTGAAATGGTCGTCGTGCGCTAAGCACAATGCCTTGCTTGTGCGTATACACAGCATGTATGTACGTTCGAAGTCTATACAAGCCTTTCTTCAGTAAAAGTGATTTGCTAACGGGAAATTGCGATCGTAACAGGTTCTGACTTTTTGTTAGAGTATGCTGAGCACAGTGATTTGTGTCCATATTTATGCTACAAGGTAATGTTTGCGCAATACAAATGAAAAATTTGGACGAAAAGAGTGGAATTTTGTTGTATTTCCTAAAATATAACTATGCGGAGCCATTGCTTCGCTGCTACTAAATAAATTTTATCCTAAACTTTACTTATTTATAAACAATGTTAAAAAAAAGAGTTTTTTTGAATGGCTTGATCGGAACGAAATCTAAGCAATACTTTAATTATAAAGCTGAACGGAGATATTTATTTAATACATATGTTTTTTAAATACTGAATTAATTAATTTTTCAAATTTATGTTAAGAAAAGAAAAGGAAAGAAATGGAATAAAATAAAGGAATAATTTTTTCCATTTAAACATTACTTTGTAGCATAAATATGGAGACAAATCACTGTGCTCATCATACTCCAATTTCGGGGGCGGTTGCCCGGACCATATTTTGAGAATTAAACCAGCATTCACTTTTTGTTGAAATCCTTTGCGCATAACAAACAACGTTTTTCATAGCGCGTCCTTTTGCGCGCTCGACGAGTAAGACAGGCGGCGGCGCGGGATAGCTCACAGTCTACGGGAAAGCGCGCGCCCGCTGCCGGCCCTCAACATGTGACTTTGAACTGCGAAAGTGGTAACTACCATTGTTCGTTCGTGGGCGCGGGCTACCACACAATCCATGAGTAAGGGCGCGCACTCAAACTCAATGCGACGCTGCGCGCGTGCAGTATAGCGAGCTGGAGGTTTTTCCCCTAGACCTGCAACTTGAAAACAAGATTTGACCAACATGTGGTCAAATCGTTGAAGTTGTTCATAAGCACGGCACTTGTCGATTAGCTGGTTAATTTTAAACGCAACTTCGCGCAACGACGGACGGGCTGAAAAGAAATCTAGACTGCGTCACTGCGTGCATGTAGTAGCACGGAACTGCCCGCCCGGTGATTTTCCGATCTCTAATAAATTCTTCAATACTAGGAGTATTTCTATGTGTATTCCACGTTGCACAGCTATATTTACATTATGGAAAACTTTTAATTACTAGCAGGGCCCTGTCCGCTTTGCTAGCTCTTAATGAAAACAATTGTCAAATATATTTATTGGGAGCCCAAGTGTAGCATTTTGAAATATTGAACTGTATGGGAAGTAAAAATGGAATAAAAAGTGTTTTTTTTCAGAATAATTATTCGGTCTTACTATTGTGTTGTATTAAAAAAGTTTTAATTATTCAAGTTTTAATTATTCAGGACTTTGATATATATCGACTCGATTGTGGTTGTATTTAAATATATTTTAATTTTCATATCTTAAACATTTTTATCTTCGATTTGTGTTGCATGTTTATATGGACGACATTCTGGATACGTATCTGTCAAAAAACTCTTCAACTCTCTTTCATTAATAAGCATATCCAATCGAACTTTATCTTGATTACGAAACATTTCTCGTTTTTTTAAATGTAATTCGTGTCCTCTTGTGTTTACATAAAATGGAGGGAATTTTTTCTTTTTCAAAACAATTTTATCGCCGTGGATGTATTGTGTAAAATTAAGAATTTCGTCCCTTTTGATTTCATCAATCTTTCGGCAAACTGTTGGACTAGCAACGATTCGCGGCAATTCATCCTGTTCCTTAAGTAACTCAACTACATGCAATTGCTTTTCTTCAGCAATTTCTTTGTATGTCTTTTGTTGTAATAGGCCAATAAAAAATGCTTTAACAATATGCTGTAAATTGGTAGACCCTTCAATTTTAGCATGTACATTTTTAATACCAACGACTTTGGATATGGCCTGAATAGCACGATGGCATACAAGGCCGTAACCTTCAGGTTTTTTGGTGACAAAAATTTTAGTCTTGCCAAAAACACAATAAAAATCATGAAAAACTGTATGGTTATCGCATAATTCAATGTTCATAAGCTTTTGGCCTGCTCTATTTTTAGATTTTCTGAGAGCGGTGCGTGCTTCTGGGGCTTTTGCTGTTGCAAAACCTGCTAGTCCCTTTCCATTTCCTGTTACAGAAAGTACTGAGTATCGTCGCTTACGTCCCATATTGCCTTTCATTATAAAAACTATTTTATTTTCTAAAACTCTGGTATCAAAACCGTCAAAACTCTCATCTCCAACGGCATCAGGTGGGCCAATGCTGCGGCCTGGCATTTTTGACCCTGACCATCCACGATCGATTGGACTCAGTTTCATCATTCGATAAGTTCCCATTGAATCACGCAATTTTATTATATTTCGTTCTCGGTCTGGGTCTTCTGGCAAATTTTGTTGTTGTACCAATTCTCTTCCACGTATAATTGGAGCATTAAGCCCAGGCCAAAGTAAGTTATTTTTACCAAATCCAATGGTTTGACCTCTGTTTAAATCCTTTGCAATTTTTTTGCCAGCTCCTTTACCTCTTCCTCTTTTTTTTCCAGCATTGCTGACTGAAGTAACTCCACGCCACAAGTCTTCAGCAGGCACTGCAAATATATTTAAAAAAAAAAAAATGTAAGTGCTGATCTATAATTGGAATAAACTAACGTAAGTCTGGTTCTGCAAAGGAGCGAATAGGAATCGTTCTGTGCAGTTATATAATAAGGGTATTCATTTAAAGTGGGAAACCCCTCGAAACTGCGCAGTAGCTTAAAATAACTGTCAAATTTCATATGTTTTGAATGCACATCTCAAATTAAATGAAACGCCCTAATGTATATTTCGTTCAGTTGAATTAACAGGGATATCATTTTCCTCCTTAACATACTGAGTATTCATACTGAACTTAGTCGACCGCTCAATATGAATCACTTACTTCAACAAACTACAACATCAGCAGAAGTGCTGACACATGTGCACAACAGTGGAATGCACTCCATTGTTTGCTGGAATAATTCAGTTCTGCTGAAGTGTAATTTGAATCTTTCAGCTGACAAATTAATTGTTGTTAGTGTAAAGGTAAAATCAATTAAAAGTGTAATTATGCAAATTAATCAAAATTGTACTATAAAAGAGGCCGCAAGGCATTAATAAATCAGGCTTGTTTGTAACTCAAATCTAGACTCTTCTCTTTGGCCTGGTAAGCCTTCTTATTTACCTTTTGGCACATGACTAATAGTCTGTGGCGTTTAAGCCGTGCCGGTCGTAGGGAATTGTAAGATTAATATATTTCTCATATACTTTTTAAAAATTACTCTTCCTCATATATTTCATGGCGATCCTGATTATGACGGACCAACAGCTTTTGAATCGACAGAACTAAATGAGCGAAGAATATAAAGTCGAGCCCGTTTAAGTGAAACCCCCGCTTAAATGATACAAAAATTTAATTCCCATGATTTTTTTTCACTTTTTCATACAAATTTTTTCGCTTTACTGAAACTTGCTTAACTGAAAACCCCAAATCAATAAAACACGCCTTAAAAATTGAATTTTAACTGAAATTTTTATTAAATCCTGCTTTTGCCTTTGGCACTATTCTATTTATGAGGAAACAGTTGGGTAAAAACTGATCATTTTGGCTTAAACCGTACTTCGGTTTAGTGAAATATTTTTCTGTTATGTGGAATTCGCTTAACAAGTCTATTCTGGCAGCTTATAACCGCTTTGGTTACAAGCTTGTTCCGGTGACCAAGGCGGTTATAAGGTAGTAACAGCGCCAGAATAGCCCTGTAAGTGAAATATTTTTCAGTTATCCGAAATCTTTTCAAACATATATTTCAAAGAAGCAAATTGGGAATTATGGAAGATTTGAAGGATTCAGCAGTAGGTTTGATTCAGCCGCCTCAGGTCAAACTTTACAAGGAGAAGAACTAAGTGACGAAAGAGATATATTTACTTGATTTTATAGCAAAAAAAGGACTTGGAAGTGCTTTACAGGAGATAATTGAGGAAGAAGAAAATGCTGATGAAGAAGAGCTTCAATTAATAACAAGTGTAGAAATAGATAAAGAGGCAAAGAAAGAAAATTTTGTGACCAATATGGCAACTTTTAATATGAAATCAGCCCTGAAGGCAATTCCGACATTTGTGGGAAACCGATTCGAAATGGAAGCTTTTTTAAAAATTACTGAAATTATGTACGGATCTTTGACAACAGAAGGAAATTCCAATTAATATATTTCGTTTATTATCGGATGCAAATGTAAGGACAACGTTAGGATCTCTTACTGTTCCAACTGATTTCAAAGCTTTGAAAGCAGCCATATTAAAGGCCTATAAGAAAGATGCAACAATCCCACAAGTACAAAGAAAGTTAAACGGACTGCGACGATTATCGATAACAACATTTAAAGAACAAATTTTGACTTTGACTAATGATTTAATAGAGCTACAGGCAGAAAGGATGGGCTCGACAATAAATGACAGCCATCGGGACAGTATTATGACCTCATGCCAAGATCAGACTCTATCAAAATTTTTGGAAAGGGTGAATGAAGAGTTCAGGATTGTGCTATACGCGGCAGATCCAAAAAATTTAACAGAAGCTGTACATATAGCTTCAAAAATGGATGGAAATGACAGGCAACGTTCTGATCTGATTTTATATGTCAGACAGAATAGTATCAACAGAAACACTAATAGCAATATGAATTATAATAATTATAATGGCAACAATAATTTCAATAGAAGTTATGCAGGAAATAACCAAAATAATTTTAATAATAACAACAATAACTTTAGGATAGACAATAAAAATAATTACAATCAAAACAGTAATAACAATTCTTATAATAGTAACCAAAACAATAACTATAGGCAAAATTACAACAGGAATCGAGGTAATAACAGAAATAAAAGCAATACAAATAGGAACAACAGCCAAGTGCAAGTGGTAAACGAGTAAGTAGTAAATGAGCAGGGAAACTCGCAAAACCCGGTTGTAGTACAAGAAACTTAAAGTTCTGCTCCGGGAAATCAACAAAAATTGACTTGTTATCAAATAACAAAATAATAAAAAACAAAGATTATAAGATGTTTTGGATAAATTAGGACGGGCAAGATATTTTTCGACACTTGATATGACGAGTTCATTTCACCAAATCCCGCTAAATGAAGATTCAAAGGATTTGACAGCATTTTCAACAAATAATGTTCATTACCACTTCAAAAGACTACCTTTCGGATTTAAATTTTCTTCTAAAAGAACCCTATTTCTCGAGTCGATAACTAATGTGATTCTCGACTCGTTTTCAAAGGTTAGTTCTCGACTCGATATCAAAGGTCGTTCTCGAGTCGTTCTGAAAGGTTTGAGAAAAACCCTATTTCTCGAGTCGATAACTAATGTGATTCTCGACTCGTTTTCAAAGGTTAGTTCTCGACTAGATATCAAAGGTCGTTCTCAAAGGTTTGTGAAAAACCCTATTTCTCGATTCGATAACTAATGTGATTCTGTTTAGTGTAAAAAAAATTATCTCTACTTATCAAATAAACCAAAATACAATTTTAAAATTAATTAATTCACGTTTCACTCTTTTTATTTGAAGTCGATTTGAGAATTGTAAAACTTACGTTTGAAACCGACTCGAGAACTAACCCTTTTCTCGACTCGAGAACTAACTTCCCTTTTTATTGAGAAAGCTATGATTCTCGAGTCGGTATCGACTAGGGCTGGTGATTTTCAACACTTCGAAGCCTTCGAAGCTTCGAAGTTTTATTCGAAATTTCGAAGACTTCGAAGTTATTACGTGCTTCCTTGCACCAAAACGTTCGTATAAGTGGGGTTTTATATCCGCTCTGTAATCCCAACTTACATAATTCAACCAAAAAATGTCCCAGGACTCACCTGGTGGCAGCTGTAATCCCACCTGGCATGAATCATCCAAAAAAGTTCCAATGACGCTCTTGGTGGCAGCTGTAGTCCCACCTGACATGATTCAACCATAAAAGTTCCAATGACGCACCTGGTGGCAGCTGTAATCCCACCTGACATGATTCAACCATAAAAGTCCCAAAGACGCACCTGGTGGCAGCTGTAATCTCACCTGGCATGAATCACCCAAAAAAGTTCCAAACACACACCTGGTGACATCTGTAATCCCACCTGGCATGATTCATCTTGGCCTGATTCGCCCAAAAAAGACTAGTCGTAGATTTATATTATTCTTAAGTAAAAATCGAAGACTTTGAAGCTTCGAAGTTTTTTAACCTTCGAAGCTTCGATATATTCGAAGCACATTATCTACGAAGAACTTCGTGTAAACTTCGAAGCTTCGTCTAAAAAAACTTCGAAGTATTCGAAGTTTCGAAGGAAAGTAACAGCCCTAGTATCGACTCGGTTTCAAACGTTCGACATTAGAGAAAAACCTTTGATACCGAGTCGTTCTCGATTCGATATCAAACCTAAATGTTTGCTGGGTGTAGGGTATATATATGTCGGCTTGCCCAACTGAATTTTGATCACTTGTTTTCCTTTAATTTTTCTATTAGATAATTTTTCCTTTAAGGCCTGCGCACACAGAGGCGTTATTCGTGCCGCAGGCGGTTTCGAAATTAATTTTGTCAAAAATCATTGTTTTTTTCGAAAATAGAGCGTTTTTTTACAGCCTTTTTCCATAGCAATACAATAAATAACAAACACAAAAAAGCCAGTTTCAGAACCATTTCGAATGAGTTTGGAAATAAACTTTTTTACTGTATCCATAGTAAAAAATAAATAACAAACAAAATAGTCAGTTTCAAAACCATTTCAAACAGACTTTTTGGTTGTTTCCATAGCAATATAATAAATAACAAACAAAATCTACTGCTACGAAATCGCTGCCTGTTTGAGGCACTTTGCGTTTTCGAAGCTAGATTTTTTAAATTTCGAAATGGTTCTGAAATTATATAGCGAATATCGTCTCTGTGCGCAGGCCTTTACATTTTTTTATTTTTATACCCCCACACTCACTGTGGCAGGGTATAATAACTTTGACACAACGTTTGTAACGCCCATAAGGGGGCGTGTCCAGTATGGAAAAGTATATATATTCTTGATCAGCATCACCGCCGGAGTCAATTTAGCCATGTCCGTCTGCCCGTCCGTTTGTCCGTCTGCACGATAGCGGTTTTGGAGATATCGACTTTGGGTACATGTTTTTCTCGTGAATACTGAGATCAAGTTCGAGAATCAGCCAAATCGGACAAAAACTGGGCATGGCTCCCATACACCGAAAAAAAAGGTCAACATTTTTCAAGTCTTTTTTTATTGCTGCATTCGATTGGAAATGTTTAGAAACGTATTTTTGACATGGTCCGAGGTTCCGAAACCACATATATAAAGGGTCAACATGGGGTTTTGAGACCAATTTTTTTTTTGGTCGATTTGATTGGAAATTTTTAGAAGCGGATTTTGGACATGGTCCGGGCTTTAAAAATATTTATAGGTGCCTCAAAATGATGTCTTGAGACCACATAATTTTATGTTTGAGGTACTTCTTCCTACTGTGTGGTGGTATTTCAGCTTCGGCATAGCCGAATATAGTCCACTCTCTAATTTTTATATATTTATGTATTAGTATATTTAGTTTTTTTGGTTTGTTTTCTTTTTAAAAAACCACAACACAGAGCCATACCTTACTGAATTCAGGTAGCGCTTGTATTGTTTTCAATTTTGTTTATTTTATATTCAGTTTAAATTTTAATAAAAATTGCGGAAAACATTCGGAGAACAAAAATTTATTTCAATTATGAGGTGAGGGTTTTAAAATTTATTTACGAGTGACTGTTGTTGCTAAGATGAGTAGCTAAACACATGATTAGTTATTTTTTTAAAAATCTTTGAAAAAACGTGGCGACTTCTACCCGATACAATTTTTTTTTGGGATGCAAAAAAAAAGTTAGTTTTTGGTCAAATTGTATAAAAATCATCAAATTTCATCCCAAAATTCAAGTTTTTGCAAAAATTCTTAAAATTCAGAGGAATTTTTGATTACAAAACTTTTGTTTGCAAAGTTGAATGTTTTAAAACAGAGCAACTTTTTGCATCCCAATTCATCCATCGAAAATGAAATTTCAAATTATTTCTTATGGTAGACCATGCCTTTGCACATCATTCTGCAAAAAAACATTGACAGATTTGTTTTTGATTTCCTTACAAGAATTTTAGTTGTCACGTAACGATCGTTTTGAGTGAATTTCAATGAGCAAAATGCTAAAAAGTAGAAAAATTTAAAATCAAGTTTTCCACAAGAAAAAAAATGGAAACTGTTAGTTTTTTTTTATGTATTGCATACGTGTATTATTGAGCTCACAAAAATACAATACTTTAAGTTGTAAACATAAAATACAATAAATTATTAACCAAATAGAAGTGCCTGGAATTGGGTACCACTAAAAAGTGAAGTGTTCCGAATTCCGTCCAGTGGCCGGAACTTCGGGGTTTTCAAGCTTGTCACATTAATGTTTCTAAACAATATATTTTACTCAATAGGAATATTTTTTCTTTTTTTATTTGATTATTTACACATTCATCTACACAAGGACATAAATCCGTCATAGGCTATGTGTTACAGATTTTATGCAATCAGCTTTTCAATTCTAACATACTTATGTAAATTTCTTAAGAAAAGGCAGTTTTGACTCTGTGAAAATTTAATTGTAATGTCGCTTTTAATTGATCTTTTACATGAAGAAGCTTCAAAATTTAAGTTCTTTATGCTTTTCATATAGTTTTTAAAATCGTAAATATAAAGTTTAATAACTTTTAGACAAAATAAAAGTGACCGAAATTGGGTTGCACTAAAAAGTGAAGTGCTCCGGAATCCGGCCAGTGGCCGGTACTTCCAATTTATAACTTCATCTATTTCTTGTCCATTATTTTTGTATGGGTTTTAGCTAGTTGATTCCAAAAATAATTTGGAAAAAGTGGGCGCAACAACAAGAAAACTCTCAATTGTGGCGGAGGGTGCAGCTGTGTCAGATTAGGCTTAAATTAGGCCCTTCTTTTATTTTTTTATGATGTATTTTGACGTCCTAAAACCGAATCTGCAAACATATTTGGTCGGAAAAATCTACTTTCCGAGATATAAAGTTTGAAAGTAACGATTTTTCTCATATAAAGTGTTCAATTTGTTCTTCAATTTGTGTCTTCACTAATTTTGGGCACAATTTTTTTTTTGTACATTTTAAACATCACAACAATATCACAACTAGTTTAATACAATTATATGTTGTTGTTGTTGTAATATTTCAATGCTTATTGTAGCTTTGTTGTAATGTTTCGGTGCTTATTGCAGCTTTGTTTTTGTAATGTTACCAATGACCTTTCCAATGATACCAATATGGATTCTGTTCACTGTACATGGAAAAGAATATTCAAAATACTTCTGCGAGTCACTGCATGATTTTTAAAAACCAAATAAATAAACCAAATGGTCAATAATGAATTATTTTTTATTTATTTAAATATTTCTAATATTATAGTTTAAAAAAAAAATTATTTTGCAAATCAATAGCATTTTGTAACCTAATTTGTCTTTGAAAATCTGGTTGGCCGGAATTAGGAGCGCAGGTGGTCGGAATTCGGAACAACTAAAATCAATGTCCGGAATTAGGAGAATTTTTTTTCTTTCGCTCGCAAAAGTTAAAATTATTTATTTTTATTAGAAACCTCAAACATTTGGAAAAAACACATATTTAATAAAAGTTTATACCCGAGACTATGTGATAAAAATATTCGTTCCTGTTTTTGAATGTTTTAAATGGATCTTCCATAGCATTTAATTTGGCCTGGCGATCAGTGGCCGGAATTCGGTACACTTACGTTACCCCCAGGAAAAAATTTCGGAAAATAGGTAATTTTTTAGCCATGATTTTCTCGAAGTGTACTTAACGGATTAAGTTATCCTGATAGTCTTTCGAAAGGTATTGATTAGTCCTTTTCAATGGTACTAAGGTTTTTATCATACAAAATGTTGAAATTCCTGTATTTTAATAAAAACTCCATTTCGAATACTTTTTGGGCCACTGTATATATTTATGGATTGTCGCAAATTTAATAATGTGGATATTAGAGCCCGACCGATTAATCGGCTTCGGCATCGGCTTCGGCCGTTATCGGCCGAAAATGCACATTCGGCTTCGGCTTCGGTTTTTCCGAAAAATGGCCGAAGTTTTGGCCGAAGCTTTTCATTTCTTTTCCTTTTTTTTGCGACACCGAAAACCAAAACTAATTTTTTACGATACGATTTTCTAGCCCACATCGCATCTAAACGGTCTTACTGATTTTCTTGAGACTTGAATGTAAAATTGTGTAATTGATGGAATTTCCAATGGGACATAAGAGGCCCACAAAACAAAAAATATGCTTAAAATTTAAATTAGTAATCATCGAATATTGAGTGAATCTCGCCTCAAATTGCGTGGCACGGGGTTACAGCTGCCACAAAGTACATCCTTGGACATTTTCTGGGTGGATTACTGAATTTTAAATATAGATTTAGAAGCTTACTACTTGCCCTGATGTCTATGTTAAAAGGAGTCCTGGTAAACTGTATGAAATTTCAAGAAAATTGGTGGAAACGGAGAATTTGCAAAATATAATTAAAGGCGTGTAGAATGTAGGTTTTTAAGTATGTTTTATTAAAAAGGGAGCAAAAAGGTTGCTTACTTGCGACGGATGTCGTAGGATACCAAAAAGTAAGCTTTATATGAATAAAGAGCACTGCAGCACGGGATCGTAAAAATATACGTTGGTGACTCGTTCGATGCTGGTACAAGAAGAAGGAAGTTAAAGTTACGGAAATGACAGAAGGCCGTCATATTGAGTTAAACCAGTGTTGGGACACAGCTTAACAGAATGTTAAGCGGTGTTCCAGTAGGTTTAATGGTACAAAGTTGGTTGCCGTACAATTCCGTATACAGGGTTGCAAACAGGGTGTTTTGGCGTAAACAGTAGTTCTTGTGCTGACATTTAAAGGCGGGTTTTACCATCAACTAGAACATCCTTTGTCCATCACCTGACGGATTTGGGGAGTCCTTAAAAAACAGCTACTTAGATGGATTTATTCTTTGAAGAATTCTCTACCATTTCTTCTAAATTCCCATTATTTTAAGCTTTACTCCAAATTTTTAAAGTGATTTTAAAAAAATCCAATTGTTCTTACATGGGATATATGGAATAATTTGACTCTCCTGTTAGTTTTGACCTAGGAGGCCCAAATTTGTTTGTGAATTCTTTTGGTTACTTTTATTATTTGTTTAAATAAATTTGTAGTTCCTTAAAAAACTTAATGTGTATTTATATACTCGAATTTGAATGAAAATACCCAAAAAAACAAGATTTAAAGGGTTTTTATTTAAGTATCGGCTTCGGCTTCGGTATAGGCCTTCGGCGTCGGCCGAAGTAATAGGCTGCCAATTGATCTTCAGCTTCGGCCTGAAAATGCTTATCGGTCGGGCTCTAGTGGATATTGGATATCATACGAAAGGTGTAATCAAAGCATATTAATTAAAATAGAAGTGATTTTGACACTTCTCTCTTTCTCTCAATGCATATAATGTCAAACCTAAAAAAAATCTTAACCCAAAATAAAAGTAAATTTTCAAATTAAAAATAAGAAATTGGTGACAATTTTGAATTCGGGAAATAAAATGAATATAAATTTATATATAAAGCGATGTGCAGTGTGCGGTAATGGTGGAAGTATGCAAATGTTCCATCCGCCTCGTTGTGAAGCAAAGCGCCAGCGTTGGATATCGAACTTCGGGGTTGTCCTGGATAGCTCTACAGCGATTTCATTAACTGTCCGCTAAAACCAGCCGCGTCGAATAGGAGGATTTGCATTAATTTTTGTAGCTGAGTTTGCAAGAAATTTATTTATAAGAATATTATTTCGTGTAATTTTTATAGGTGGTGCAAAAGTACAACATGACCGGATAAGGGTTAAACAGTTTTGTTTACATTTTTTGACAGAAAAAATATATGAAACGTCACTCCTACTGATTATGATGCTTTGGGTGTAAACAATACCTTTCGAATGTGCTGTTCTTTTTTTTTTTGTGAAACAGGTGGTTAAATCTCTTACAGCACCTAATTGGAAAGGTATTGATTAGACCTTTCCAATGATACCAAATATTCACATTATTAAATTTGCGAAAACCATCAATATAAACACGAAATAAGCTGTAAGCCACTGTAGTTAAAATAATATAGTAAATTAAAATAAACATTAATATTATACAGGGTGTAACAGTCTAGATGGTTCAAAAAATGGGGACCTTAAAATATGAAAAAAAATGTCATGTGCACTTTTGGCCAATTCGCCACCCATTTCATTTTAATAATTGGTAAACTGTTTTAATGATACAAATTTTGGTTTTTAGGTTTTTGTGAATTACTTTTCAACCATATAAAATAGAAATACAATTATCGGCTCACTGTGTAAAGCTTTAATTTATATTCCTTTGTCGCGGTATAAATTTGCGGCACCGTTGTGGTTGTTTTGTTGTTTGTTTTGTTTTTTTATGTTTCCCTTTTGTTCGGGGCGACGGGCGAACAAAATCGAAGGAGCAAAGTCTCACACGCACTAACCGAAATAACGCACTGAACAATTTTGTTAATTGTTATTATTTTTTTTTTAATATATTTGTTTTGCTTAATTCGTTAAGTAAAACAAATTCGCCACTCGCGGGTGAAATGCGACCGGCGCGCGGAAGAAGAAAACTGAATATTTTGTTGGAGCTGTCAAAGTTCTCTTGCTTTCTTCTCCTTTCTATCGCTTTTGCTTTCGTTAAGTTAGCTCAGTGAGCGGCGGCGATCCGATGAAGGTATTGCCAGCCTCGCCATTACAATAGTAAAATGTCAGAGCCTGGACTAGAGCTTGTGTACTCCTTGTACCTGTTTGAGGGAGAATTTGAGAACATTTATGCTTTCGCCTATACGTACATGAGTGCCGCCAAAATGTATATTTCATTTTGGTGGGTGCAGGGGGGTATATGTAAATTTGCCAAACACACCTAGAAAAATCTGAAGAGATTTTTCGCATATAGGTATGGGTAAAGCCCCGACTGCGGACACTGGTTTCTGCGTAAGCCGCACTCTATGTATGTGGGAAAATAAATGGAAAGTGAGCGTCATAGGCGCTCATATATTCTAATTCTTTTAGTTCTTTTTGAGCAGGGAAGAAGGAAAGTGATAAAGCTTTAGATTTTTAATTTAATTTAATCTTAATGATTTTGTTTGGGAAAATTTTGATAATTTTCTTTCCTGTGTTCTAAATTGTGTTTTTGAAGTGGTGAGGTGGAGCAGTTGCCAGCGTCGGATTGTGGCTGGAGGACAAGTGTTCCAAAGGGAGTATTTTTGCGCGCTGGTTTAGTATTGCCAGCTAGTGTTTTTTTACTTTATTTTATTTGTGGCAGTCGGCCATTTAGTGTTTTGAATTTGAGGAATTTAATAGAGTTGGACAGGTTGTGTTCGGTCGTGATTTGTTTTGGTGAAGTGTTTCCGTCCTGGGAATTTCAAGTAGTTTGCTTGGAATTTATTTGGCCGTTTCCCCCTCTTCCTTATTCCTTTTTTTGTTTGTGTCGTCCCGCATCTGAGCCAAGTTGTTGCTTTACATCGAATTTTATCGAAGTCCAGCTGGTGAATAGATTCTGCAAAGAATCGTGCGAGGGATTTCAGACAGGGCGGTCTGGTCCCGCAAATCAATTGCGTTTTAAAAAATATAATTTTTTGGTATATAAATAATTTTTTTTGGGTATTTGTCGTTTTGTGTCAATTTTGAAAAGCGTTTGTGTTCGGTATTATTTTCTTTGTGTCGGGAAAATTTCCGTTTCTTTTATATATACATATATATATTTATATATATATATATATTGCGGCAGTTTCGGTGTAGGGTTTTAAAAGTTTAGTTATCAGGTTTTCGCGTGTTCGTTCGGCCGGGGATACCATACCGCGAGGGTCGGCTTAAATCCCACGCTTCGCGACTGTGCTATTCGGGCAAATAGGGAATTTAATTATCGCGTGGGGATTTTTGGTATTAGAGTTTTTAAATAAAGTTTTAGTTAAAAATAGCGCGATAAGCTGGCGTCCAACGTGGGGTTATTTTGTTTAAATTTTTTTTAAATATTAACTTTTTTTTAAATTTTTTTTATAAATTTAAAATTTATTTTTGTTGTATAATTTTATTTGAAAATTGATGGAAATTTTTAGAAATTGATTTTGGACATGTTCCGGGCTCCAAAACCACCTATAATTGGGTCAAAATAGGGTCTTGAGACCACATTTTTTTATATTCGAGGTACTTCTTCCTACAGTGTGGGGGTATTTCAGCTTCGGTATAGCCGAAGATAGTCCACTCTCTAGTTTATACCCCCACACTCACTGTGGCAGGGTATACTAACTTTGTCACAACGTTTGTAACGCCCATAAGGAGGCGTGTCCGGTATGGAAAAGTCTATATATTCTTGATCAGTATCACCTCCTGAGTCGATTTAGCGATGTCCGTCTGTCTGTCCGTCCGTCTGTCCGTCCGCACGATAGCGGTCGCAGTTTTGGAGATATCGACTTGAAACTTTTTTTACATGTTTTTCTCGTGAATACTGAGATCAAGTTCGAGAATCAGCCAAATCGGACAAAAACTAGGCGTGGCTCCCATACACCGAAAAAAAGGTAAAAATTTTTCAAGTCTTTTTTATTGTTGTATTCCATTGGAAATGTTTAGAAACGTATTTTTGACATGGTCCGAGGTTCCGAAGCCACATATATAAGGGTCTAAATGGGGTCCTGAGACCAATTTTTTTTTTTTCCGGATTTGATTGGAAATTTTTAGAAATGGATTTTGGACATGGTTTGGGCTCCAAAACCACCTATAATTGGCTCAAAATAGGGTCTTGAGACCACATTTTTTTATGTTCGAGGTACTTCTTTCTACTGTGAGGGGGTATTTCAACTTCGGTATAGCCGAAGATAGTCCACTCTCTAGTTTTATTAATTTCTTTTTATATTTTTTAAAATTTAATTTTTTTTAAATTGGTTTTTATACCCCCACACTCACTGTGGCAGGGTATACTCACTTTGTCACAACGTTTGTAACGCCCATAAGGAGGCGTGTCCGGTATGGAAAAGTATATATATTCTTGATCAGCATCACCTCCTGAGTCGATTTAGCGATGTCCGTCTGTCTGTCCGTCTGTCCGTCTGTCCGTCTGACCGTCTGTCCGTCTGTCCGTCTGTCCGTCTGTCCGTCTGTCCGTCTGTCCGTCCGCACGATAGAGGTCGCAGTTTTGGAGATATCGACTTGAAACTTTGGGTACATGTTTTTCTCGTGAATACTGAGATCAAGTTCGAGAATCAGCCAAATCGGACAAAAACTGGGCGTGGCTCCCATACACCGAAAAAAAAAGGTACAAATTTTTTATTGTTGTATTCGATTGGAAATGTTTAGAAACGTATTTTTGACATGTTCCGAGGTTCCGAAACCACATATATAAGGGTCTGAATGGGGTCTTGAGACCAAAATTTTTTTTTTGGTGGATTTGATTGGAAATTTTGTGAAATGGATTTTGGACATGTTCCGGGCTCCAAAACCACCTATAATTGGGTCAAAATAGTTTCTTGAGACCACATTTTTTTATATTCGAGGTACTTCTTCTCACAGTGTGGGGGTATTTCAGCTTCGGTATAGCCGAAGATAGTCCACTCTCTAGTTTTTTTGAAATTTTTGCGTTTACTAGCGCCAAAAGGCTTATAATCAATTTTGAATTTTTTTTAAAAAAAAATTAGTTTTTGAATTTTTTTGCTTTGTTTGGTGGCGGTGCTGTCCGCTTTTAAAGTTTTTTTGGTTTTTTTTTATAATTCGCGTTCATTTTACGGAATATATTTTTATTCGACTAGGCATATTTATACCCCCACACTCACTGTGGCAGGGTATACTAACTTTGTCACAACGTTTGTAACGCCCATAAGGAGGTGTGTCCGGTATGGAAAAGTATATATATTCTTGATCAGCATCACCGCCGGAGTCAATTTAGCGATGTCCGTCTGTCCGTCCGCACGATAGCTGTCGCAGTTTTGGAGATATCGACTTGAAACTTTGTGTACATGTTTTTCTCGTGAATACTGACATCAAGTTCGAGAATCAGCCAAATCGGACTGGGCGTGGCTCCCATACACCGAAAAAAAAGTTAAACATTTTTCAAGTCTTTTTTATGGTTGTATTCAATTGGAAACGTTTAGAAACGTATTTTTGACATGGTCCGAGGTTCCGAAGCCACATATATAAGGGTCTAAATGGGGTCTTGAGACCAATTTTTTTTTTTTGGTGGATTTGATTGGAAATTTTTAGAAACGGATTTTGGACATGGTCCGGGCTCCAAAACTATTTACAGGTGGCTCAAAATGGGGTCTTGAGACCACATAATTTTATGTTCGAGGTACTTCTTCCTACTGTGTGGGGGTATTTCAGCTTCGGCATAGCCGAAGATAGTACACTCTCTAGTTTTTTTATATTTTTATTATAATATTTATTTTATATATTTATTATATTATTATATATTGAAAGTTTTCTTTTAAATTTCTTTACCTTTTTCTTTTGGAAAATTCTGTGAGCGTATTGAACGCTGGTTTCATTTTCTTTGGGGTTTCTTTTTGAGTTTTTTTTTAAGTTTTTGGTTTTTTTGTCCGTCTGATTCATTATGGAGATTAACCGATTAAAACAGGAGGAACTGACATACGAGATGGAGGCTCGTGGGTTGCCAGTTACTCTGGTTGAATCTATGAGGAAGTCCTTGAGGGCATCAAGGCAAATAGAGCGTAGGGGGTCGGTGGATGTCTTTGCAGGATATTCATTCACGTTTGAGGAGGATAGGTTAGGTGTGGAGGGGAAAATTTCCGAGGTTGAAAAACTTATGGAAACCCCTCCACAGGACGAAGTCGTCAGAATATTTAAAGATAATAGCCAAATTAGAATGGGCGTTAGGTCGCCTTACTCGATCGAAGCCGACGAGTAAGGAGGAAGAAGATGAGCAAAGGGAGCTCAAAAATAGGGTTTTGTTATTGTTGTGGGAGCTTGACGAGGCGGTGGAGGATGTTGGTGGCGGAGATGATGCCTTCAGTGACAATCCAAGGCCATCCCGACCATCCAAGGGACTCAGTAGGGAGTCTGCGGTTGAGGAAAAGTCTGAACCCGTTCCGAGACGTGAGCCATCCACCTCGTTGAGTAACGTAGGTTTTTAAAAAGTAGAAAATTTGTCCAAGTGGGGTATTCAATTTACCGGGGAAAAGACAGACATGTCCCTACATGCCTTTCTACAGAGGGTAGACGAGCTATGCGAGGCTCGGGGCGTTAGTGAAGCCCAGTTGTTTAGGGGAGCAGTGGAGCTTTTTTCTGGAAAAGCCCTGCTCTGGTTTAGGGATGTCCGCAGGACAGTTTCAGGCTGGCGAGAGTTGGTCGCCGAGCTGAAATTGGAATTCCTGCCCCCCAACTATGACGACATTTTGATGTAAGAGATTAGGCGGCGGACTCAGGGTGGGACTGAGTCCATAGGTATCTACACAGAAAAAAAAAAGATAGGTTAATCTAACCAAAAAACGTTGTAAAAAAACAATTTTTTATTTTATATGGAAAACACAAACAACAACTACAATTGTTGTGGTTAATCTAATCGTCAAAAAATTGTTAAATAATTTGCCAGCATGGTCGTATTTCGGCATATGATTCGCAATGTCATCGCTCGATGCAGAAATGCAACCATGCCGCAAATATTTCATAATTCTGAAACAGCATGACATTTAATACAAGAGAGAAAAATTATTATATATGGCTGTCTCGTTTACGCTCTCAAAGCAACAAGTGCTGCACAATATATGAATAATTTATATTCGACACTTGACTCATGAAGTACTTGGTTCCATTAGTATGCGATACTATTATGGGTATTTTAGGGAAGTTTGTATGAAAATTGTTGGGTCGTAATAATAAAAACGTCTTAGAGCAATTGCTACGTGCATTTACTTTACTCAGAGATTTTACTTCAAATCAAAATTTAATGAAAATTATCGTAAAAAGTATTAAGTATTCACAAAAAAGTATCCGGTTGTATCGAATACAAAAAAATCGAATTTTCGCAGCACTAGAAGATGGCGTCGAATTTGTTTACATTTTACATTTTTGATATTTTGAAAACAATTTTTAAAATCAAATTATGACTATGTTATAACTAATTATTAACAAATATTGTGATTTTACGATTTTAAAAATTGTGCAGAATGTATTTCAACTCGTTTTATCCCGGGAAAACATTAATTTCAATATTACAATATTATTGTAAACTTAACGAAATATTAAAATATTGCGTTTTGTGGAAGCGCGCTAGTTCTAAGTAATGAATATTATATATATTCGCAGTAGAAATGATGTTGCCCGACAAATTTGTGTACGATATGTAAATTATCTCGTTTTAAAAGACTTGGGCTTACATTAAATTAATTTAAGCTTCATAAATATATTTCAATACAACACATCTACAGAAATACCAAACACATCAGCTATCTTTTTCTTGCATTCTTTTTCTAATATGTATCTATTTTTTTTTCGCTCAATTGGATAATTACCTTCTCTGTCTTCCATAAAGTAATATACGAACAATTTTTAACTGTACGCCAACAACTTTGAGTCGGTTCCATTTACAACGTTTCTTGGTTGCTGCATTTTTAATCGTCTTTTTTGGTTAGATTTACCTACTTTTTTTTTTGTGTGTATGTAGCGGCGATGAGGGGGTTGTTCGGTCGTCTGTCCGACCCCTTGTCAGAGAGGCGTATGCTGGGTCTAGTGATCGCAAACCTGTCCCCGTTTTACCAGACTCAGCTGGGCTTGGCTGAGCCTAAGTCTTTATCGGAGTTGGTTTCCTTGGGTCGGAAGCTGGAGGCTGTGCGGCCGAATGTGGAAGCATTCGTGCCGCCGCCCAGCAGCCGATCCAAGAATTAGTTGGAGCCAGGCTTGGCTTACGTCTCGGCTGAACCCGAAGTTCTTGAAGTCAGGGCCCCTTTACGTGATGCTAGGCTGGAGAGGAGGATTCAGGCTCCTCCCCAGAATTCGGTTTGGTGTTTTAGGTGTGGACGGCCTGGACATGTTTCGTCCAATTGCCCTAGGGGTATTGTTTTGAGTGTAGGCGGCCTGGCGTGATGAAGCGTGATTGCCCCCGATGCTCTCAGAGAGCAGGGCAATTACAGGAGCACCCGGACAGGGAGGCGGCCCCGAGAGCGGCTCTGAGCCGCGAAGAGTCGGGAAATGGGGAGCGAGCTCTTGTGGAGGCAGGGCAAGAAGTTCGTGAGGTCTAGGTAGGTTGCCTGCGGGCAACCAGCTGGCTAGGGACAATAGTGATAGGCCTCAGAGGCGTCCGTCCGGAGTATATTTGAGTTTCACTTTGTCGGGAATAGATTTAGATAATAGGCCATATTTAGGCGTTAGGATTTTTGGAGTCCGTATGTTTGGGCTTTTAGATTCGGGGGCCACCAGGACGATTCTTGGTAGGCCAGGCTGGGACACATTAAAGTCCTGGGGGATAAGTTTATTGGCGTCTGCGGTCAGCAAGGTTGCGCTTGCTGATGGTGAAGAAGTTCCGGTTAGGGGGGTAGTTTCGGTCCCATTCGAGGTAGAGGGCAAGTCGGTCCTCGTTGAATGCCTCGTAATACCGGATTTACCCCAATCATTGATTCTTGGAGTAGACTTTTGGTCTAAGGCCGGTGTAGTGCCAGATTTGGCCAAGAATCAGTGGAGGTTTTCCGACCAAGTCGAGGTCTCGTCAGTAGCGGCGATAGTTGATAGGTCTTCGTTGTCAACTAGGGAAAAATCGGTTCTTGAGGAGTTTGTTGCAGATATTTTAGGTCTATGCCTGAGGGACTTGGTTGTACACATTTGGTCGAACATCGGATTCGTACAAAGCCAAATGTGGAACCAGTCAAGCAGCGATACTATCCGGTATCGCCCGCTATTCAGAGGCGCATAGATGAGGAAATAGAGGATATGTTAGAAAAGGGTTTGATTGAGATTTCTCACAGCCCTTGGGCATCACCGGTTGTGATGATTAGGAAAAAGGATGGGAGTTATAGGTTTTGTGTCGACTATAGGACACTGAATAAAAATACGGATCGATATAGTTACCCCCTCCCTTATATTTCGGCTACTTTAGATAAGCTGAAGGATGCCAAATATCTGTCTAGCTTGGATATAAAATCCGCTTATTGGCAGATCCCAGTAGAGAAGGAGTCTAGGGCCTGTACGGCATTTACAGTTCCGGGTAGGGGGCTCTACCAGTTCAAGCGCATGCCTTATGGCCTGCACAATGCACCTGCAACTTGGCAGAGATTTATAGATGAGGTCCTTGGGGCTGACTAGGAACCTCATGTTTTCGTGTATTTGGACGATATTATTATCGTTACAAATAGATTTGATAAGCATGTTGAGGTTCTAAAGTAGGTCCTGAGGAGGATTTGTTCGGCAGGGCTTAGATTAAATAGAGAAAAATGTAATTTTTGTCTTTCTTCGCTACGGTACTTAGGTTATGTTGTTGATCGACAGGGCTTGCACGTTGACCCCGAGAAAGTTGAGGCAATGCTGAAAATTCCAGCGTCCAGAAATGTAAGGGAAGTCAGGTCGTTTGTTGGCACCATTTCTTGGTATCGTAGGTTTGTTTCGAATTTCGCTGATTTGGTTAAGCCTCTAACTGATCTTCTAAAGAAGAAGAACAGGTTTAGATGGTCGCCGGAGTGCGAGGACAGCTTTTTGAAGGCCAAGGAGCGCCTAGTAACGGCGCCGGTCCTGAGCTGTCCTGATTTCGAACGACCCTTCGTAGTTCAGACTGATGCTTCCGATTTTGGAATAGGTGCCGTTTTGACACAGCAGTTTGATGAAGGGGAGAAGGTCATTTCGTATTTGAGTAGATCGTTGAGTAGATGCGAGAGGAATTATTCCACTACCGAGAAGGAGTGTTTGGCTGTTTTGTGGGCAGTTGAGAAGTTGAGGCCATACATCGAAGGGGTCAGGTTCACAGTGGTGACCGACCATTATTTGTTGGTATGGCTCAACAATTTGAAATATCCTTGCGGTAGGTTGGCTTTAAAGCTAAAGCAATACTATTATGAAATCATACATCGTAAGGGGAAAGATCATGTTGTGCCCGACATGCTTTCTAGAGGTGTCCCAGTCGTAGGGGAGGTAGATGGGCGTGTTAGAGATCCACGGGTGGATTCCATGGTTAGGAAAGTGGATAAACCACTCGATTACCCAGCTTGCAGAATTGAAAATGGGGTGTTATATAAACACATAAAGGCAGGGACAAATAGTTTGTTTAGTGCTGGGTACGAGTGGAAGAGAGTTGTGGGCAGGAGTGATAGGCGCAGTATTTTATTCGAGTGTCACGATAATCCGTTATCGGGGCACATGGGAGTTAGGAAAACATACGCAAGGGTAGTTGAGAAATAATATTGACCAAAAATGAAGGCAGAGATAGCTAGATATATTAAAGGTTGTCAGGTTTGCCAGAGGGTGAAACCTGACACCAATAAGTCTTCCAAAATGTCTTCCTGCTCTTTGGAGTTCCGAGGTCCAGCAAGGAGCTGCAGAGTTTATGCGCATCGTATGGTGTGCAGATGCGGTACACTGCACACTATCATCCGCAGGCCAATCCGGCCGAGCGGATCAACCAAATAATTAAGACCACTTTGAAAGCATATATTTCAGAAAACCATCGGACATGGGATTCTCATCTCTCAAAGGTGGCGTGCTGCATTCGATCATCGCAGCATGAGGTTTTGGGAGCGTCTCCATACTTCGTGAATTTTGGCCGAAATATGGCGGTCAGAGGTGATAGAGATTATAGACGAGTGGGAGACTCAGACCAACCTTACAGTAGTAGTGAGGACCGGGCCAAGTTAATGGCAGACTTGAGGGAAGACATACGGAAGAAGTTAGAAATGGCAAGTGCCAAGACAGCAAAGACTTACAATCTGAGACGTAGAGATGTACAGTATTTACCGCACGAGTTAGTATGGAGACGTAATTTTGTTTTGTCCGATGCTGCAAACTATTTTGCAGCGAAGTTAGCTCTGAAATTTGTTGGACCGTTTAGGGTTAAAAAGAGGGTGTCTCCGTGGACATATGTTTTGGAAGACGAAGACGGACGAGAAAAGGGGACATGGTATGTGCAGGACCTTAGGCCGCACATTGACTCAGGGTGATTTTCTCCGGTTAGATTCGAAAGTTGGCTGGTCTCAGGAGAGCAAGCAACTTTCGCGGAGGTGGAGGTAGGGTTGTCGCGGTATAAATTTGCGGCACCGTTGTTGTTGTTTTGTTGTTTGTTTTGTTTTTTTATGTTTCCCTTTTGTTCGGGGCGACGGGCGAACAAAATCGAAGGAACCAAATCTCACACGCACTAACCGAAAGAACGCACTGAACAATTTTGTTAATTGTTATTATTTTTTTTTTTAATATATTTGTTTTGCTTAATTCGTTAAGCAAAACAAATTCGCCACTCGCGGGTGAAATGCGACCGGCGCGCGGAAGAAGAAAACTGAATATTTTGTTGGAGCTGTCAAAGTTCTCTTGCTTTCTTCTCCTTTCTATCGCTTTTGCATTCGTTAAGTTAGCTCAGTGAGCGGCGGCGATCCGATGAAGGTATTGCCAGCCTCGCCATTACAATAGTAAAATGTCAGAGCCTGGACTAGAGCTTTTGTACTCTTTGAACCTGTTTGAGGGAGGGGAATTTGAGAACATTTATGCTTTCGCCTATACGTACATGAGTGCCGCCAAAATGTATATTTCATTTTGGTGGGTGCACACCTAGAAAAATCTGAAGAGATTTTTCGCATATAGGTATGGGTAAAGCCCCGACTGCGGACACTGGTTTCTGCGTAAGCGTGCGGCTTACGCAGAAACCATGTGGGTTTCTATGTATGTGGGAATATAAATGGAAAGTGAGCGTCATAGGTGCTCATATATTCTAATTCTTTTAGTTCTTTTTGAGCAGGGAAGAAGGAAAGTGATAAAGCTTTAGATTTTTAATTTAATTTAATCTTAAAGATTTTGTTTGGGAAAATTTTGATAATTTTCTTTCCTGTGTTCTAAATTGTGTTTTTGGAGTGGTGAGGTGGAGCGGTTGCCAGCATCGGATTGTGGCTGGAGGACAAGTGTTCCAAAGGGAGTATTTTTGCGCGCTGGTTTAGTTTTGCCAGCTAGTGTTTTTTTTACTTTATTTTATTTGTGGCAGTCGGCCATTTAGTGTTTTGAATTTGAGGAATTTAATAGAGTTGGACAGGTTGTGTTCGGTCGTGATTTGTTTTGGTGAAGTGTTTCCGTCCTGGGAATTTCAAGTAGTTTGCTTGGAATTTGTTTGGCCGTTTCCCTCCTCTTCCTTATTCCTTTTTTTTGTTTGTGTCGTCCCGCATCTGAGCCAAGTTGTTGCTGGACATCGAATTTTATCGAAGTAAAGCTGGTGAATAGATTCTGCAAAGAATCGTGCGAGGGATTTGAGACAGGGCGGTCTGGTCCCGCAAATCAATTGCGTTTTAAAAAATATAATTTTTTGGTATATAAATAATTTCTTTTGGGTATTTGTCGTTTTGTGTCAATTTTGAAAAGGGTTTGTGTTCGGTATCATTTTCTTTGTGTCGGGAAAATTTCCGTTTCTTTTATATATATACATATATATATTTATATATATATATATATTGCGTCAGTTTCGGTGTAGGGTTTTAAAAGTTTAGTTATCAGGTTTTCGCGTGTTCGTGTTGTTCGTTCGGCCGGGGATACCATACCGCGAGAGTCGGCTTAAATCCCACGCTTCGCGACTGTGCTATTCGGGCAAATAGGGAATTTAATTATCGCGTGGGGATTTTTGGTTTTAGAGTTTTTAAATACAGTTTTAGTTAAAAATAGCGCGATACCTTATATTCGTATGTTAGACACTAAAGTTTGTCTTACATAATATGGTTTATCCTATTATTACATAATATTTGTCCAGGTCTGTCTGTCTCTCTTTCTGTTTGTCTGTCTTTCTGTCTGTCTGTCCCTAACCATAACCGACTTCACTTACAAATTTTTTTTAAGTTGTTAACCTTCTTTTTTTTTTAGGAATGTTACCTATTCTGGTGGTTCGTCCACACGACGCTGCGGTCGTGAGAAGGAACCAGAGCCACTTACAATATATTCACACATATATCTATCTATATATATAAAAGAGACGTGTATGTTTGTCACCAGTAGACGCGAAAACTACAGCACCGATTCTCACCAAAATTTATATGTGTTCTAGGGGTCGTGAGTCGTGACATAGGATAGGTTTTGACACGCCCACTTTTACCGCCCACAAGTTAGTAAAAACTGCTATATCCCAGACGTTTTTGATCACAAGAAAATGAAATTTGCCATGAACATACTATAAGACCCCAGCCATAATCTGGGCTACAAATGGTCGGGATTAGACAATGGGGCGTGTCACCACCCATACAAGTCAATATTTGAAAATGCTGTAATAGCGCTCCCACACAATGTTTTCCAACGAAATTTGGCAAATGGCTTCATGGTTTCAACTCTAAGCTAAATGCTACATATCGGCGTAATTGGACAAAGGGGCGTGGCACCGCCCATACAAACCAATATTTAAAATTGCTGTAACTGGCCTCTCATTTAATGTTTTCCAACAAAATTTAGCAAATGGTTTCATGGTTTCAACTTTAAGCTAAATGCAACATATGGGCGTAATTGGACAAAGGGGCGTGGCACCGCCCATACAATTCAATACTTCAAAGTGCCATTCTTGGGCACCCATGATAATTGTTTTCATTAATTTATTATGACCAAAGGCAAAAACAACTTTTTTAGGGCCAGCAAAGCGGGCCGGGCCCTGCTAGTTTTTTTATAAATGTTAGCCGCCCTAGTAAGGAATCCAACCCACAGCGCAGAGCTTGTAAGTTAGATGAAGTAGCCAACCAAACGCTTACTCACCTTAGCCACTTTGACTTATACAATACCTTTAGCTAATATCGATTAACTTCAGCAAGCTGTATGCAAAAAGCTTTCATGTATATACACTAAAGCGAATCGGTCTCCATACAAAAAAAAAATTTGAAAAGTCCACTTCTCATTTAAAAGCTTACCTCAAAAGAATTTCAACGCAACAAAAATTTGTATATTAGGATAAAAAACTTATTATGGGATGCAAAAAGTTGCTCCGCTTTAAACCAAGCAACTTTGCAGAAGAAAGTTTTGTCATAATAATGCCCCGAAAATTGAAAAAATAAGCGCTTCACTTGTTCCAAAAATTCTGTGGGAACAGATTCCAATTTTTTTTTAATCTGTTTGTTTTGACCCTAAAACATTAAATCCGGAAAGATATTTAACTTTAAAGTTTCGATTTTCAACACATAAAATTTACTTTTTTTTTTATTGATTTTTGCATTGTTTTCACTTTTTATTATTATATATTTCGACGTCCTGAATCAAAATCCAAGTTATTTGCATTTTTAATTGCAAATTCTTGATATTTTGTTAAACTTTGTTCTTTCGCGTTATGTTCCATGTAATTTGTATTCTCGTAATTTTTGTTAAAATGGAGCTTATTATTTTAGATATTTCCAAGGTTTTTGGTTCGATTGATTTTTTGTTAAAATTTTTGAAGTTCAGAATGATGTGTTGTACGGTGTTTGTAACAGTTTCACTGTTCCTGAACTCTTTTTATAAGGTTGTTAGAGCAAAAGCAACCACAACATTACAACAACTCAGACTAAAATTACAACAATAAAACAACATTAAAGCTACGGTCATATTAGTCAAATATTTGCCCAAATACAATCAGATATTTTTAAAATCAACTAAAATTGTATGTGACTGAACCAGTATTTTATTTTTCTGAATGTATTTTCTCAGTATTTGAGCAAATCTTTGCCTAATCTGACCGTAGCTTAATAATCATTGAAACATTACAACAACAGCGCTGCAATAAGCACCGAAACATTACAACAAAAAAGCTTCAATAAGCATCGAAAATTACCAAAATAGTAATAGTGCCCAAAATTAATGAAGACAACTGTTTAAAAGTTATCAAATGCAGTTTCGGTTTTAGGACGTCAAAATACATAATAAGGGAGTTCACAAGTAATCATAAAGTCATATATCATATAATCATATTTGAAAAAAATACGATAGTTGTGAGCACACTCATTTCAAAATAAACTCTCTTACATTACAAATGTCGAACCTAACCTAATTCGTTGGCCCCGGGGTGCACGCCACCAATCGCGAGGTGGTGTTGCAACCCAAATCAACGGTCGTAAGTAATTCTGTGGTTCATGCCAGCTTTGTTTCAATATTTTCAAGCAGTCGCACATGTTTAATGCATTCAAAATGCATCCAAAATCCTCTGGGCCCGGTATTCGTGTGCCCGGTGGTGCAAGTGGCCATCTGGCCGAAGTTGATGGTCGGAAGGGTTTTGGTGGTCTCCACGATCTTTGTTGCAAAATTTTTTTGGCAAGTCGTGCACGTTTTATTCATTAAATTTAGTCCCAAAGTCCAATTTTCACAAATTCCTTCAACTTCAAAATGAGAGGAATAGTGAGTATGAGAGTCGAAAAACACAGCTTGCTGTATTGTATTGGTCGTACAATTTTTTGTAAGGAAAAAAGCAACAAAATTTTTATGACTATTGTATATTTATACAACAATATGACTTTATGACCAATATGAGACCTTTGTGAACTCCCTTAATACAAAAATTAAAAAGGGAAAAAATCGAATGGGCCCTAAAGTACATTTAAGCCGCAAGCCGCGCCGTACCTTTAGCCACCGCAAGCAATTATCAGTAGGCTTGGAACAGTGAAATCACGCGGAAAGTTTTCCACTTTGTGCAGTTTGTAATATGCAACCCTTGGTTTTACAATTTGTGGCTTAGGTGTATTAGTTGGTCCAGACTCTTTTTGCATTTTTTTTTGTATTTTTTTTTATTCTTATGTATTTTTACGTTCTAAAAAGAAATCCGGGAACAAGTGAAGCCACTCCCCGATTTTTCTTATTTTGTTTTCCAAAGTAGGGTTTTACCCCCTAAAACCGAATCTGCAAAATTTTTGATGCGGAAATGTCTAGTTTCTCGATATTTAATTTTAAAGTTACGAATTTTCCCATACGAAATGCGCACTATTTTGATTTTTCTTTACTAGAACGATACATTTAAAGTGGGAAACCCCTCGGAAACGATTCAGTTGTGCAGATGAGCAGTCAAAATATATAAAATTTGACAGTTCTTTGAAGCAACTGCGCGTTTCCGAGGGGTTTCCCACTTTAAATGAATACCCTTACTAACTTTTGTGATGGTGGCATTTCAAAAGGTGTGTTCATCAAAACAAATGCTTGTAATGTTGATGTTCTAATATTATTTAGTACAGCTGTGGAATGTTGTTGTAATGTTGTTATTGTAATGCTGTTGTTGTAATATTGTTTTTGTAAGGTTGTTATTGTAATGTTGTTGTTGTTGTAATGTTGACTTAAGGCTGTTGTAATGTTGTTGTTATTGTAATGCTAGAATACTGAAGCAAGTACGAATACCATAGAAGACATCGCTGGAGATGTTTGAATGGTGTTTAGCGCCGCAGCCAAAAATGTTTCCCAAAAAATCGCGCGATTTTTTAAGTTAAGAGGGATGTGTTGTAGGGCATTCGTCCTTGTTTCAGTGCTCCAGTATTACAATAACAACAACAACATCCTTAAATCAACATTACTACAACAATACTACAACAACCATAGTGCTATAGCAACATTACTACAACATTATAACGCATTTGCTTGAGAAAGAAAAACAGATGAACACACTTTTTGAATGCCACCATCACAAGAGTCAGTGAAGAAAAATCAAAATAGTGCGCATTACGTATGGGAAAATTCGTAACTTTAAAATTAAATATCTCGGAAACTAGACATTTGTGCAGATTCAGTTTAAGAAAGTCAAATACTACTCTAAAAAAAATTAAGAAAATCGGGGAGTGGCTTAAGCGCTTCACTTAAGCCGAAATCCGATAGAGTTTTGCTCCGCTCGTTTATGGTTTCCGAGATATTTGCATTTAAAGTTCGAAATTTCCCATATAAAATGTTCTATTTGTTCTTTCTGTAATATTTTGGTGACATATTCAAAAGGCGTCTTCAGTCATTATAATCACGTTTTTTTTTGGGACAATTTTGAAACATTACACCACAATTACCATAATACAGTTGTATTGCCGTTGTTGTTGTAGTGCTATTGCATTTATCTTGTAATGTTGTTGTTGTAATATTGCTGTTGTAATATTACTGTTGAAATTTTTGTTATTTTAATTTATGTTGTAATTTTATTGTAATAACACCACAAAAAGTGTGGAACGTTGAAACTATTACAAACAAGCCACAATACCACGCATCCATCTAAAAATGCAATTTTAACAAGAAATCGAGCGTATTACGTAACAGATGTTTATGTATTTCACAACAAAATAAGTACATTTTTAAATTAATTTATAGAAATTGAGTTATTGGAAAAATTTTAACACAAAATCGATTAAACGATTTTTGCTGTGAAATACATAAACGTTTGTTACGTAATACTTGCACGCAAAAATTCTTATTAAGCACACCTTTCGTAAAATGACACCAAAAGAAGAAAAAGAATTGATTGAATAAAGACAACATTAAATGCAAATATCTCGAAAAGGGGGTAAAACAAAAATTTTGGGGTCAATGGTTATTGCTCTAAATGCCTGAAAGTATTACGTAAAATATGTTTATGTATTTCACAACAAAGTAATTACTTTTTTAAAATAAATTTATGGAAATTGAAACATTACAACAACACCACAATTACCGTAATTCAGTTGTATTATTGTTGTTGTTGTAATTTTGATGTGCTGTTACATTTTTGTTGTTCTAATTATGCTGTAATGGTTTTGTAATGTTGTTGTTATATTGTGTAGTTGCAATATTGTTGTTGTAATACGGTTGTTGTAATATTATTGTAATGTTGTTGTAATTTTGTTGTAAAAACCCAACAAAACAAAATGGAACTTAGAAACTATTACAAACAAGCAGCATTAAAACCTACTTTTTCAGAAGGAGGTTGGGTTTTTGCGCTGCAGGGGAAAAATTTTAACAACAAATCGCGCGATTTTTTGTTAAAATGGATTTCGTTTTAGAACGTGAAAATACATAAGAATAAAAAAAAAAGTGCAAAAAAAGTGCAAAAAAAGTCTGGACCAACTAATACACCTAAGCCAGAGTAAAATTACCATAAGTTATGAAAAATATTTAGCAACGCCAACACGTCTCTTAGAAAATTTTAAATAATTTAGCAACTTTGTGAACACTAAATTAAACGTCAGAATCCTTATTTCTGTCATTTTGTCTGAAGTGGATCAACCTTATTTTCTTTAGCCATGCGTTACACTTACATTTGTTAAAAAAACTTGTACCGCGGTGAATACCGTTGAAAATTTTTGTCACTTCAAGTAAATCACATTTAATTACATTGTTTCGAATTGCAACTGCATTAGTTATTATGTGTAAAGGCTTTAAACAGAAAAGCAACCTAGCTGCCATTATTATGGAACAATTATTAGCTATTAGTGATGCGCCGAAAAGTACTCATTCGATGATCGAAATTCGATTCCTGAGCAGTGTTACCAGAAAAAAGAATTTTTAATCATCAATACTGGAATTTAAAATATTAAGGGTATTCATTAATAATGGGAGAAACGCGCCGTTGCTTAAAAGAACTGTCAAATTTCATATATTTTGACTGCTCATCTGAACAACTGAATCGTTTCCGAAGGGTTTCCCACTTTAAATGAATCGACCTATTGTTAGATTGAGCGAAATTTTAATTTTTTTTATGGTTTCAAACGAAACGTTAATTGTTCACATTGGCTAAAACCATTTGGATTCATGGCTATCAAAAAATTGTATACTTTTTAATTTTTTTTCCATAGGACCATTATGCAATAAGAAGGTGATATCAATAGGGAGAGCTGTGGCTTATGGAAATGAGAACGGATGTTTTACATTCAAATATTTCCCAACAAATATGTATTTTTCTGTTTTTTTTTGGTTTTATTACATTTTAAGAATGCACGGAGTATGTTAAAGACAAATATTTATTGTCTTTGTTACACTTTTTCAAAAATAGTGCCAAATATTACAACTCTTTTCTTTAAGCCACGAGCAAATATTTTTAAATTTGGAGAGCTGTCATCTACTGATACCATCATAGCTTAGGACCATTCGCGGAGTTCAAGATTTATTTATTTATTTATACATTTATTTATTTATTTATTATGTCCTACACCTCATGAGATATTGGTATATTCACTTTGGTTTGATGTTTGTAACACCAAGAAGGAGACGTGTCCGGTATGGAAAAGTATATATTCTTGATAAGCGTCACCTCCTGAATTGAATCCGTCTGTCCGTCATCTTTTCTTGTAAACACGATTGCAGGAGCTAGAAGAATGCTACTGATCCCAAATTTTGGATTTATCCTTTTTAGGCCCTAGAAGGAGTTGGAATTGCAAATGGGCGGAATCGGGCGACCGCCACGCCTACCTCCCATATAAGTGAAAATCGTGTTTTTACCGTAATTTTAAGATTTCATCAAAACAGTATGAAATTTTGCATAGTGGGGTTTTCGGGATTGCTGATTTCGAATTTGATCTCGGAATTTAAAAATTCAAGATGGCGGAACTAACATGGCAGCCGAAATTTTAAGATTTCATCAAAACAGTATGAAATTTTGTATAGGGTGTTTTTTGGGGTCGCTGATTTCGAATTTGATGTCGCATTTTCAAAATTCAAGATGGCGAAACCAATATAGCGGCCGAAAATTTAAGATTTCATCAAAACAGTATGAAATTCTGTATTGGATGGTTTTTGGGGTAGCTGATTTCGAATTTGATGTCGCATTTATTGAATTAAAGTTGATTTTTCGTATGATGGGTATTTTTGCCTATAAGATAAAAGCTCCTCCTATAACCTAGTAGCAAAGCTGGGCATAGTTAATCGAGAATTTATCTTCGTTACACCAGTAATAGTTAATCAAAAATTGATCTTCGTTAAATTAAAAAGTCAATTTCGTTGAAAAGTTAACTTCTTTAAAAGTTAAATTAAATAGTTAAATTTTCTATAGAAAACAAAAAACATAACAAGTGAGTATGTTTCAGTCGGGCAAGCAGACTTATATATGCCATACACCTACTTGGCCATATTGGATCCGCCATCTTGAATTTTGAAAATGCGACATCAAATTCAAAATCATCGATCCCAAAAACCTCACTATACAAAATTTCATACTGTTTTGATGAAATCTTAAAATTTCGGCCGCGATATTGGTTCCGCCATCTTGAATTTTTAAATTCCGACATTAAATTCGAAATCAGCGACCCCGAAAACCGTTAAAAACATGATTTTAACTTATATAGGACGTAGCAGTCGACCGATTTCACCCATTTGCAATACCAACTCCTTCTAGGGCCTAAAAAGGATAAATCAAAAATTTTGTGATCCCTAGCTTTCTTCTAGCTCCTGCAATCATGTTTACAAGAAAAGAGTATGGACAGACAGGGAGGTAGGCGTGGCAGTCGACCGATTCCGCCCATTTCCAATACCAACTCCTTCTAGGGCCTAAAAAGGATAAATCCAAAATTTGGGATCAGTAGCTTTCTTCTAGCTCCTGCAATCGTGTTTACAAGAAAAGAGGATCGACAGACGGACAGGGCTAAATCAACTCAGGAGGTGACGCTGATCCAGAATATATATACTTTTCCATACCGGACACTTCTCCTTCTTGGTGTTACAAACATCAGACCGAAGTGAATATTCCCATACCTCATGAGGTGTAGTGTATAAAAAAACATTTTAACTACATTCAATTGAATGCCTGCACTATATATTGAATGCCTTCTATATACAAATTTGCTTTAAAATAAATGGTAGAAATTTTACAAAGGCATAAAAATTTTATTAGAATATTAAATAATAACGAATGAAGTTTGCTTAAGAACAAATATCACAGGCCATTCTAAACACAATGGCGATCTCAGTTTTTCGCCATTTTGAGAAATTTGAGAAATGGAAAATACGATGTAAACATCCTGACGATGTAAGCCTCACGTGATAGCTGAGAACGCCATTGGGTTTAGAATGGTCCATTCAAACATACAAATAGAATATAGAATACTTCGAAACATATCGGCAAGTGTATTTAATTGTTTTGTGAAATTATTTCTAAAAAAAAATTGTGTGAATTCCTAATTTTTTTCTTACATTAAATAATAAAAAATAATTTTTGTTTTATAGTTAACTAATGCTAGTTTATCGAAGAAATTTAACTTAACTAAATGAAAAAGTTAATGATTTTCGAAATTAATTGAAAAGTTAAAAGTTAACCAAAAGATTAACTTCGTTAATTTACTATTAACTAATTAACTAGTTGATGCCCAGTAGTGATTGCAAAAAAAATTTTGCAAAAAGCTGTTTCCAAATAGTATTTATTATTTTTTTAATATTGCCAAAAATGTATATTTTTCCGATTTTCCTCAATTTAGATCATAAAAAAATTTCACAAAAGGTATCATATTCTCTGGAAATCTGGAAAAGAGAAATATATTGCTCTCCGTTCCTGAACAAGGACACTAGCAGTGCTGCTTTTTTTTCCTTTAAAAATTCCTAACATTTTGGGGATTGAAAAAAATGTTTCCGGTCGTAGGGAAATTTTTTTTCGCCGTTTTTTTTTGCTAAATTTAAGGAATTATCCCAAAGGGAATTATCCCTAAGGGCTTGGCACCTCCCATTCAACTCAGAACTTAAATACCAGCTAATTAATATTTTCCCTGCTATGTGTCGAATATGGGAATAATTGGACAAGGGGCGTGGCACCGCACATACAATTTTCTACCCCATATCACGGTTAAACGTCTTTACTGATTTTATTGAAATTTTAAGGTAAAATTGTGTAAGTAATGGAATTGGCAATAGGACATAAGAGGTTGGATTTGGACAACGGGGCGTGGCAACTCCCATACAACAAAAAATATAATTAAAATGTAACAAAAGGTATCATATTCTCTGGAAATCTGGAAAAGAGAAATATATTGCTCTCCGTTCCTGAACAAGGACACTAGCAGTGCTGCTTTTTTTCCTTTAAAAATTCCTAACATTTTGGGGATTGAAAAAAATGTTTCCGGTCGTAGGGAAATTTTAAGGAATTATCCCTAAGGGCATTATCCCTAAGGGCGTGGCACCTCCCATTCAACACAGAACTTAAATACCAGCTAATTAATATTTTCCCTGCTATGTGTCGAATATGGGAATAATTGGACAAGGGGCGTGGCACCGCACATACAATTTTCTACCCCATATCACGGTTAAACGTCTTTACTGATTTTATTGAAATTTTAAGGAAAAATTGTGTAAGTAATGGAATTGGCAATAGGACATAAGAGGTTGGATTTGGACAACGGGGCGTGGCAACTCCCATACAACAAAAAATATAATTAAAATGTAACATAGTAACCATCGAATATTGAGTGGTTCATGCCACCAAGGGCGACCTTGGCCATTTTTTGGGTGAATCATAACTGGTGGGATTACAACTGGCACCAAGTTTCACGGGGGTAATTAACCATCAACTACAGCGTCCATTGAAGTTGGCGCAAATTCCTATATATATTTATTTAAAAATTTTATGCAACCCGTGCAACGCCGGGTATGTAACAGCTAGTTGAGAATAATTTTTTGATACATCACAAAGTCGCGTACTTTTTTCGTTATCAAAAGGCATTTTGATTTTTTAGGGTTCAAACACAGACCATTGGTCGTTGCCCGTTGATCGTTGTATCTCATCGACGTTGCAACTCGTATACAACTGTACATCGTCAGCATACATTTGAATATTACAGTCCTTCTACGAATTCGGGAGATCATTTATATATAAGGAAACCGTATGTGAAGCTACGGTCAGATTAGGAAAATATTTGCCCAAATACTGGGAAAATACACTCAGTAAAATAAAATACTGGTTCAGTCACATACGATTTTAGGTGATTTTAAAAATATCTGAGTGTATTTGGGCAAATATTTGCCGTAGCTTGACTGAACAAGTATTTTATTTTTCTGAATGTATTTTCCCAGTATTTGAGCAAATATTTGCCTAATCTGACCGTAATTTTGGATTTTGAATTAATTGAGATCGACAATTTTGTTTCTTTAATTATTTTTTTTTTTTTTTTAATAGTAATTTTATTTAATTGAATCACCTAATAATAACTTAGGTCTAACAATGATTTTTCAAAAATTCAGAAATTCAGCTTATTTTTATAATATTCAGATTAAAACTATTTGCCCTATATCCATTGATTTAGGCAATGTAGAGTTATCGTAACTAATATATGGGGAATATATTAGTTTCGTTTGAGACGTGAGGGATTCAGAGGTCTCAGTAAATTTCTAGCTAGAATGTTTGGGTGAAACATGAGCTTCTGCTTGTACTTCGAGGTAAATTTCGGAATTTCGTCTTTTACTGCAGGTATATTCAGGGCTCTGTGGATGTTAGTATTTTTTATATACGAAGGGGCTCTGGCAATTTGTCTCAGGATTTTAGATTGGACTCTCTGGAGTTTTTCCACGTTCGAGGGAGAGGCAGTGCCCCAGAGTTCAACTCCATATGTCCATGTGGGTTTTATTATACTTTTGTATATTTGGACTTTGTATGTGAGATTTAGCTTTGATGCCCTTGAGATTAGCCAATTTAATTCCAATTGCTTTAATTTGATCTGAGTGATTTTGGATTCAATATGTTTATGTCATGTGAGTCGGCGATCGAGATGCATTCCAAGATACTTGGTTTCGGAACTTTCAGGGACGACTTGGCCGTTTATCTTCAGAGCAGGACACGTGCCCCTTCTTAGAGTGAAGGTTAAGTGACAGCTTTTGGATTCATTGACCTTGATTTTCCATTGATGTAGCCAATTACTTAGAGTGTCCAAGTGTTTTTGCACGTATAGAGATGCCATGTCTGGGTTTGAGTGAGAGCACATGATAGCAGTGTCATCAGCAAAAGTCGATATGAGAGTTCTATCACTTTTGGGCATATCTGCAGTATAGAGAATATATAGCAGGGGCGCGAGGACACTGCCTTGTGGTACTCCGGCCAGTATTTCGTATTTTCGGGAGACAAAGCTTTTGTATTTTACTACAAATTTTCTATTCGTGAGGTAGTTTTTGAGTAGACAGTGCATATTAGCGGGAAGAATATGCTGTAGTTTGTAAATAAGTCCTTCGTGCCAGACTTTATCGAAGGCCTGGGTGATATCAAGGAAAACAGCGGAGCAATACTGTTTATTTTCGAAAGTGCCTTTTATTGAGTCAACAATGCGGTGCACTTGCTCAATAGTGCCATGCTTTTCGCGGAAGCCAAACTGGTGATCGGGAATCACTTGTTTTTCTAGAATTTTCGGTAGAATCAATTTTATTAAAAGTTTTTCGAAGAGTTTCAATATTACAGAGAGCAAACTTATAGGCCGGTATGACGTCACATTACTGGGATCTTTTCCAGGTTTGGGAATCATTGTAACTTTCGTTTTTAGTGACACATTAGGGATAATGTGGGAGCTTATATACTTTCGATATTTGAGCCAGTTTGTGAGTTTGCTGGTCAGTTTATCTGGTGGATTGGCCTCAGAACTTGGCGCATACTTTATTGTGATAATAGTAGGCGTATGATCTGATGAGAGATCTAGAGAGGATTCAATAAACAATTGGCTCCTTTTTACAGTTTTGAAGACTGCAAGTTGGAGTGCCAGAAGAGATCACGTCAAGACCGAGTCTGTTGACAGTGTTCAACAGGAGCCTGCCCTTTGGCGATATAAAGCGAGAACCCCAATATGTATGTTTGGCGTTGAAATCGCCGGCAACGAGATACTTTTGTTCAAGAGAATGGAAAAAAGTCTGGAATTGTTGCTCAGATATTTTGTGTCTGGGCCGGCAGTATATAGCTGTTAATGTTAGGCCTTTTAAGTATTCATCGAGAGAAATACTTGTCGCTTGGATATATTCTGTGCAATAATTCTGGAGAGCGTAATGTTTTATACGACTTTTAATGAGAATGGCGGTTCCACCTCTAGCGTTTCCGCTTGGATGCTTTGTGTCATAGAGTCTGTATCCTGGTAAATTGAAAAAGTGTTTTTCAGTGAAGTGTGTTTCAGAAATTAGCATAACGTCTATGCTATACTCTTTCAAGAACTCGAGAAGTTCTAGTTTTTGATGACACAGGCCGTTTGCATTCCAGAATGATATTTTTAAACCATTCATGGCTTAGACATGAGATGTTGTAGTAAAAGACTTTGATTCTTTATCATTTCTTGCATCATATTTTGCATACCAGACATAAATTGAGACATATTTTGCATGAATATTTGTAGAGTTTGTTCAAGGCTACTACTAGGAGGAGCAGGTTGCGCGTGCACAGTGGCAGAGTGACCGCTTTTTAAGGCACTGGCGTAGGAAACGCCTTGTTTTGTAAGTGGGTTTGCGAAGGATTGTGCAGCGGATAGCGGAGGAAATTTTTGGGTTTTCCATGTTTCATGTTTTTGCGTCACATTTTCCGTCTTTTTTATGAAGCTTTGATAGACTGCACAGCCTCTATAGTTAGCAGTGTGATTGCCACCGCAATTACTACATTTTTTAATAGTGGAATCCTCTTTTGTTTTTGTGCACGAACCTGTTTCGTGCAGGTCTCCACAAATTACGCACACGCTGGGAAGAGTGCAGTAAGACTTTGTGTGGCCGTATTCTTGGCAGTTATGACACTGAATCGGTCCACTGCGCTTGTGAGGCACTTCAATTGTGATTTTGCGATGTAGCAGATATCTGAGCGAGTATATCGGGTGGGGTTCACCTTTTTTGAGCAATTTCGAGTCGAACTCTAGTTCCACACGGAAAAGGGGTTGTGGGATTTTTTTTGATTCTGGATATTGAATACGGACTTTATTTGGAAGCCTTCATCGCTTAGTGCAGTTTTGATTTCGTCGCATTCTACGAAAGGCTCGATACCTTTCAGTACGACTGAGAGGCCTTTGGAACTTTTGAGCTGGTAGGTGTAGTAGCTCTTTTTGAGTTTATCAAAGAGATTGACAATTTTTCTATAATTGGATTCGCTGTAAATTTGGATTTTTGTTTCGTGTACTTGTCCCCTGAGAATAGAAATCACGTGGAAATTATTAGGACCAATATTTTGAGTTACATCTTTGATGAGCGAATTAGAGTTTCGCTCACGCAGGTAGATAGGTGGGGGTTTTTGCGATTTCGGCTTGGGATCCGAATCATTTTCTTCAGCAAGAATCGCATATCGATTTTGCCCAAGCTCGAGAGATGACTTAACGGGATTCGTCTTTTGAATTTTTGCGGGATGCCTATTCCCATTAGTGGGGGACGATAGTACTCGCTTTGCGAAGTAAATGTCGATTCCTGTCTGCACTGTCGGCATTTTGCTCTTTTGGCCTGTAATAATGGAGCGAGTAGCGACCTTTGTTATGCGATTAGCGATTTCTGAAAATCCGCTATTCGTCTCACTTGAGTCAGGAATGGGGGTAAGGCCTACGGGGATTTCAATATATTTGCTAGGGGTATCGACCAAAGAAATTGACGATACAGAGTTACCTGTGTTTGCGTGTGCAGTATCGCTATGGGAACTCCACTGTATATCTGGCGAGGGAATTTGAATAGGTTGTTGTTGTTGTTGCGGAAGCTGTTGCTGCGCACCGTCTTGCTGTGGTAGCTTTTGCTGCAGGGGTTGCAAAAGTTGTTGTTGTAGTTGCAGCTGCTGATGAGCTGTACCATTTCGTCCACTGTCTACTGATGACGGAGAGGTACGTTGCATGACGAGCGGTCACACTGGTACTAATTTCGCGTTTTTAAGGTTCTGGTCACCCTAATCAGAAAAGCGACGCATAGATGGCGCGATGCGGTTTGTGTACTCGCTGATCGCTGCAAACAGATGTTTTTTGGGATATTTTTTTCCGAGGGAAATTTTAACGTCAACGCTGTGTTGACTTTGCTGTCAGTGGATCAGTTGATTATATTTTGTTTATAAAGAATGTGTAATGTTTTAGCAGATATGTTGCGCGGGATAAAGTTTTTGTTGATGAAGCGAATTCGAATTGTGATTTTATTTGGCAAAAATTTTCGTTTTGTTTTTAAATTTCACAAAAGTGTCCAAGCAAGTGATCGCGAGCCCTATGCAAACGCGTCACTGTACTATCGCACGAAGCCTCGGGGCTGTTTCAATATTTTTAGAGTAGAATTTCCGATATAAAAAATGGATTTTATGAGAGCAGATTTTTTATTCGCACAACCGATTGAACTGACGTTTATAATTTACCATGACGTAATCTTTAATTATTGATTATTGTTTAGAGAAGACATCAGAGATGCCTTTTATATCAGCTGAATATTTTGCTTTTCGGCCCAATCTGAACGCACTATATAGTACGTTGAGCAGCAAGATTTTGATAATCGCTATAGCCAAATGAATAGTTAAATTATGGCACATATCCATAGTCAAATTTAGTAGCTGCTTAACCTAACTTCCCGTCTATATTAGCTATAAATTCTCGCATACTATACATCGCATGCGATAGATCGTAAGTGTAGACCACTTATGGTACATAGTATGCCATACATGGTAGAAATATATTGTGCAAGTTATTTCATACCATTTTTAGGTGTAAAATGATATTTTTCACACAGACGCGCGAAAAATAAGAATTTAAGTAAAAATACATTATTGATGATATAATAATTATAAAAATGGAGTGAAATATGGCCGAAATCATAAGTCTAAAAAATCTTGACAAACAGTTCGTACCATCAAATGCCCACTAAAAAAATTCAGCGATAACGGTTTCGCGTACCATGAAAAGTGACAGATCGTATGCGAGGAACGATAGCTAATATAGACGGGGGGGTTAGTAACAGCTTAGTAGCTGTCAATTCAGTGTATTTACGGACTGGACACTTTTTGCGCTTTCGAAACGACTTTTTCCATTAATTTCTTGAAACTTTCTAACCTGTTCGACAGAAGCTGTTTTTTCAAATGCAATTTTGAAAAAAAAACTGGAAAGAAGTTGATTTTCGGCGATATATCTTTTATACTAGTCGTAAAAATATGACGATTATACCAAAAGAAGCGTATTTAAATTCTATGTTTATGATAAAAATCCTGGAAAATTGTTATATCTCGAGAAAAGATGTTTTATCAAAGAAGCGTATTTCAATTCTATATTTATGATAAAAATCCTGGAAAATTGTTACATCTCGATAGAAGTTATTTTATCAAATGTCCAAAGAGTTGTATTATAGCTATTGTAGTAATTTTGTTATTGTTGTGATATTGGTGTTGTTGTTGCAATATTAGTGTTGTAATATTGTTGCCATGTTGTAATAATGTTGTTGTTCTTGTTTTTGTAACGCGTTCAATTACACCTGACCAGCAGTACGAATAAAAGAAGACTGCTTTATTGATTAAATATTGGTTTCTTATATACACACAAAAAAAAGTAGGTAAATCTAACCAAAAAAGACGATTAAAAATGCAGCAACCAAGAAACGTTGTAAATAGAACGGACTCAAAGTTGTTAGCGTACAGTGAAAATTTGTTGGCGTACAATTAAAAATTGTTCGTATATTACTTTATGGAAGACAGAGAAAGCAATTATCCAATTGAGCGAAAAAATAAATAGATACATATTAGAAAAAGAATGCAAGAAAAAGATAGCTGATGTGTTTGGTAGATGTGTTGTATTGAAATATATTTATGAAGCTTAAATTAATTTAATGTAAGCCCAAGACTTTAAAAACGAGATAATTTACATTTTGTACACAAATTTGTCGGGCAACATCATTTATACTGCGAATATATATAATATTCATTACTTAGAACTAACGCGCTTCCACAAAACGCAATATTTTATTATTTCATTAAGTTTACATATATTGTAATATTGAAATTAATGTTTTCCCGGGAAAAAACGAGTTGAAAAACATTCTGCACAATTTTAAAACTCGTAAAATCACAATAATTGTTAATAATTAATTATAACATAGTCATAATTTGATTTTAAAAATATTTTTCGAAATATCAAAAATGTAAAATGTAAACAAATTCGACGCCATCTTCTAGTGCTACGAAAATTCGATTTTTTTGTATTCGATACAACCGGATACTTTCTTGTGAATACTTAATACTTTTACGATAATTTTCATTCAATTTTGATTTGAAGTAAAATCTCTGAGTAAAGTAAATGCAAGTAACAATTGCTCTAAGACGTTTTTATTATTACGACCCAACAATTTTCATACAAACATCCCTAAAATGCTACTAATAGTATCGCATACTAATGGCAGCAAGTACTTGATGCGTACTTATAAGCCAAGTGTCAAATATAAGTTTTTTTATATATTATGCAGCACTTGTTGCTTTGAGATCGAAAATGAGACAGCCATATTTCATAATTTTTCTCTCTTGTATTAAATGTCATGCGGTTTCAGAATTATGAAATATTGGCAGCATGGTTGCATTTTGGCATCGAGCGATGACATGGCGACTCACATCATTGGTTGCCGAAATACGACCATGCTGCAATATCCAATATAGCAACCAAATTCAGTTGAGTTGCGAACCGTAGTTCAAATTATTTTTGTTTGGTGAACCTGAGATTGTGGTTAAAAATTATTTTACTAATTTTCGACGATTAGATTAACCACAGAAATAGTAATTGTTGTTTGTGTTTTCCATATAAAATAATAAAAAAAGAGTAAAAAACAAGTTTTTTAAAAATATAACCCGTGAACCAACTAAAAAGCCGAAAATAAATTCCCTTTAAATAAATTTCCGCAATTTCGATTTAAAATTAAGGGTTTTTGGCTGGTTTGTTCCTTATCTCAGATTTTGAAGCGGCCAAAAAACCCTTAATTTTTAATCGAAAGTGTGGAAATTTAAAGGGAATTTATTTTCTGCTTTTTAGTCGGTTAAAGGGTTATAATTAAAAAAAATTGTGTTTTACTCTTTTTTATTTTCCACTTTTTTAAAAAATTTTTTATTCTTTTTTTAAAAAAAATTCCTCCCTGTTTTCCTGCATTGTCACCTGAGTTCTATCAGTGTATCTCATGTGGAAGTGTATGAAAAAGCTCGCCGCAGATTTGAGGATATATATATACATAGATATATATATATATATAAATATAAATATAGTCAAGCCAAAGCAAGTTAATATAAGGGTTATAATAAAAAATAGTTTTTTTAACACGTTTTTTGGGGTACACGTGAAACGAAACTTTTATGTTTAACTACAAATTTTCTGTGGGTCAAGTAGTTGTCAAGCAAAAAGTGCATGCTTGCGGGTAATAGTTTCTGTAGTTTGGATATCAATCCTCTATGCCATACCTTATCAAAAGCTTGGGTGATGTGGAGGAATACTGCTGAGCAGCATTGCTTTGAACCTGTTCAGTTGTTCAGATGAACCTGTTCAGTTGTGCCGTGTTTTTCTCTAACATCATCTTCATCAGGATTTTCTCAAAAAGTTTTGACAGGGTAGAGAGTATGCTTATTGGGAGATATGAACTCACATTCGTGGGGTCTTTCTCGGTTTCGGGATCATCGTGATCTGCGACAGCTTCCAGTCAGTTGGGTAGTGACCTATTCGTAATAATGCGTTGTATATGTGCAATAAGTGAGTAACAGCAATTGATGGTAACTCTTTCACCATATTAACCTGTTAAGTCATGACCTGGAGCTTTTTTTGGGTTCGACTTGGCAATATTAACCATAAGTGCTTTTCTTCTGATGAGTAGTGGGTTAAAGTTTGACCTGGTTGTAGTAACGGGTAATTTGCAGTTGGGGGGTTTGGAGTAAATACATTTTGGGTAAACGAATTGGCAATTCTGCAATTATGGGTCGCTTTAAGTTTTTTTGTGACACGCCAAAGGGAGTAATTTGTTGAGCTTGTCGGTGTAAGCTTTTCCATGAATTGATGCAGGTGATTCTTGTTTTTCGGCTTCAGTTCATTTTGGAGTTTTCGTGTAATGAGGGTCAGCTTTTTTTTCAGATAGAGTGATCTGAACTTTTACCAATCACGCCTTATTGATCTCTTTTCTGTTAAGAGCGCAGCTGGGGTTACCAGACGTACTCTTTTAAAGAGTATCGTACTCTTTTTTAGGCCCTCATCTTTTTTCTCTCACTTTTTTCCCGAAAGTACTATAAAGTACTCTTTTTCTTATTTCTGTGACTTTACCATATAACAACTGAATGTATCGGCTCAGTAATGTTACCAATTTTTATTATTCGTTAGAATTAAAATAAAAAACTTCAAATATTATTTTTATTAGCTTGAAGCTTCTTTCGTCACATTGAATTCAAAAAGTTACACTAATTCCTAAATGCTAGGATTAAAACCATAAATTTAGTATGAAACCTATCACTTTTTTAACAGCAACATTAAAAACAATTTTGAATGTCTTTATCGAAAACTGTTCAAATATATAACTAAATTTTTCAATTTCTTGAAGAAGGATTGGAACAATAGCACCCAGACTCTAAAATTTTGTGTTATACCTTTTATCCGTTTAATTTGTTTGTCTCCTAGACCCTTTGGAGTTTCACATTTAAAATCATTAACGCTTAAATTATGCCTTTGGGCATAAATTATTGTATTTTGTTACTTATGTAAATACTAAAAACATTTATTTTTTTAATTTTTGAAAAAATGTTTTTTTAACTTTTAACAAAGGTTGAATTCTAGAATTTTTTTTGAAGAATTTTTTTTTAAATTTTTTTTTGTCTTTAAAAAAAATATGTGGTGTAAAACCGAAGAGTTCTGATAACCCTATGCGCAGCTATATTTTGTGGCACAAATTCCTTTTTTTGGGTGGTGTTATTGACTTTTGGGGTCACAACCAGTGCGGCGTTTGTTATAAGAAGGGGATAGTTACGCACACCCACATTCAGTTGCTCCTCAGTTTAGTTGGTTAGTTGAGTTCGTTTAAGGGTCCTGCATCATAGTTTCCATGCCGTTCATAACCTGCGACATGTTTTGCATAAACATCTGGAGTGCTAGTTCTGTAGACTTGTATGTATACACTACACCCTTACCCTTAAGATGAAAATTATTTGAAGAATAATGATTTTTAAAAGAATTTTCAGAGAAGATTGTAGTTATTAAATTGTTAGGTGATATGATTAAAAATAATATTTTTATAGAATATTGATTTATATTATGAAATTCTTAAATAAGCAAATATATGATTATAATTAATAATTTATAGTAAAATACATTTTTTTTTTTTTTATTTGTTTTTAAGTGTAAAATTATAAGTAAAATTATTTTTATGAAATAAACTAGTATGATTTATAATAACATATATGTAAAAAAAGTTTTTAAATTTAATAGTTATTTTCTTATTGCTATATTGCTGCCTTGTAAGGTATCAGCTGATTGTTATGAATAATTTTTGGTTTCCCATTATATTCTATTTTTGTATTAACTCCTAATTTATCTAGTACTATAAATGGTCCCTTATATGGTTTTTCATATTTCTTTCTATTTTCTATTTTTAATAACACTAGGTCTCCTATTTCTATATTAAGTTTTTGTATATTATTTAAATTTTTGTCAGTTCGTTTCTCCTTAGCCTTAATTAACATTTCTTTGGCTTTATTTAGTGAAAAATTTAGTTTCGTACGCATCTCGCTTCGATAGCTGTCGAGATCATAAGTTTTGGTTTCAGTTTCAAAAATTTGGTTGGGTAAACATGGTAATTTTCCGTATACAAGTTCAAAGGGTGTGTATCCAGTGTCAACGTGTGGAGTCGTGTTGTAAGCAAAAGTAAAATACGGTATCCACTTGTCCCATTCATGGTCATTTGTTGATGTTAAGAGAAATTCATTAAGAACTCTGTGGTTCCTTTCAAGTGACCCTATCGTTTGATGATGGTATGGAGTAGAAAATGTTTGTTTTATTTTTAATAGTTCACATATGCTGTGCATTAACTCATTTTTGAATTCAGTACCATTATCAGATTTTAGTACTTGAAAATGGCCATACTTTAAAATTATTTGTTCTACGAGTGTTCTTGCGACAGTGTCGGCGTCTTTTGTTGACATAGGGTATGATATTACAAATTTTGTGAGATCACATTGCATTGTTAGTATGTACCGAAATCCATTGGATATACGTAACGGTCCTACGGTGTCGATTGACAATGTTTGGAAACTATTAATAGGCGTGTCTGTTATCGTTAGTGGTTCAATAGTGTGGCGTGTTTGTTTACTTTTCGCGCATATGGCACATTGCGATACAAATTTCTTTACCATTTTGTACATGTTTTTCCACACGTACCTTTGTTTTAGTTTTATCACTGTCCTTCTAACTCCTAAGTGTCCTGTTGTGTGGTATTCGTCAATGAGTTTAAATTTCGTAATGTCATCTTGTATTCTTTTTGGTGGGTCATAAATTAAAATTTTTAGTTGAGGACTTTTTCTATTTTGAGGGCTTTGTTGTATGTTTATAAATATGTTTTTAAATTCTTCTTTTGAGATTCTTTGGAATATTTTATCATTGTTGGCTAGCGCTAGCTCTACTATATTCTCATTTTTCATTTTGGATATCAGTTTCTTCATAATCGAATCTAGATTCGTTGAATTATCACTGTATCTCGCATGCGTATTTAAATTATTTTGTTGGGTTAGCTTCTTCGAATACGAAACTGGTTTCGTTGAATTATCGCTAAATCCCACGTGCACAATATTATTTTCAATATATATTTTATTTTCTTTGGCCATATAAAATTTTAAATTCTTCATATTCCTGACGTCACTAACGGATGTGCAATCCCATATCGGAAGTTGATCAGACTTCTGGGTTTTGTCACTATCCACAATGATTTCTTCATCATTGTTTGCCTCTTTATTTTTAATGGCTTCTTTATTTGCCATGCCTCTTGTAATTATAAGTGTTTTCTTCGCATTTTTATCATCTTCTTGCGGTATCATATTTTTTAAAATTTCTGAATTAATTTGTATTCTGGATAATGCATCGGCATTAGTGTTCATACTACCCTTTTTGTAAATTATGTCATAGTCGTAATCACTCAAATCTAGACGAATTCTAGTCATTTTTGATGAAGGATTTTTGTGCGAAAATAATGAGACTAGTGGTCTGTGGTCAGTTACCACTGTAAATTTTCTACCGTATAGGTATGGTTTGAAAAAATTTATCCCCCAGTGAATAGCTAACAGTTCCTTTTCTATTACTGGTTTATTCAAATCATGCTTTTGCAGCGATTTACTTGCATACGATATAGGTAAGTCATTGCCTATGTCGCCTTGTGACAGTACTGCGCCTAAAGCATAATTTGAAGCATCAGTCGTTAAAATGAAAGGTTTGCTAAGATCTGGATATTGTAGCAAAGGCGGAGTAATTAATTTTTCTTTCAGTGTATCAAAAGCATGTTGACATTCTTCCGTCCAAACAAATTTACAAGATTTCTTCAAAAGTGCATTTAAATTTTTCGCAATATCTGCAAAGTTTGGAATAAATTTTCTATAGTAATTACAAAATGCAACAAATCTTCTAACTTCGTCCGCATTTTTCGGGATGGGGTAATTTTTTATAGTGTCATATTTGGCAGGGTCAGTTTTAACACCATCGCCAGTAATTAGGTGTCCCAAATATACTACTTCTGGACGCAAAAAACAACATTTGGCAGCATTTAATTTTAAATTGTACCGTTGCAGCCTGTCTAATACTTTAATCAAATTTTCATTATGGTGATTTATGCTACAACCATGGATGATTATGTCATCCACGTAAAGAAATGCATTTGAATCTAAACCTGCAAGTGCAAGTGTCAGCATACGTTGGAAACTATTTGATGAGATTTTAAGTCCGAAAGGTAATCGTTTGAAGTGAAAATGTCCGTTCGGTGTAGAGAAAGCTGTCAAATTTCGTGACTTTTTGTCAAGTTTAATTTGATGAAATGAACTGGTCATATCAAGTGTTGAGAACCATTTTGCTCTTCCCAACTTGTCTAGAACGTCTTCTAGTCGAGTTAACGGAAATTTGTCATTAACGATTTTATCATTCAGTTTTCTGAAATCCACTACAAGTCTCCATTTTCTTTTGTCATCAATGTTCTTTTTAGGTACTAAAAGTAATGGGGAATTGTAAGGACTAACTGATGGTTCAATGATATCGTCCTCAAGCATTTTCTTGACCTGTTCATTCATTACGTCAGTGTGTGTGTGTGGTAGTCTATAGTTTTTAATGTAAACTGGTGTGTTGTCTGTTGTCGTTATGTTTTGAGTGTAAAAATTATTTGTTGTCAAGGGTTCGTTATCCAAGTGGAATACGTCCTGGTATTTTTGGAAAATGTTTGTCAAGTCGTTTTTAATTTTTCTGTCATTACACTGTATGTTTAATGTTTCTAAAATCTTATTCAATCGTTTTTGCGAATATTTTGGTTTTGTGTTGTCGTAGGTCAAAATGTTGTAATTGTTCAGAGAATCAGTTTCCAACTGAATACCATTTAAAATTATTTCCTTATCCGTTGAGTTTAAAATTTTTATATGTGTCATGCCGTTTTTAGGTGCTATTGAATTACTCAAAAAAATGCCTTCTTGTATTTCTTTATTTAGAATAACTGTATCTTCTGTTAGTTCTGTTAGTTCTTGGTGGAACTTTTATTGTCATTGTATTAAAGGATTTTGAATGCATAGGTAAAATGATTAGTGATTCGTTTATCAATACTGAAATTGTAAAAGTTTCGTAATCTATTTTGCAAAGAAATTTCTTCAAAAAGTCTCTACCTAATATACCATCAGTTTCAATCGGAAATTTTAAATTGACCAGTTGAAACTCATGTTTGCTGGATTCCTCCCCAAAATTAAGTGTTAGGCTTATGCTACCTAGTGAAAAAATTTCTTCGTTTGTAATGCCCGTTAATTTGCATTTTTCATCTGGATTATAAAAATCGTTATCTACATGTTTATTAATTTTACATAGTGAAATGTCTGCGCCAGTGTCGATTAAAAAAGTCATAAAATTGTTTTTGTACTTAATTTTTATGAAATTGGAATTGTTATCCGAGATTTTATAAATTTTTAGTTTTGGCTGTCCGGAATAACTTTGTTTTCCGAGCCCTGATCGTTTCCCTGATCATTTCCTTCATTGTTTATGATGTGTGCCTTTTGGTTTGTGTAATTGGAGTAGCGTTTCTGTTGTTGTTATTGTTATTTTTCATATACAATAATAATATGGTAATATATATATATATATATTTTTTGTTTGTTTATTGTTTGCAACAAAATTAATTTAGTTAATATTTAGTTAATATTTTGTGAATATTTCAAATGCTTTAATTTTTTATTTTTTTTTGTTATTTAACAATTAAATTAGCCTATTACTTAATTTAGCGCGTAAAATTTATTTAGAAATTGTAACTTTAAAAATGAAAATTTAATCAATTCGGGTTTATTTACAAATTTTTTTTTTTTTAAATAAAATATTTTGACAAATGCAAATTTAGTAAAAATCGTAAAATATAAAAAAAATGTATAATAGATAGTAGTTTCATAGGATGTTGATGGTGAGCAATTTAATATGGAACGTTAAAAAATGATAAAAGACATTTTCGCCATTGTGTGTCCTCCTAACAGCTTCGGCGAACATCATTGACATATCAATGCAGTGATCATGACAATCATCATCATAATCGAATTGATCGGCGCCAATTGTTGGTGCTTCCTCGGCGTTCACGGATACTTCAACCCTTTGCATCGTTGTGGTTTCAATGCTTCCCAATGATACTGGCTCAGAGAAGGAAAATGGTTTCGAGATGCACACCGGTGGTGATGCCAACGTTAAAAAACCCAGAATTTCGTAAGAATCGTCTTCCGAGTCACTGAGCAGATGAATGATTTCTCCGTTTCGTAGCGGTTCATTGGCTTTTGCCACTTTTGGTTCGTTGGCCACCTCCTCTGCTACGGACATGGTGGCCTTTGCCATTGCCGCATCTTGTTCATCATTAAACTCGAAAATTTTCATTTTGCTTGGTTCGTGTTCAGTAAAATAATAGTCCATGATGATTTTTATCTTAACCTAACTATGCCCATTACAATGGACTCGCTACGCTGGATCGTCTCAGTAAAACTCCAAGGTTGGAGTGGCAAGATCGCCATGTAGAGTAAAGTGTTTTGTGTATTTGAAGATTTTAAGCTTCTTCAAGCATACAAGGGATTGGCGCTAGGCACCACAATTAGATGAGAAGGTAGAAGAACAGAGTTCCAATTCAATCTGGTTTTATTAGTGGCCAACGCGGCTCTTTTATATCTTTACTTAAAACTGTTATACATTAGTTCTTAATCTATCCTACTTACTTACACTACAATAATATAATTTGTGACGACCCTAAAAATATGGGTCCTCACATTCTCCAATAATGAATACATGAAGCACTCTATTTTTGATTTTTATTATAATCTATGTTTCCTTTATCTCTTTTTGGGTCCGAAGCACTCTATTTTTATTTTTGATTATCTTTAAGTTTTCCTTGATCTCTTTTGGGCTATTTATGAATTAAAATCCTAGCATTTAAGAATATCCAGCTAGCTAGAAAATAATGAAGTAAAAAAAAATATGAAAGAACTAGCTAGTTAATCAGTACCAAATAGTACTAAAAACTAAATACATAAACTAAAAGGAAATGTCAATCAATACCAAATAGTACTAAAACTAAATACATAAACTAAAAGGAAATGTACCATAAAATAAGTATGAATTTAATTTAGTATGTAGTTTGGGCGAACAGCGGAAAAGGGTAACCCCAGGCAGAACTTCAAACGATAGATTATTAAATTCAGCAACTCGCATAGACAACCTACCAGAAGAAAAGAGACGGCAACGAGTGGCGAGAATAGACCAACACAACGAACAACGCAACAAATCACCACGGCCAGCGACAGAAATCGATGCTACAGTTCACCAATGGTCATTGTTGAAAAAAGAGGACTATAAAAATAGCGAACGACTCTGATTCGGTCTCATTTCTCGCGGATTCCGAATCAGGTAAGTCGTAATTAGTAGATTGTTGTTAAAATATTTGCGCATTATTTTTCTTTGAAATTTCCCTCCGTTAAGTCCCACTCTTCGCGATCGTACGACCAAATCATTTTTTTTTTATTAATTTCACAGGAGCGGGGATGGCGGCATGGTATGGGTTTGTTTCACAATCTATCATGTCGCACTCTCAGACTTCTGTATGCCGCGAAATCGAATGAAAGAAACCGTAAGGAGAAAAATACTAAAAAGAGAATTACTATTTTTAATTTCACAGGAGCGGGGATGGCGGCATGGTATGGGTTTGTTTCACAATCTATCATGTCGCACTCTCAGACTTCTGTATGCCGCGAAATCGAATGAAAGAAACCGTAAGAAAAGTACTAAAAAGAGAATTACTATTTTAATTCCACAGGAGCGGGGATGGCGGCATGGTATGGGTTTGTTTCACAATCTATCATGTCGCACTCTCAGACTTCTGTACGCCGCGAAATCGAATGAAAGAAACCGTAAGAGAAAGTGTGGTGTATATGCATATACTACAGTGTAGCGCACCAGCCCACAAGAGTACACAAACGAAAAAGTACCGCTAGCAGCGAACACTTGAAACTGCATCAATAGCATACGCTGCTGCCCTGAATAGGAGCGCAGCATAATAGTACGTAAACCAACGTTTGTTTGCTTTTGTCACTTTTCCCTTCGCTTGCATTTCTGTCAGCGCGAGGCAGAATGAAATTTGAATCCTGGCTTTGGCAATAAATGCGATCGGCCAATGCCCTTCTGGCAGCGGTAATAAAATATTGATTCAGAATGTAGAAATGATTTTTGTATTATAGAATTGTAGATGTAAGCATATTTTTTAGGAATTGAATGTAGTTGAAAGTAAATTGAAAAGAAATTGAAAGGGTCGCCAGGGTATAAAAGCCATGGCGATTCAGAAATAAATCAGAGATACTTTTTGGCTTTCAAACCGAAAACTTCTTTCATTTGACTAATTGCGGCGACTTCGCCAAGCATAACTGTCAGCGGAGGACCGCTTTAAACATCCAAACAATAGAATAGGGACTACTGACTAAAACAGATTATACTTAAATATTATATGGCGATCCTGCCTTTTCGAAAATTGGAATTTTCTGGGAGTTTGGAAAGGAACCATTAAAATCCTGAAAAATATTATATTGAAAAGGATAATCAAAATTTTTGAAAAAGAAGCTCATCACACAAACTAATGACGACAATTGAAGAGATCAACCACATATTTGACAAATATGAGAAGATAGTTGACCAGCAGCCAGAGGCGTATGAGCCAGGTCCACCTCCACCAAGTGTGCCTGCGTACAAACCCACACCGAAGACGGCAGGCCCTCAACCCTTGAGCCTTGAGGAATACAGACGCCGCACACAGCTACAACAGGAGAACAGACGGGTTTTCCTAAAAAACATTGAACCGAAGAAGAAGATATGCGGAGGTAAACTCGTACGCTACCGGCAAGAGTTAGCCGAGCTTCATAAATTAATATCGATGACAACGGAAAAGAACAACAAAGCCAACCTAATAAAAGAACTGAAAGGAAAGAAACAAAGTTTTTATAATGGGAAAGCAACAAAGCAAGCCGCAGCTACAGGAGACTGTAATAAATAACAACAATTCAGAGACGATGACATCAACAGCAATCCCGGAGTACGCGATAACGCTGATTATAATAATTATTCTTTTAATAGTAGCTTATAAAATTAATAAGTATTTCAAAACTTACGTACATAAGCATAACGTTAGTAGGCCTTATGCCACAAACGTATAATTAAATAAAAATTATTTTTCTTTTAAATAAACCACAATATAAATGGAGAAATTAGTTCAGGAAATAGATAGGATTTCAAGTAATCTAAAAAAGAGTTCAAAAAGAGGTTACAAAGAAGCAACATTGCTGTCAAAATTGGTAGAAATAAATGAAATAAAAAATCAATTCGACCTTTTAGCTAGCGAAAACGAACAGGACGAAAAAGTAATTTCCCTAAAAATAGAATTCAACTCTTCTTACAAAAATTTAAAAAAACTAATAAATGAACAAATTGAATTAGCTAAGAGTAAAGACGACAGGGAGGAACCAGAAGAAGAAAAAGACGAACTTTTCGAGCTTTTAGAAGTTTTAGATCAAGGTACATCAAGTATATATTCGAAAATGTCTGCATTTAATATGGAAACTGCCATAAAGGCGATCCCTTTGTTTGATGGCAACAAGAAAGAGCTTGAGGCGTTTTTGAAAATTGTTCAAATCATGAATAGCACTTTGTCAACTGAAGCAAGAGAACAACTTATAGATTTCGTTTACTACGTGAAATGCAGTGCATCTGTTAGGACAACCTTGGGCGCGGTATCGGTACCAAAAGATTTTGAGACGCTTAAGAAAAGGCTGTCGGAGGCGTATAAGAAAATTGTGACTATACAGCAGTTACACACTTCTTTGTCTGGCTTGACACAGAGAAGATTGTCAATTACTAACTTTAAGGATAAGTTGTTAGGACTTATTAATGACTTAAATGAATTGCAAATAAGTAATATAGGGGTGAACGCAACGGAAGCTCAGCGATTAACGATAGTGAGTTCAAATGATGAGTATGCACTATCAGTTTTTAAAAATGGGTTAGACGAAAATTATAAACAAACAATTTTTGCGGCACAACCAGATTCTTTAATTAAGGCTATAAACTTATCATTGGAATTAGAACAGAGCAGGCAAACTGAGCCGGTCTTGATTTTGAATAGGAACAACAACAATTTCAATAATAACAACAATTTTAGGAACAATAACAATGGTTACAGAAACAATAATAATTTTAGGAATTATAATAACAACAACCATTTCAATAACAACAATAATTTAGGGAACAATAACAATGGTTACAGAAACTATAACAACTTTAGAAATTACAATAATAACAATACTTTCAGAAATAATAACAATTTTAGAGGCAACAACTACAGAAATTATAACAATCAAAATAGGAATCAAAATGATAGTTACAATAGAAACCAAAACGATAACAGAAACCGGGGTAACGCAAGGGTGAATGTGTTAAGCAACCAGGGAAACGAAGTCAACCCGGGGGACAGTCAGCAAGGACCTTCGGGGGAAAAACAATAAAAAACAGAATTTTTAAAATCTCGGATAATTTGACCAATTATGTCACACTAAAATGTGTTCAATTTGGTCGTACGCGTACATTTTTAATAGACACAGGAGCAGATATATCCATCTGCAAAACATCATCTGAGATAGATTTGAATATTAATAGTAATAACAAATGTAAACTGACAGGCATTACTAAAGATGAAATATCTTCGTTGGGTTCTGTGAATTTATCATTATGTTTTGGGAAAGATAGAGCGCACCATGAATTCCATCTGGTGGAAGAGGATTTTCCAATTTTAACTGACGGAATTTTAGGTAGGGATTTTCTAATTCGATTCATGTGTAAAATTGATTACGAGACTTTTACGATGTCGGTAATGTTTATTGAAGATGAATATATAGTCCCAGTGGCTATTAAAATTCCTACACAAAATTGCTATATAATTCCACGTCGGTCTGAAATGATTGTACCCATAAAGTTGCATTTGGAGGAGGATAGTGTTATTCTGAACCAAGAATTGGCAGAGGGGGTGTTTTTGGCAAATTCTATAGCACCAGCTAAGGGCGTCTGTCACGTAAAAGTAATTAATGTAAATGATAAAGAAGTTACACTGAAAGAAATTTTACCTAAAACAGAATGTTTGAGTGAATATAAAATTTTGAGATATAACGAAAAAGTTAAGGGAACCCATGATGAAGAACGTTTTAAGAATTTATTAGCAGAGCTGAAATTAGAAGACTTGGATGTGCAATCTGCAAAAGAATTAGAAACGATTGTTAGAAATTATCAATACGTATTCCATCTTGAGGGTGAAAATTTGTCTGTTAATAATTTTTATACTCGGAATTTGAGGTTGGATGATGATACTCCTGTATATATTAAAAATTATAGACTACCACATTCACAGAATGAGGAAATTGACAAACAAGTAAAGAAATTAATTGACGAGGATTTGATAGAGCCATCTGTTAGTGCGTACAATTCACCACTGTTAATAGTACCAAAAAAGAGTGAGGATGGTGAGAAGAAATGGAGGCTAGTTGTTGATTACAGACAGTTAAATAAGAAACTAATTAACGATAAATTTCCGTTGACAAGGTTGGAAGACGTTTTGGACCAATTAGGTAGAGCGAAGTATTTTTCCACTTTGGACATGACTAGTTCCTTTCATCAGATTGGTCTAGATGAAGAATCAAGACCACTGACGGCGTTTTCAGCGTCGAGGGGGCATTTCCAATTTAAAAGATTACCATTTGGGTTGAAAATATCTTCCAATAGCTTTCAACGCATGTTAACTATTGCATTGAGTGGCTTGAGCTCAGGCGCATTTTTGTACGTTGATGATATCATCATTTTTGGGTGTAGTTTGCAACACCACAATAATAATTTGGTAAAGGTTTTTGACAGACTGAGTAAATACAACCTGAAGTTGAATCCAAAAAAATGTTGTTTTTTGAAACCAGAAGTCATTTACCTTGGTCACCAGATTACTAGTAAGGGTGTAAAAACCGATCCGAATAAACATAAAGCGATACACTCGTACCCTGTACCCAAGAATGCTGATGATGTACGTAGATTCGTCGCTTTCTGCAATTATTACAGAAAGTTCATACAAAATTTCGCGGAAATAGCAAAATGCTTAAATAACCTCCTTAAGAAAAAACAACCCTTTATTTGGACAGATGATTGTCAATTAGCTTTTGAAGTTTTGAAAGAAAAATTAATAAACCCACCAATCTTAAAATATCCTGACTTTGACAAACCGTTTGTGTTGACAACAGACGCATCTGATTATGCGTTAGGTGCTGTACTTTCTCAAGGAGAAATCGGAGAAGATTTACCAATTTCATATGCCAGCAAATCTTTGAATAAGCATGAATTAAATAAGCCAGTCATTGAAAAGGAACTTTTGGCGATACATTGGGGGATTAATTTCTTTAGACCATATTTATTTGGACGCAAATTTATTGTGGTTACTGATCACCGACCATTAGTTTCTTTATTCTCGCACAAGAATCCATCTTCAAAGCTGACGAGAATACGAGTAGATCTGTCTGACTATGATTATGAAATTGTTTACAAACAGGGAAAGATCAATACAAACGCTGACGCATTGTCAAGGATAAAAATAGACTCAGATTTGTTAAGAACAATGATTCCGAAAACGGAAGATAAGTCTGCGAAGAAAACATTAGTAATGACAAGGGGCATGACTGCAAAGGACATTGCAGAGAAGAACGTAGATAAGGAGAAATGCGAGCCTCAATCGAAGTCTGATCAACTTCATTGTTGGGACTGCACGTCCATTTCTGACGTTAAAAATGTGAAAAAGTTGAAATTTATTATAGAGAGCGATTTGAATATTAGGGGCCCCCAAAGAATTGAAATATTAAATAATTTAATACTGGTACGATGTAGTGATAATCTGAACAAATTCGATTTGTCTTTAGAGAAGCTATCATCGAGAATGATTACAGTAAATATTAAAGAGCTAGCGCTAGACGAAAATGACATGATATTTCGGTATATGTCAAAGGAAAAGTTTAAGAATTTATATAATGTGTTGCAACACGATAGATTAAAGAATAAACGCTCAGGAGTCAAGATATTAATATATAAAAGTCCCCAAAGAATAGAAGATGAAGTAATAAAAAATAAATTGATAGAAGAATATCACAATTCGCCTTGCGGAGGGCATTTCGGAATCAGAAAAACCATTTTAAAACTAAAACAAAGATTTGTTTGGAAGAATATGAGCAGAATGGTAAAAAATTTTGTGTCAAGTTGCACAAAGTGTGCGTTAAATAAACAAATAAGACATACAAAGGAACAGTTGATAGTCACAAAGACGCCAAGCACAAGTTTTGAAATCGTTCAAATTGATACTGTGGGACCATTGAGAATTTCTAATGGTTATCGCTATATTTTGACAGCCCAATGTGAATTAACAAAATTCGTTCTGGCATTTCCCATGGAAACCAAAGATGCAGACACTGTAGCACACACTCTCGTAAATCAATTTATTCTCAAGTACGGTTGTTTTAAAGTGCTAAAGTCCGACAAAGGAACCGAATTTGTAAATGAGCTCATGGGCAACATTTGTAAACATTTAAAAATGCAACAAGTATTTTCGGCACCATATCATCATGAAACTATCGGTGGTGTAGAAAGAAACCACAGGGTACTTAACGAATATATGCTTGCATTTGCCGATGACCAAGAATGGGACAAGTGGGTTTCATTTTACACTTTCGCGTATAACACTACTCCAAATGTTGATACGGAGTACACGCCGTTTGAATTAGTTTTTGGTAAATTACCGTATTTGCCGAGTGATGACATTATGAAAAGTCAGCCTGTGTATAACATGGAAAATTACGCGAATGAAGTTAGTTTCAGGCTGAAGGCATCTATAGAAAAGGCAAAAGAAATCATTAATAGAGTTAAATTGAAAAGAAGAAATGACAGCGAAACAAAAATAAATCCATTAGTCGTAGATGTAGGAGATTTAGTTATAGTAAAGTTAGGTGGTAGAAGGAAAAACCAGAGTCCTTACCATGGACCTTATAAAGTAGTAGAAGTAGATGGGGTAAATTGCCTTGTAGAGATTAAGGGACATATTAAGAAACTTCATAAAAATAACTTGAAAAAATATATCGTAGAAACATAGACTTACATATCCATGTATTAATTATTAAATTTTTTTTTATTTTAAAGACTATATTTAACAATATTCAATTTTTAACATTATATATATAATTTTTAAACCAAATATTATATATCATTATTTTTACAATACTTTTAATTATTCCTAGATGATCATTTTAACTGAATTGATGTTATTAAAATTAAGATTTCAAATTTGTAATATTTTTAAGGAATTCATTTATTCTTAAAATCAATTTTGTTAATTTTAATTAAATTAGTGTAAACATTTACATTATATATTTTTAAATTTCTTATCATATCAATTAATTCAATCATACTAATATTTTATTTTATAACTTTTCTTATTTTTCTTGAAAATTATTTCTACACAACTAAAATTTCATTTTTCGTTTTTCCAAATAATTTTCATCTAAAGGGTAAGGGTGTGGTGTATATGCATATACTACAGTGTAGCGCACCAGCCCACAAGAGTACACAAACGAAAAAGTACCGCTAGCAGCGAACACTTGAAACTGCATCAATAGCATACGCTGCTGCCCTGAATAGGAGCGCAGCATAATAGTACGTAAACCAACGTTTGTTTGCTTTTGTCACTTTTCCCTTCGCTTGCATTTCTGTCAGCGCGAGGCAGAATGAAATTTGAATCCTGGCTTTGGCAATAAATGCGATCGGCCAATGCCCTTCTGGCAGCGGTAATAAAATATTGATTCAGAATGTAGAAATGATTTTTGTATTATAGAATTGTAGATGTAAGCATATTTTTTAGGAATTGAATGTAGTTGAAAGTAAATTGAAAAGAAATTGAAAGGGTCGCCAGGGTATAAAAGCCATGGCGATTCAGAAATAAATCAGAGATACTTTTTGGCTTTCAAACCGAAAACTTCTTTCATTTGACTAATTGCGGCGACTTCGCCAAGCATAACTGTCAGCGGAGGACCGCTTTAAACATCCAAACAATAGAATAGGGACTACTGACTAAAACAGATTATACTTAAATATTATAAAAGTACCAAAAAGAGAAAATTACTATTTTTAATTTCACAGGAGCGGGGATGGCGGCATGGTATGGGTTTGTTTCACAATCTATCATGTCGCACTCTCAGACTTCTGTATGCCGCGAAATCGAATAAAAGAAACCGTAAGAAAAGGTACTAAAAAGAGAATTACTATTTTAATTTCACAGGAGCGGGGATGGCGGCATGGTATGGGTTTGTCTCACAATCTATCATGTCGCACTCTCAGACTTCTGTAGGCCGCAAAACTCTCAACGAAAGTAGAACTTCGAAAAACTCAAAGAAATACAAAATCGCTAAATTTAACATCATTCCGGGATTTAAGAAATAAACTCCATCTCTCACAGGGGCGGAGGTGATGGCATGGTATAGGTTTGTTTCACAATCTATCATGTCATACCCTCCCGGTTCTGTTTTTCCAAAAAAATCTCAAATGAATTAACGCTAATCAAACGTTTTGTTACAGGAAAATTAATTAACCTATTGATATTTCTTTAATCATTATCTTTTCCTCCAATAATAAATATTTGTCATGCTTTTCAACACTGACCATTGAACATTTGCTTACAACAATTAACAAAAGTATTTATTAATCAAAAGCTCATTTCTCGCGGATTCCGAATCAGTTTCAGAAATACGAAGCAGAGGCACAGCAAAGGTCGTGAACACAAGCGAGCAAGTGAACCACCAGGACAAGCACGTCACATAGTCTTTCCAAGTTCCAATTATCAACCGGCACGGCGAGTGCCCCCATCAAGTCAAGTTCAAAGCATCATTCAGAGGCAGAGCGCAAGAAGCCGCCCTTCCTGAAACCTCAAGTTTTACGACGCATCGATTCTCCGAGAGAGCGGTTGAATTTCCCCGCCATCGGGTCTGCGACGCCAAATCCCCCCACGGGTTCCATTTTTACACGTCACGTTGGACGTTCAAGCTCCTACGCGTTCATATCCGTTCACGCTCAGCTACGCCCACGAGTCACACCTTGCTACGCCTGCGTTCGTACTAGCCTCGTTCACGTATCACAGATTCAAGTCCTACTTTAACTCACGCACGTAACACGCTCGTATCACGCACGTATCACGCACGTATCGCGCACGTAACACGCTCGTATCACGCACGTATCGCGCACGTATCGCGCACGTAACACGGTCGTATCACGCACACAACGACTACACACTAGTACAACACAAACCAAAATCTATCGCCCATCATTACGCATCGTCTCCTGCACCAATACCAATCACACGTGATCCTGGTCTCCAATTAGCATCCGTCCATCGATATCTTCCGTCATCCGAGTCAACGAGGAGCTGCAACGCCTATCCACGACTACAACAACACCGCTGTTCGCCCAAAACCCTAAAAATCTGTAACTTTTACTTATATATATTGTTATTAAATAAAATTTCTGTTTGAATTTAACGAAATCTCTGCGAAATAATAAATTTTTCTGTGTACGAAGCCCTGGACATCCGACGAGTCCTTACCTCAGCATAAGCAACGTTACAGATGGCGCCCGAGCAGGGACCCTGAGCAGAAATAACAACAAAAAAAATCACCACCAACAAGTAAGTAAGAGTCACCACAGAGCGGCGTTCAATTAAGGAAAGAAGAAATCAGTAAAGGACATCACCATGGTAAAAACCACATGGATCAATTACCTACGAAGAGACGATCTGCGCGCATACGCGGCAGAATTTGGATTCGACGATAGCGGCAGCGTAGAGGAGCTGCGCCGGCGATTTGCAGCCTTTGTGAAGGATGAAGCAAGCAGCGCCGAACACATCGATCGACTGACGACACTGGAAAACAAGCATACGCGAAACTCTGAACCTGGTCAAGAGGACTTCCAGCAGCCGCAGACTTCCCAACAAGCCACTGGGATAGAGGATGCGGAAATCTCGATGATGGAAAAGAAAACGAAGCACACCTTGACAGCCGACTTAAGAGACCTGTTCAACGAGGAAAATATCGGCAACAACCGCACCGGAAATGAACAAAACGAAGATACCGAACCAGCAACTATACCAACACCAACAACAAAAGAAAACACGCGCGAAGAGCACACCAAAGCCAATGCGCGGCATCACGAGAGCAACCCTGTATCTAACACACCTATCTATCCGCCCACTGGAGGCCCATGGTACTTCAAGCCAAGACCCACCATCATCGACCAGGTAAGGAAATGGTCTGTACGATACGATGGAGGATGCGACCCGCTGGCTTTCGTGGAAAGAGTGGAGGAACTGGTAGACACCTATAACATACAACAGGACGAGTTACCACGCATGATGCCAGAACTCCTGACGGGCAAAGCACTGACCTGGTACAGGAATAACAACCGGAAAGGGAGGACATGGAACGTATTCAAGGAGGATTTCCTGCGGTTCTTTTTGCCAGGCAGGTATTTTGAACAATTAGATGATGCCATCAGGAAGCGAGTCCAACGCCAGAGAGAGGCGTTCAAGGATTACGTGATCTCGCTGCAGGATATGATGCGGCATGCAAGCTATACCGAGCAGGAGAAGCTGGACCGGATTTTCCGAAATTGTCACATCGATTACCGCTGGTATATTAAGAGAAAGGATTTTCAGACGCTGGATGAATTATTAGCACTGGCACAGGACATGGAGGGGCTACGTCTCGACACGGAGGCACCAGAGGAAAGACATCGATTGGTCCAGTCAGCACATCCTACTCCACCCGCGAGACGCACCTGCCATCGCTGCGACGAGGTGGGTCATTTTGCTGATCGATGCAATAACGCGGTGGTACTCCATTGCTGGGACTGTGGAGCTCGAGGAATCAGGACAATTGAATGCTGCAGGCGACGTGCGGGAAACGGCGATGGGCCCGGCCGAGAGCGGGAGGCTACCGGCGCCCCTTCCACCGAACACCCCCCGCAACGCGAACATTAGAAAGTGATGGCCGCCGTATCTCCGCCACCATTGCTCTGGATGGAGAGGAAGTCACGGCAACAATCGACACGGGAGCAACTAGGAGCTTTCTATGCCGGGAATGGGCCCGCCAGTTCTGCACAGCGGACAATTTAGTACCAGTGTGGACCGCCATACGACTGGCTGACGATTCAGTCGTGACCATCGAGGAGGCCATGGTATTAGAAATATCCATAGGGAATCGGAAATGTCGAATGCCATTACTACTGTTGCCAAAGTCAACAGATAATTGTATTCTAGGTATGGACTTTTTAAGACGGCTCCACGCCACCCTCACGCTGGGCGACTGCTCCATCACACTTCAGCCAGCAGTAGAGGACGCCCGAACACTCAAAGAAGATGGATACGAGGGCCTGGCGGAATTCGAACGGAAAATGGCCAACGATAACCAGCAAGAGGTAACGCAGGAAGCAGATACACCCCAGGGAATTATACAGGCAGCAGGCGACGCTGCACACAAGGAGGCTACGCAGCCGGAAATCACATCAGAGAATCCACAGAGGATAGTTGCACGCAAGAGGAAATCATGCAAAAGGAGTACACGGAGGAGAATCATACAAGGAAAACAAGAGATAGCCAAGATTGCACGCGAGGAATTAACACAAATAGGAAATATACAGGGGATACACCCGGCGGGAGACGCCGACACCAGGATAACGACACACACGGAATCAGTCCAATACAGCGCGGGCCAACGAGAAACGAGTCAAGCACCAATAGCAACTGAAAACGAAAGCCGGCAGGACATGGACACGCAGCAGGAATTAATAAATAAATTTCTGGAAGAAGAATTGCCGCAGTTTGCAACATTACAGGGGACGACCGACATAACTAGCCACAAGATCATAATGCGGGATGAGGCGCCGATCAAGCAGCGCTATTTTCCAAAGAACCCGGCCATGATGGGCATAATCAACGCCCAGATCGACGAACTTCTCGAGCAAGGATGCATTGAGCCAGCCCGAAGCCCACATAGCGCTCCCATTGTATTGGTAAGAAAGAAAAATGGGAAATGGAGGCTATGCGTCGACTACAGACAGCTGAACGCGAAGTCTGTACCAGATGCATACCCGCTGCCACGTATCCAGCATATTTTAGATAGATTGCGGAACGCGAAAGTCATCAGTACGCTGGACCTCAAGAACGGGTATTGGCAGATACCAATGTCACCAGAGAGTAAGCAATACACCGCATTCACTGTGCCTGGACGGGGATTGTACCAGTGGTGTGTCATGCCGTTCGGCCTACACTCGGCCCCAGCAACGTTCCAACGTGCTCTGGATGGAGTCATCGGGCCCGAGATGGAGCCACTCGCTTTCGCTTATCTGGACGACATAATCGTGACTGGAGCTTCATTGGAGGAACACATGGATAACTTAAGGGAGGTTTTCCGCCGACTGCGGGCAGCAAATTTGAAAATCAACACCGAAAAATGCGAATTTTTTAAGAAGGAGATTAGGTACTTGGGGCACATGGTCACGTCAGAAGGAATACACACCGACCCGGAGAAAATCTCAGCTATTCAAGAGCTGAAACCGCCAACTAATCTGCGGGAGCTGCGCCGATGCTTGGGGATAGCATCGTGGTACCGACGATTTGTTCCCGACTTCTCCAAAATAGTGCAGCCACTCACCTCCCTGTTAAAAAAAAGTCGGCGATGGAAATGGGAACCGGAACAACAGAATGCATTCGACCAACTGAAGCAACGACTCACGGAAGCCCCGGTATTAATTTGTCCAGATTTCACAGAAAGGTTTACACTACAAACAGATGCGAGCGACCAGGAGTTGGGAGCCGTGTTGACGCAGAACATCGAAGGCCAGGAAAGAGTGGTGGCATATGCAAGCAGACGACTGGCAGCGGCGGAAATAAACTATTCACCAACCGAGAAGGAGTGTCTCGCGATCGTCTGGGGCGTGCGAAAGATGAGGGAGTATTTAGAAGGCTACGAATTCACCATAGTCACGGACCATCTATCACTAAAATGGCTGAATTCCATTGAGAGTCCGTCGGGCAGGATCGCGCGGTGGGCGCTCGAACTCCAACAGTACAGGTATACCATAACTTATAGGAAAGGTGCCCTCAACGTGGTAGCAGACGCGCTGTCACGACAACCCCGGGATGTTCTCTTATCCGCAACAACAATGCCAGAGGAAAATCAAACGTGTGCCTGGTTGGAAAAGCGTAAGGCGGAAGTCATCAAGAACCCGGAGAAATTCGCAGATTACACGTTACAAGGGGAGCAATTGTACCGCCACATTCCCCGCCGAGTAGGGGATGAGGACTGCGCACCATGGAAGCTGTGTGTCGGCACCCATTTGCGGAAACGCGTCCTGGCCGAAAATCACGACGATCCGACAGCAGGACACCTAGGAATCAGGAAAACTATAGCACGACTAGCAAATCGGTACTACTGGCCGGGTATGTTCCGCGAGGTAGGAAAGTACATTCGGAGCTGCGAAAGCTGCCAGAAATACAAACCCGAACAACAAAAGCCGGCAGGGAAAATGCTGACCCAGATAGCAGAGGAGCCGTGGGCCATTCTGTGCGCGGATTTCGTGGGACCATTACCGCGGTCTACTCATGGAAATACTATGCTATGTGTATTTGTGGATAAATTCTCAAAATGGGTAGAAATCGTCCCCATGCGAAGGGCGACAACCGATACCTTGCGGAAGGCGTTCCGAGAAAGGATTTTGGCACGGTTCGGCGTACCAAAAGTCATGGTCACTGACAATGGCACGCAATTCACCAGTAAGGCGTTCAAAGTGTTTTTGCGAGACCTTGGAGTGAGGCACCAGTTTACGGCACCCTACACACCCCAAGAAAACGCAACGGAACGCTCAAATCGAACCATAAAGACAATGGTGGCACAGCTGGCCAAAACTGACCAACGAAAATGGGATGAACTCCTCCCCGAGGTGATGCTGGCAATAAACACCGGAGTATCGGAGACTACAGGTTACAGCCCCGCATTTTTGATTCAAGGCCGAGAGCCAAGATTACCTAAATCACTATATGACGAGGCCACAGTAGGAACAGGACAAGCAGTGCAGACGCCGGTAGAACGAGGAGACAAGCTACGGGAAGTTTTTAGCTTAGTACATCGGAACCTGGAGAGGGCGGCACAGGATCAAGCTAGACATTATAACCTGAGACGGCGACAGTGGCAACCCCAGGTAGGGCAAATGGTGTTAGTAAAGCAGCACCACTTATCAAAAGCGATCGAGGGATTCGCGGCGAAACTGGCGCCCAAGTATGATGGGCCATACCAAGTAGTGGATTTCACGTCACCGGTGATAGTCAAAGTGAAAAGGCAGTGTGATGGACAAGTGCGCACGGCCCACATCGGCGAGCTGCGTGAGTTTAAAGAAAGGGGTAATGTGGTGGAGACAGAGGCAGCGACGCAGGTATAGCATAGGGAATGCGGGGTCGACAGTAGCGGCAGAGGAGAATACCTGTCATTTAACAAAAAAAAAAAAAAGAAAATAGATATACATCAATTTGAAATTTTAAACCTTTCCATCAACGCAGGAATTCAAAATTATTCAAATTTTCAGACAAAAGCAACACTGGTCAGCGAAGAAAACAACGATGGTCACCGTAGACTAACACGAAGCAACGAGTGGAACAAAGACAACACGAGCGAACGACAAGAGATCTACAACGCCATTTGAATCTGACATTCAAACTGCGCAATTCAAAGTAAACGGTACGAATTTTCAAGAAAAAAATATATTCTAGGAGGGAAAAATGGAACAAGACGATCGATGGAAGCAAAGCCTCCGCAAGACACGGGAGCGGTACCAGGCCATAAAGGACGGGCAGCGGAAGATATGCCACCTTGGAGACGAATGGACGGAGGAGCAACACGGGCCGAATCGGTTGCAAGTGCACCAAAACCCAACGGCCGTGAGGAAGACAGCGCAGACACCGGCAGCACGGAAGGCCACCACAACTCACAACCGTGGGACTGCAAAACGCGGGCGTAAACCGACAGTGACTGTCAGGGAAAGCTCCATCTTTGAGCACCCCGCACTCAAACCAACCGCGGAAGATGGGCCATCTACCAGCAAAGTGGCACGCAAACACGAGGTGACAACAGCACGGCCAGGCGCCGCCAAAACTGCCAGTCCACCAAAACCCGAGGGCTCACTAAATTTCCTGGGGCGCGCACCACCACCAGACTACCGGAAACCCACCACATTATGTACATACAAAATGGGAAGAGTCCAGTGGAGCGTGAGCCTACAAGACTATGGTCGCCTCGCCGTGAACCGATGGTTGAACGACGTCTTGATAGACATGGGGCTGGCCCACATGTGGCAGGAAACTCTGACCAAAGAACAAAACCAAGGCACGCACATCCTGAGCAGCTTTCTGTTCCCAAAATTGTGGAGCCGACGAGCGAGCACGGCGCAGGAAAGGCATCAACCAGTCTGCAAATGGACAAAGACGGTCGACCTGTTTACGAAGCAGTTTGTGCTCGTTCCAGTGAACCAGGACAAGCACTGGTTTTTGATCATCGTATGCTTCCCCGATATCGCGGCCGGCAAACGAACAGCAGATCTCGGCCAAACACCATGTATCCTGGTGGTGGATTCGTTGGCCAGTCAACCACGGGAAGAAGCTGCTAGACTGGTTCGGGAATACATCCAGCAGGAGTACCAGACTCTCAACGGGGAAAACGGCGCCGAACAACGCTTCGACTCAGGACACATACCCACCATCGCACTTACGGTGCCGCAGCAAACAAATACCAATGACTGCGGGGTATTCCTCCTTCACTACGCGGAGCGATTTTTTACAAGGCCCCTGACGGACTTCACCGCGCCCCACGTCGTGGAGGGAAGCTGGGGAAAAACACATATCGCTGAGAAGAAACGCCGCCGACTAGCGAAAATGATCAGGGAGCGAGCGGAGGAGACAAAGACGTGGGCCCCGTGCATCGAGCTGCCCGACGTCCATACCGACAGTAGTAGCAACGAGAACAGCGATCAGGAGATGGGACCAGACCTAAGTCACAAGGGCGACGCCCAGACCACCAACACACAGGCCGAGGACCAGGCCGCCATGCAGAAAGAGGAGGATAAGCCAGACGAAGTATTCGAAGACAACAGGATCCTACTACCGATCATTACGACAATGAAGACACTCGAGGTCGACACAAACACCGAGAGTTCACCAGTGGCCGGCGACATCACACCCTATATCGAGATCAACCACGACGAAACTGAAGATCTATTACTCGGGGTAACACCTGAGGTGAAGTCGCCAGCCGTCGTCATCCAGCCACCGACACCACCACCACCGACCGCGGAGGACTATACCCCGCCGCCAACATACCCCGTACTGGAGGATGCAGCATGCCCAGTAGAAGTACTGCAAACAGTCCAACGAACTCTGGCCACACTCGCGCGGGGACAGCGAAGACGCTTCATGATTAGGCAGGGAGCCATGGAGTACCTGGTGCGCATCAATCGCGACCACCAAGTGATCATTATTCACCGTCCGGCAAAGTAAGGGGGGGGTGTGACGACCCTAAAAATATGGGTCCTCACATTCTCCAATAATGAATACATGAAGCACTCTATTTTTGATTTTTATTATAATCTATGTTTCCTTTATCTCTTTTTGGGTCCGAAGCACTCTATTTTTATTTTTGATTATCTTTAAGTTTTCCTTGATCTCTTTTGGGCTATTTATGAATTAAAATCCTAGCATTTAAGAATATCCAGCTAGCTAGAAAATAATGAAGTAAAAAAAAATATGAAAGAACTAGCTAGTTAATCAGTACCAAATAGTACTAAAAACTAAATACATAAACTAAAAGGAAATGTCAATCAATACCAAATAGTACTAAAACTAAATACATAAACTAAAAGGAAATGTACCATAAAATAAGTATGAATTTAATTTAGTATGTAGTTTGGGCGAACAGCGGAAAAGGGTAACCCCAGGCAGAACTTCAAACGATAGATTATTAAATTCAGCAACTCGCATAGACAACCTACCAGAAGAAAAGAGACGGCAACGAGTGGCGAGAATAGACCAACACAACGAACAACGCAACAAATCACCACGGCCAGCGACAGAAATCGATGCTACAGTTCACCAATGGTCATTGTTGAAAAAAGAGGACTATAAAAATAGCGAACGACTCTGATTCGGTCTCATTTCTCGCGGATTCCGAATCAGGTAAGTCGTAATTAGTAGATTGTTGTTAAAATATTTGCGCATTATTTTTCTTTGAAATTTCCCTCCGTTAAGTCCCACTCTTCGCGATCGTACGACCAAATCATTTTTTTTTTATTAATTTCACAGGAGCGGGGATGGCGGCATGGTATGGGTTTGTTTCACAATCTATCATGTCGCACTCTCAGACTTCTGTATGCCGCGAAATCGAATGAAAGAAACCGTAAGGAGAAAAATACTAAAAAGAGAATTACTATTTTTAATTTCACAGGAGCGGGGATGGCGGCATGGTATGGGTTTGTTTCACAATCTATCATGTCGCACTCTCAGACTTCTGTATGCCGCGAAATCGAATGAAAGAAACCGTAAGAAAAGTACTAAAAAGAGAATTACTATTTTAATTCCACAGGAGCGGGGATGGCGGCATGGTATGGGTTTGTTTCACAATCTATCATGTCGCACTCTCAGACTTCTGTACGCCGCGAAATCGAATGAAAGAAACCGTAAGAGAAAGTACCAAAAAGAGAAAATTACTATTTTTAATTTCACAGGAGCGGGGATGGCGGCATGGTATGGGTTTGTTTCACAATCTATCATGTCGCACTCTCAGACTTCTGTATGCCGCGAAATCGAATAAAAGAAACCGTAAGAAAAGGTACTAAAAAGAGAATTACTATTTTAATTTCACAGGAGCGGGGATGGCGGCATGGTATGGGTTTGTCTCACAATCTATCATGTCGCACTCTCAGACTTCTGTAGGCCGCAAAACTCTCAACGAAAGTAGAACTTCGAAAAACTCAAAGAAATACAAAATCGCTAAATTTAACATCATTCCGGGATTTAAGAAATAAACTCCATCTCTCACAGGGGCGGAGGTGATGGCATGGTATGGGTTTGTTTCACAATCTATCATGTCATACCCTCCCGGTTCTGTTTTTCCAAAAAAATCTCAAATGAATTAACGCTAATCAAACGTTTTGTTACAGGAAAATTAATTAACCTATTGATATTTCTTTAATCATTATCTTTTCCTCCAATAATAAATATTTGTCATGCTTTTCAACACTGACCATTGAACATTTGCTTACAACAATTAACAAAAGTATTTATTAATCAAAAGCTCATTTCTCGCGGATTCCGAATCAGTTTCAGAAATACGAAGCAGAGGCACAGCAAAGGTCGTGAACACAAGCGAGCAAGTGAACCACCAGGACAAGCACGTCACATAGTCTTTCCAAGTTCCAATTATCAACCGGCACGGCGAGTGCCCCCATCAAGTCAAGTTCAAAGCATCATTCAGAGGCAGAGCGCAAGAAGCCGCCCTTCCTGAAACCTCAAGTTTTACGACGCATCGATTCTCCGAGAGAGCGGTTGAATTTCCCCGCCATCGGGTCTGCGACGCCAAATCCCCCCACGGGTTCCATTTTTACACGTCACGTTGGACGTTCAAGCTCCTACGCGTTCATATCCGTTCACGCTCAGCTACGCCCACGAGTCACACCTTGCTACGCCTGCGTTCGTACTAGCCTCGTTCACGTATCACAGATTCAAGTCCTACTTTAACTCACGCACGTAACACGCTCGTATCACGCACGTATCGCGCACGTATCGCGCACGTAACACGCTCGTATCACGCACGTATCGCGCACGTATCGCGCACGTAACACGGTCGTATCACGCACACAACGACTACACACTAGTACAACACAAACCAAAATCTATCGCCCATCATTACGCATCGTCTCCTGCACCAATACCAATCACACGTGATCCTGGTCTCCAATTAGCATCCGTCCATCGATATCTTCCGTCATCCGAGTCAACGAGGAGCTGCAACGCCTATCCACGACTACAACAACACCGCTGTTCGCCCAAAACCCTAAAAATCTGTAACTTTTACTTATATATATTGTTATTAAATAAAATTTCTGTTTGAATTTAACGAAATCTCTGCGAAATAATAAATTTTTCTGTGTACGAAGCCCTGGACATCCGACGAGTCCTTACCTCAGCATAAGCAACGTTACAAATTATACTTATGTTCTGCATTTCATTTGCACCCGTTGCCCTGAGTACGCTAATTTGGTTTTGACGAATGGTGTCGAAGGACGGTCACCGAAATTGAGTGCATTTCAATATACACTCAATTGTTGTTGACAACGTCCAGAACCATTTGTGTATATTGGGTCAGCGTACTCAAAAGTGCAGCGTTAGCATGTCGATACATTGTCGGTGCATTTGTACTAATGAAATGCAGGGGTAGGTAATGTAGACTTGTATGTATACACTACAGGCGGGTTGAATAACTGGAGGGTATTGGGTATTGCCTTTGAGTATATTTGCGTATGAAAACTGTTGTTGTTGTGATGCGGCGTTAGCACCATTTCCTTGGGGTGGTGGGTATGATCTCATCTGCCTAAAATTGGCTGGAGTAGGGTTTGACCTCTTTGTAGCTGTTGCTCTTAAGGGCTTCGATTCGGTAAAAACTAGGGACCGACCGAAATTCGGTTTCAGTTTCGGTTTTTCGGCCAAAAAAATAAAATATCGTTTCAATTTTCAATTTAACTGATCGATAAAACTGAACTTTTTGTGTGTTAAATAGACTTGATAGACAAATTGTTATGAATTTTGCCACGCTAAATTCGAAAATAATAGTGAAATTTTTCCAGCACACATCAAAACAGCACTTTTTGTAGCGTTTGCGGAAAAATGGTGCGTGCTGGAAAATTTTAGTACTGATCATAGTTTCTAAGAATCAGAAGCGACAAAGAAGACATGTCCCCAATTTTGTATAGAAAAAAGAAAAATAAAAACCTTTGAAACTTATTTTCTTGAAAGAATTTGTATGTTACATCCTTCATCCATTCTCCCCCTCAAAGCGTGTTCACTCTACTCCTATCGGAGTAGATGATTTTTAAATTTCTACTCCTCCACTACGGTAGTAGATTTTTCTACTTCCCTCAAGATACTTTCTACTACTATGGTAAGAAATCTCTCCTCAAAATATTATGTGTGTTTCATACAATGCAAAACTACTACTCATTCTACAAATCTACTACTACAAACGTCTACTACTATCGTAGAATTTGTATACCTCTATGCAGAAAACCATACTTACTCGCTCTTGAAATCTACTACCCTGACAGTAATTTCTATACTCTCGGAGAGAGTTCTATACTCTTTTTGTACTACTACTGTAAGTACAAAATTAAATCTACTTCCTTTTCTTCAAATCTACTCCCCTAAATTCGAATGTCTACTACTCTCGTCATAGCAAAAAGTGAGAGCCCTCCCCATTCAATTGATTTCCACGAATTTGATAATTTGTTCTAAATTCATCTAATTCATGAACTGAACTGAAAATGATTGATTTCAGCCAACTGATACGCTTAATTACGTACTACTGTACTACATCTAAATACAAAATTTTTTCTATAATTTTTTCGGTTTCGGCATCGGTTTCAGCTTCGGTTTCGGCCAAAATTAAAAAAAATTTAAATTCGGCCATTTTGGTCGGCGAAAAAAAAATAGAAAATTTCGGCTATTTCGGTTTTGGCCGAAATAAAAAAAAACGATTTCGGACGGAACATCCTCTGTAGTTGGCAGTGTGATTTCCATCAATGTCTAACATTTACGTTGTAACGTAACGCTGGGGTATAAACTCACCGGTTGTCCAGGGCTTCGTACACAGAATAATTTGTAAAGTGCAGAAATTTTTGTGTAATCAAAGATATTTATTCAACAATTCAAATTTAATACCGGGCTTGCCAACAGGCTCATTTTGACCCGGAGACTCCGGGTTTGCAAATCAATTTCCGGGCTCCGGGCTTAGCAGAACTTTCTCCGGGGCTCAGTTTTCATATATTTTGGGAACATTTTTATACCCTACACCTCATGAGGTATGAGTATATTCACTTTGGTTTGATGTTTGTAACACCAAGAAGGAGAACTGTCCGGTATGGAAAACTATATTGTTGAGCCTCCTGAGTTGATTTAGCCATATCCGCTTGTCCGTCTGTCCGTCTTTTTTTCTTGTAAACACGATTGCAGGAGCTAGAAGAAAGCTAGCGATCTCAAATTGGATGTTTTTTTTTAGGCCATAGAAGGAATTGGTATCGAAAATGAGCGGAATCGGTCGACTGCCACGCCTACCTCCCATATAAGTGAAAATCGTGTTTTCGCTTATATTCCGCTTAAATAGTTCCAAACTTGGTATTTAGGGGTTTTTGGGGTCGCTGATTTCGAATTTGATGTCAGAATTTCAAAATTCATGATGGCGGATCCAAAAGTGCGGCCGTTTCGGACTCGGCCGAAAATAAAAATATCGTTTTCGGCCAAATTTCGTTTTGATACGAAAAATGTAACAAATAAAATAACAAAGATTACACTGATCGACAAAACTTAACATTTTGTGTGTTAAATATACTTGAAGACAAATTCTTATGCATTATGGCACGCTGAATACGAAAATAATAATGAAATTTTTGCAGTACGCACCAAAAATTTAAATTTTGTGCAATTTTCATTATTTTTTTTTGGATTAGGCGTGGCAAAATTCATAAGGCACAACCAATTGGATATAAGCGGTGTGTAACACAAATGTAAGTATTGATCATAGTTTCGAAGAACCAGAAGCGACAAAGAAGACAAATCCCCAATTTGTATTGAAAAAAGAAAAAATAAAACTTTGAAACTTATTTTCTTCAAAGAATTTGTATGTTACATACCGCCTTCATCCATTCACCGCTTCACAGCGTTCTCACTCTTCTCCTATCGGAGCAGATCTACTACTCTCGCGATGATTTTTAAATTTCTACTCCTCTACTACTATTGTAAGAAATCTTCTCCTCAAAATATTATGTGAGTTTCATACAATGCAAAATTACTACTCTTTCTACAAATCTACTACCATGGCAGAAATTTCTACTACTATTGTAGAATCTCTACTACTCTACGCAGAAACCCTAATCTACTTCCCTCTCTTGAAATCTGCTACCTTGACAGTAATTTCTGCTACTATCGTAGAATATCTACTAGTGACCGACCGAAATCGCTTTTTTAAATTTGGCCGAAACCGAAATGGCCGAAATTTTTTATTTTTTTTTTCGGTTAAAACCGAAATGGCCGAATTTTTATTTTTTTAATTTCGGCCGAAACCGAAAAAATAAAAGAAACAATTGTGAGTTTTAATGTAATAAAGTGGTACATAATTAAGCTTATCAGTAGGCTGAAATCGATGGCGCATATTCATAGTCAAATTTATTAGCTGCTAAACTTTAGAACCAGCTTAGTAGCTGCCAGTTCAGTGTATTATCTGTCAACTTAGTAGATTACTAAAGTTAAGTTGGAGCTTAATTTGACTATGAATATGGGCCGATCATTTTAAGTTCAGATCATGAATTAGATGAATTCAGAAGCAAACTATCAAATGCGTGGAAATCAAGAGTAGTAGAAATTACTTTCAGGGTAGTAGATTTCAAGAGAGGGGAATAGATATGGGTTTATGCGTAGAGTACTAGAAATTCTACGAGAGTAGTACAAATTTCTGTCGGGGAAGCAGATTTGTAGAAAGAATAGTACTTTTGCATTGTATGAAACTTACATAATATTTTGAGGTGTAGATTTCTTACCATAGTAGTAGAAAATATCTTGAGGGAAGTAGAAAAATCTGCTACCGTAGTAGAGGAGTAGAAATTTATAAATCATTGCGAGAGTATTAGATCTACTCCGATAGGACATGTCTTCTTTGTCGCTTCTGATTCTTCGAAACTATGATCAATGCATAAATTTGTGTTACAAACCGCTTTTATCCACTTGGTTGTTCCTTATGTATTTTGATACGCTGAATCCGAAAATAATAATTAAATTTTTCCAGCACGCACCATTTTTCTGCAAACGCCACAAAAGTTTCATTTTTGGTGCTGTAAAAATTTCATTATTATTATTTTCGTATCCAGCGTGGCAAAATACATAAGAATTTGTCTATCAAGTATATTTAACACACAAAAAGTTCAGTTTTGTCGATCAGTGTAATCTTTGTTATTTATTTGTTATATTTTTCTATCAAGCCGTAATTTTCGGCGGAAATATAGAAATTTCGGCCGAAAACGAACCCTGCCCTTTCAATTGATTTCCACGCATTTGATAGCTTGCTTCTAAATTCATATAATTCCTGATCTGAACTTAAAATTATTGATTTCAGCCTACTGATATGCTTAATTATGTACAACTTTATTACATTTAAATTCACAACTTTTTCTTTTATTTTTTCGGTTTCGGCTTCGGTTTCGGCCAAAATTTAAAAAATCTAAATTCGGCCAATTCGGCCTAAAAAAAAATGAAAAATTTCTGCCATTTCGGTTTTGGCCGAAATTAAAAAAAGCGATTTTGGTCGGTCTCCAGTATTAAGCTATTGGCCTGCCGGGATGACCCAACATTTTCGGATTCGATAACCACAAAGGAAGGACTGGATAGCCACGAAAGACGGTCTATGTGAGGCCAATTTCCAACACTTTAGCCTAACCGAACCCTTGGTCCATACAACATTATTATTAGTTCTGGGTCATTTCAAAACCCGTAATACATGGTACACTTTCAGAAATATGCTAATTTTTTTTCGACACCATTGAATCATATTCAAATTAAATTATTTGCACACAGGACAACTATACTTTCAAAAATGAATGGGATATATTCACGATGCAATAATCAGAGATTCATGTTAAACTAACATGAAGTGTTTTTGGTATATCTAAGTGACAAAATTGGATTGGAGTAGTGAATATTTCAAAAGGCATAATTTCGATATGATAATTTTGGAAATTTACTATAGAATGGTGAGTAAAATACAAAATAAAAATAACGTAAACGAATACGACAACAAATGTTACCTACAAAATTGGTTGAATTTTAGTTAATTTAACAATATTTTTTATCTAGGTGTTCGACTTAATAGTAACTTTTAGAGACCGACCAAAAAAAGCTTTTTCGGCCGTGTTTAGGATTCGGCCGAAAAATAAAATATCGTTTTCGGCCGAAATTTCGATATTTCCGTCGAAAATTTCGGTTTGATACGAAAAATGTAACAAATAAATAACAAAGATTCACTGATCGACAAAACTGAACTTTTTGTGTGATAAATATACTTGATAGACAAATTCTTATATATTTTGCCACGCTGAATACAAAAATAATAATGAAATTTTTACAGCATGCACCAAATTATTTTCGGATTTGGCGTAGCAAAATACATAAGGAACAACCAATTGGATAAAAGCGGTATGTAACACAAATTTAAGTATTGATCATAGTTTCGAAGAATCAGAAGCGACAAAGAAGACAAGTCCCCAATTTGTATTAAAAAAAGAAAAATTAAAAACTTTGAAACTTATTTTCTTGAAAGAATTTTTATGTTACATACGGTCTGCATCCATTCACCCGTTCACAGTGTTCTCACTCTTCTCCTATCAGAGTAGATCTGCTACTCGCGCGATGATTTTCAAATTTTTACTCCTCTACTACGGTAGTAGATTTTTCTATTTCCCTCAAGATATTCTCGTCAAAATATTATGTGAGTTTCATACAATGCAGAACTACTACTCTTTCTACAAACCCTGATAGCAATTTCTACTACTCTCGTAGATATTCTACTACTCTACGTAAAAAATTAAAGCTACTCCCCTAAAATCGAAAATCTCCTACTCTCGCCGTACCAAAAAAGTGAGAGCCCTGCCCCTTCAATTGATTTCCACGCATTTGTTTCTAAATTCATCTAATTTATAATTTGAACTTAAAATTATCGATTTCAGCCAACTGATACGCTTAATTATGTACAACTTTATTACATTTAAAGTCACAATTTTTTCGGTTTCGGCCGAAATTTAAAAAATGAAAATTTGGCCATTTTGGTTTCGGCCGAAAAAAATAATAAAAAATTTCGGTCATTTAGGTTTTGGCCGAAATGATTTCGGTCGGTCTCTAGTAATTTTCATAGGTCTTCCAAAAAAAATTTTATTTTTCGAATCTCAGGGTCTGAGCTCTTCGAAAGATGGCAACCCTGGATAATACAAACGATGGGTGGCAGAGCGACCAGGGGGTGATACTCGTGATAGCTGCTGGTTCGTAAGCGTTCGTAGCGTAGTGAGTGTAAGCGAGGTGCAGATATTGGGGAGGTACCAATCACACCTTGGTGGAAGCAAGATAAACAGTAGTCTGATCGTGGCAATGACGGATGTGACTAGAAATGCACGTTGATATTGTCGTTGTTGATTTGTTTGACGCGGCTGTCCCGTGGACGTGGCTTGAACGATGCTTTGTGATTTCTCCTGCTTGGAACATTTCCTTTAGTCTTCTTCTTCTCTTTGAACTTCAACTAGGCTTTGTTTCCACGGTGCACCTTACGATTGGTTCCCTCTAGACGACGCTGACTTCGCTATTCGCTCTACGCTGCACGCTGATTCGGAAAATAAATGAGTCTGTGTTATATTATCCGGTCATGATTCAAAATATTAAAAATTATTATTTTTAAAAAAGTATTTACAGTTAGATTATAAGAATATAAACAAAATTAAGTTTGATTAACCTTTTGTGGAAAGTAGAAGGGTTATTTATATATATATATAATTTGACAATAATATGTAAATAAGTTATATCGCGACATTCTGTTTGCATAGCGTCACACCACCATTATACGAAGTATTATGGTTCGGTGACACAACCGGGTACCACGCTCTCGTGACACCACACTCATGGAGAATTCAGCGTATTTTTGCATAGTGCCATAAGTTGGGGAAACGCCCTTGTACCACACCACCATTATACGAAATATTATCGTCCGGGGACACAACGAGGTACCACGCTCCTATGACACCATACTTTGGTAAAAGAAAAGTTAATAGTGTTGTGCACAGAAATTCCTAACTACTTCGTAATGTTTACTCACCTGATTCGGAAAATAAAAGGATTCGGAAAAAAAAAGGATCCCTTGAATAGGATCCGAGTTACAGAGCTTTAAACATTTTAGGTCGTGGCAGTGGGCGGATCTTAAATTTCTATAGTCATTCCTCTGCCCATTCTCCTCCCAGCACCAAATCCAAAGTTTCAGCGAAATCCCTTGAATAGGACCCGAGTAACAGAGCTTAAAATTTTTTAGGGCGTGGCAGTGGGCGGACCGCAAATTTTCAGAATCAACATGTTACCAATTCATAACCCAAAACCACATATACAATTTCAGCAAAATCGGTTAAAAACTGCATAAATTATAGCATTTTAGAATAATATTTGCCACGCCCACCTCGAACGCCCAAATTTAATGAGTTATAAGGGAACAAACATACAAACATACATACTTACATATATACACACATACTCACGAAGAGTTTTATATAAGTAATAGATAAATTTTTCATTATAAAAAATATAAATTGTGTTGGTGCCGTATTCAGCTTAGTGTCAAAGTGTCATCTCATCTCGCGTTCACTTTTCATAAATCATTGAGTTGTATGCACGTGTTGCTGTAGTCTCACGGTCATCGAAAAGTAAAAAATACGAAAATATCGAGGCTGATCTAAAATCGTTCATCTTTGTTAAGTGAATCTACAAGTGTTTTTTTTTATCAATATAGAAGGGTAATTATTAAGGCATTCCATCCCGAAGTGTTTTTGAAAATCCCGGGATTTCGGGATTTGAAATTACAATCCCGGGATCCCGGGATTTATTCGGGATTTTCGGGATTAAAGAAAAAACTGTTGCAACAATATTTTAAGCTTAATTTTATTTTAATTCAACGTAGAAATACTATTTAATAAATATTGCATTAAACAAAACAAAACAAAAAATAAATAAAACCAAAAGTTATTAATTTTAAATTACTCTGATCGAACAAGTTTGATATTTTATGTGTTAAATTGAGTTGCTTTATTATTTATTTTGCCACGCTGTCACAAAATAATTTTATTAAATAGATATATATATACTCTTTTGTCGAATAAAAAAAATTGTTTCAATTTAAAAAAATTTTATTCAGATCGATAAAAATGTTTTGTTCACTGTTATTGACAAAAATTGTCTTAATTTTGTGTGTGTGTAGCACTAAGTCTACGAAAGTGAGCTTTTTATGTTTACCAATTAGATTGAAAGTAAACGCACTGCAGTATTTTTGTGGAAAAGAGTCGAAAATATCTTAAACAATGCATAAAAAATCAATTTTTTGAATCCCGGGATTCCGGACTCCAAATCCCGGGTTTCCGGGATTTAGAAAACGTTTGGGATCCCGGGATTGAATGCCTTAGTGGCGTTCAACGTCTTCTCTCGATTTTGGGCACAATTGGATCTGGTGAAGGTCACCACAAATAACACAAGCACTGGGAAGTGTACAATATTTTTTCGAATGACCAAATTCTTGGCAGTTTTGGCTTTGTGTTGGGCCTCTTCGGTGTAGTAAATATCGCAGATTGTATATATGGTGGAGTTCACTTTTTTGCAGGGTCTTAGGGTCAAATTTCAGTTCAATGCGGAAAAGCGGTTGGGGTAATTTTTCCTTGTTTAGAATATTAGACATAGGTCTAAACTGGAATTTTAATGCAATTAATGCTCTTTCACATCGACACATTCGACCAAAGATTCTACACCTCTTAGAAACACTGATAGGCCTTTGCTACTTTTGAGCTGGTATGTATAATTGCTCTTTTTGCACTTGTCGAAATGCCATCGCATGAAATCTGTTGGCATCTACAGTTTGTGTCATCAGAGTAATAAGGAATTAAAGTTTTTTCCCTGAGAAAAATTGTTTTTTTTTATTTCCATGTATTTTTATTCATTTGAATCACCTAATATTAACTTAGGTCTAACAATGATTATTCATAAACTTATAAATTCAACTTAATTTAAAAAAAAAATAGAAATTCATATTAAATTATGTTGTGAGATGTATAAATTATCCTATATCCATTGATTTAGGCAATGTGGAGTTGGCGTATCTAATATATGAAATATATATTAGCTTCGTTTGAGACGCGAGGGATTCAGTGGTCTCAGTAAATTTCTAGATAGAATGTTTGGATGAAACATGAGCTTCTGCTTATACTTCGAGGTAAGTTTCGGAATTTCGTCTTTTACTGCAGGAATATTCAAATCATTGTGGATGTTTGCATTTCTTATAAACCAAGGGGCTCTGGCAATTTGTCTCAGGATTTTAGATTGGACTCTCTGGAGTTTTTCCACGTTCGAGGGAGAGGCAGTGCCCCAGAGCTCAATTCCATATGTCCATATGGGAGATTTAGCTAGATGCCCGTGAGATTAGCCAATTTAGTTCCAATTGTTTTAGTTTAATTTGAGTTATTTTGGATTGGATGTGTTTATGCCAAGTGAGTCAGCGATCGAGGTGCATTCCAAAATACTTGGTTTCGGAACTTTAAGGGACAACTTGACCGTTTATCTTCAGAGCAGGGTACGTGAACATTCTTATGGTGAAGGTTTGAGTGGGAGCACAGGATAGCAGTGTCGCCAGCAAAGGTCGATATGAGAGTTTTATCACCTTTGGGCACATCTGCAGTATAGAGAATATATAGCAGGGGCGTGAGGACACTGCCTTGTGGTACTCCGGCCAGTATTTCGTATTTTCGGGAGACAAAGCTTTTATATTTAATCACAACTTTTCTATTCGTGAGATAGTTTTCGAGAAGGCAGTGCATATTAGCGGGTAGAATATGCTGTAATTTGTAAATAAGTCCTTCGTGCCAGACTTTATCGAAGGCCTGGGTGATATCGAGAAAAACAGCGGAGCAGTACTGTTTCTTTTCGAAAGTGTTTTTTATTGAGTCTACAATGCGGTGCACTTGTTCTATAGTACCATGTTTTTCTCGAAAGCCAAATTGGTGATCGGGAATTACATTTCTTTCTGTAATTTTGGGTATAATCAGTTTCATTAGAAGTTTTTCGAAGAGTTTCGATAACACAGAGAGCAAACTTATAGGCCGGTATGAAGACATATTATTGGGATTTTTTCCAGGTTTTGGAATCTTTGTAACTTGAGAAAGTTTCCAGTCATCTGGGTAGTGACATGTTCTAAGGATTGCGTTAAATATGTGCAATAATTGAATTATGGCAACTGATGGCATTTCTTTTACCATTGTGGGCGTTATCAAGCCCGGTCCTGGTAATTTTTTTGGATCCAAGCATTTATTTATTGCCTGCATAAGTACATTTTTTTTAATCGCAACTGTACAAGAGTTATTGAGTGGGATTAATGTTGGTAATGGGATATCACCGCGTCTGGCCCAGTTTCCATTTGGCAGCCATATGGGAGGTTCTGCCAGTACCGGTTTTTTCGTATTTTTATCAGCTCGCCAGAGAGAGTAATTTGTTGATTTTGTGGGTGCGAGATGTTCAACGAGTTGTTGAAAGTCTCTTTCGGATTTCCACTTAAGCTGTTTTTGTAGATTTTGGGTGATATCTTTTAACTGTTTTTTCAAAGTTTTGTATAGCTTCGAGTTGAGCTGATTGCGATTGAAACGGGAGTGGCCGCTGCCGCTGCTTAGGAAAGCAAAAATGTGAACTTACTAACAGCTGTGTTTATTTCGTTTTTCGTTTTTAGTGATACATTTTGGTTAATGTGGGAGCTTATATACTGCCGTTATTTGAGCCAGTTTGTGAGTTTACTGGTCAATTTATCTGGTGGGTTGACCTCAGAGCTTGGGATGTACTTTATTGTGATAATAGTAGGCGTATGGTCAGATGAGAGGTCTAGAGAAGATTCTATAGTCAATTGGCTCCTTTTTACAGTTTTAAATACTGCAAAGTCAATGACGTCGGGAGTTTTTCGACTGTCAGTTGGCCAGTAAGTTGGAGTGCCAGAGGAGACAACGTCAAGGCCGAGTCTGTTGACAGAGTTCAACAAGAGCCTGCCCTTTGGTGATATTAGGCGAGAGCCCCAATATGTGTGTTTGGCGTTGAAGTCGCCGGCAACAAGAAACTTTGGTCCAAGAGAATGGAAAAAAGTCTGGAATTGTTGCTCAGTTATTTTGTGTCTGGGCGGGCAGTATATAGCTGTTAATGTAATGCCTTTTAAGTATTAATCGAGAGAAATACTTGTCGCTTGAATATATTCTGTGCAATAATTCTGTAGAGAATAATGCTCTATTCGACTTTTAATGAGAATAGCGGAACCACCTCTAGCGTTTCCGCTTGGATGCTTTGTGTCATAGAGTATATATCCAGGTAGATTGAAAAAGTGTTTTTCAGTGAAGTGAGTTTCAGAAATTAGCATAACGTCTATGCTGGACTTTTTCAAGAACTCGAGAAGTTCTAGTTTGTGAAGACACAGGCCGTTTGCATTCCAAAATGATATTTTTAAACCATTCATGGTTTAGACATGAGATGTTGTATAAAAGACTTTGATTTTTAATCATTTCTTGCATCATATTTTGCATACCAGACATAAATTGTGACATATTTTGTATAAACACTTGCAGAGTTTGCTCGAGAGAACTGCTAGGAGGAGCAGGTTGCGTGAACTCGGGGACGGAGTTTTGTCCTTTTAAAGCGCTGGCGTAGGAAACGCCTTGATTTATAATGGGATTTGCATAAGTAGGTACATTGGATTGTGAGGGATTTGTTGAGATTTTTCTTAAATCCTGTTTTAGGGGGAAAGCATCAGCTTTGGGAATAGCCTTGCTTTTAAAGGATGTGTAGATGGGACAGCCTCTATAGTTTGCTGTATGGTTGCCACCGCAATTGCTGTATTTTTTAACATTCGCATCCTCTTTAGTTTTTTTGCACAAGTTTGTGGGGTGGAAATCGCCACATATTACGGAAGTGTGCAATACGATTTTATATGACCGTATTCTTGGCAATTTTGGCACTGAATTGGTCCTCGGCGCTTATGAGGCTCTTCCACTGTAATTTTGCGATGGAGGAGATACCGCAGTGAGTATATTGGGTGAGATTGCCCCTTTTTTAAGGACTTTGGATCAAATTCCAGTTCCACTCTGAATAGTGGTTGGGGAATTTTTTCTCGATTTTGTATGTTTAAAACGGATTTAACGTGGAAGCGCTCTTCGATTAAAGCGCTTTTGATTTCATTGCATTCAACAAACGAGTCAATGCCTTTCAGGACAACGGAGAGACCTTTGGAGCTTTTGAGCTGACATCTGTAATAGCTCTTTTTTGAATTATCGAAGGATTCGATAATTTTTCTATAGTTTGCCTCGCTATAGATTTGAATTTTAGTTTCATGAATTCTTCCCATGAGAATAGGGATTACATGAAATGTGTGGTCACCAATGATTTGGGAAATTATTTTTATTAGGTGATTTGAGTTTTTTTCACGTAAGTAAATTGGTGGTGTTTTTTGGACTTTCGGAATCGGATCTGAAGTCGTTGTTTCTGCAAGAATGGCAAATCGGTTTTGCCCTAACTCCATAGACTTTTTGGGATTAGTCTTTTGAATTTTTGAGGAATTCATATTTCCGCTAGGAGACTTTCTTCGTTTGAAGAAGGCGTTAATGCCTGTCTGCGCTGCCGTTGCCTTTATATTTTGCTCTCTAGAGATAGAGCTACTTTGAAGTTTTGTTGTTTTTAACTTATCGACAAATTTTTTTGGCTTATTTAAGTTCTGAGCGGGAGTAACGCAAAGGGGAATTTGCATGTTGTGCTGAAACGGAATTTCGAGAACAAAAGGCGAAACAGAGTTACCTGTGTGTGTGTTTGGAGTAGCACATTCTTTACTCCATGAGAGAACAGGCGTGAGAGTAGTTGGCAACACTATCGATACAGTGTGCTTTGAGAGCGTTGTATTTTGTGATGATTGATGAAGAGAGTTATCGCTATTTCTCACTTTCTTCATCTGTTACACTTTCGTGTGAGCGGGAAGCTGAGTTCGGCGTGAGAGACGCGTTCGATTTTTTTGGGAAATGCTTTATTCACATTTTTTGCAATATATTTTATGTTTTTGATTGTTTTTTTTAGTTTTTTAGCGGCTCCGACGATGTTGAAATGATCACTGTATCGTTTTTTTCGCGGACTTTGTGTTTAATTTTTGTATTTTTCCCGTGTTAATTTTTGATTTTTTGTGGAGTAGAAAAACTGGCGACCGCATCAAAAGAGAGAACTTTCGTTTGATAAATTGGTGGCGGCTTTGACGTCTTCGGTTTAGGGTCTGAATTATCCTCTTCATATAATAGTGAATATCTATTTTGCGTAAGATTTGTGGGCTGGATATTCGGCTTTGTCTTTAGAACCTTAGGCGTATTCGTATTTTCGGGTGGGGTCGTTCTGCGCTTTTGCAATGTAGGGTCTGGCTTTTGCTTAAACAAAGGGTTTTTGTTCTCAGAGAACTTATGAGTAGGGTCTTTATTTTCAGTGGATTTCTTAACAGGGTCTGGCCTAAGAGTATTAGTAGTAATTGTACTAGCCAAATTTGTTTGTGATGCTAAAAATGTCGTCATATTCGCTACCTGCTGGGTGTAGGGTGTTGGTCTGTGACACTGTTTTCTCCATGAAAGAGCGCCCGATGGCGATGCGGGAGAGTTAGCAAAAAGTGCCTCTTCAGATCGACTCTTTGCTATAGTTGATTCTGCAGAAGAACTATTCATGGCGGGGAGGGGGGTTTTTTTTTAATAAAAGCGTCGAAAGCCTCAGTGAGTGTGAGGCTTTAACTCACTAAATATCTCCTCTCGCTTACGGGTGTGTCCTCCCGGTACCACCGCAGCTATTTCGTCAGAATAGGAGCTTTATTGCTCAATCGTCAGTTTGGGTCATAAGTCAACCGTTCTCGTTGCATCGGGAGTGTCGCCTGCGTGTCGCCTGCGTGTGATGTTTTGCAAATATAGGCCACCGTATTCGTACGGGTTGGAACCTCGACGAAGGCCACCGTCAAGTCTGATCGCTCTTTACAGAAACGTGGGCAGTACAGCAGGATGTGCCTGGCATCTTCTATCTCGTTGGGACAGTTGGGACAAAACGGATCATCGTCGTGCTTGAAGCGATGAAGATATTGCTTGAAGCAACCGTGACCACTGAGCAACTGCGTCATGTAGTAGTCGACTTCTCCGTGTTTGCTGTCTATCCAGTCGGTGACATTTGGAATCACGGAAAATGTCCATCTTCCATTTTCCGACCTTTCCCACCGTCGTTGTCATTCACAAATGCTAAGTTTTCCCTCTTAAGCCTTTGTTGAGTTCGTGCTTGCTGCGTAGATGCGTTGGAGTTCGCTGGCCGGTGGCATTGCCGCGATCACAACGAAGGCATCATCCGAAACCGTGCGGAAAGCACTGGCGACTCTCAGTGCGCTATGCCGATATGCCGCCCTAATGCCGGTTATGTAGGAAGCCCATACTGGTGCAGCGTAGAGCATAATGGAGCTTGTCACTCTTGCCCGCCTCGAAAGTGTGCTCGACATCCAACGTCGCAAAACACTCCATAAGAATCCTGCCCCTGCGGTTTGGGCTTTTACTGCCCCATGTTGTAGACAAAGCATTGAAATCACCAGCAATGATTGCCGGGGACTTTGTTCGTGCTTCCATCACCAACTCCGTTAGCATCCGTTCATACTGCCATATGTCCATACTAGGTGGAGCATAGCACGAGAAGACGTAAACTCCATAGAATTTTACCCAGGCGATGCCCTTGTTTGCTACTGGCGCTCTGTTATGGCACACATTGCCACCAAGTATCCATATCGCCGCTTTACTGGGTGCGTCCGACGTCCATTCCCATCCTTTCATGTTGTGATGTTGCTTGCACGGAATGGCCAGGTCAAATTGTTGCTCGAAAATGTTCTGTTGCAACAAGTACTATTTTCATCGTCCACCTTTCTGCACCGCCTTCTGACGTGCCGGACAGCGAGAGCTTCCAGCCCCGTGGCTCACTTCGCACAGAGCGAATTTGGCATTGTTTCTGCATGCCGCTGCGAAGTGACCCTCTTCTCCACACTTCCTACAAAGATTGCTGCGGTCTACCAGTTCTTTACAGTTTTGCGATATGTGGTTGAATCCCCAACATTTGAAGCACCTTTTCGGCGATACGCTCTCGCGTTGTCGACAGGACACACATCCAATGCAAAGGCGCTGAATCTTCAGAACGACGTATGCCGTTTTTGTGCCTTGGTGACTTTGTCGCATACTTATCGCTGCCTCGTCAGGTCGACTTATGTCTCCCTGCGTGTGTAGAGCATCGCAAATTTCGTATACTGTTGTCACATCGTCAAGACCCATAAGCTGGATCGTTGTGGACTGTGTTCTTGCCACCACACTTGCCGTTTCGCCCAGTACTCCCTTTATTGCCGATTGGTACGTAGCGGCATTACTCTTCGGAGACCGCTTTAGTTCAAGCAATAACTCATTTTTTGCTGTTCGACGCACTGCCTTGACATTTTCACCAAGAGATTTTAGGGCATCGATTGCCTTTTATGTCCCTTAGGATGTCTGCATACCATCGGTCAGCGGTGGCCGCGATGATCAAAGCGTCTGTTCTACGACGTGTTCTTTGCTTCCTATTTTGTACTTTCGACCACTCTTGCATCTGCTTTGGCAGTGATTGTACGGGTGTTTCCGTGTTGTTCGCGCTCATTCTCTTCTTGGGCTCTGGCTGCGTTGTAGCGGTGGCGTTTTCCTTCCTCTGCCCGTCCGGGTTTCGGTGCTGCACTCGTGCGCTTCGTTGGTGGGGTTTCAAGATTAGGCTCTGTTTGAACTATGGTGACGTCTGTGACGCCGTATGGCTGCTGATCACCTCTTTGGCTGCGTCATCGTACATCTCGATTGCAGCGAGCTCCTAAGACGCCTTTATGCTCTCAATGGCGTCTCTCATTGGCTGATGGATTGTGAGCCTTTTTCCATCCCCAAGCATGTCTACCAGATTTCTGATCTGCTCGCCGAGCTTCCAGAACCACGTTTGGCCAATTGACACATTTGCCGAATTCGGAGATTGCCCGCGACACTTATTAAAGGGCGGCGTCGCCCTGTCACACGGAGATCATAGAACTTATGCCGACATTTATATCGCACCCTCAGATCGTGTAGCCAATGGTCGGGAACTGCATATTTGATAAAGAACTTTTTCGAAGCGGACCTACATAAATGTAGGTCGTCCACTTGCTGACCCCCACGATAGCCTATGGCCTGGCCCCGTGGAGGGTAACAATTACAGGTTGCGATGCATTCGCACTGCTTGCGCCTATTGGTTGCATGGCAAATGCTTTAATTTGTGAATTCGCCGTATTTTCACTAGCTGATGCTGAGTTAAGCTCTTGTTTTGAGCGGGATAATGAATTCTCTGAGAGAGAATTCTTGGTTTTTCGGGGGGAATGATTAACTAGCATATTATTTTTTCTCACACAAATCTTTTTTATTTTATTGGTTTTTTAGTATAGGCAGGTCTTTCGATACGCCACTTGCACTCTTTTTCTTGTATTGTTTTAGTGTCAATTTCTCGTATATTTTTTATTTCTGCGGGACCGATTAAAACACGTCCGCTCGACATAATCTCGCATATACAAAAATTCTAAAAATAAATTTTTTTTTTTGAAAATTGCGTGATTTTTTGGTAACATTTTTTTCTTGTGGTGCTACGCTTCCACATGAATCTAACCAACCAACTTACTCATCTTGAAATTTATCTCATCACCTTCTTTATTTATCTGATGGCACTGAAAAGGGCATGTGGTTGCTATTGGCCCTCGAAAGGGCATAATTTTTAACAAATTCATAGCATTTGTAATAGTTCCAATGTTTTGAAGGGCTTTTCCTTAAAAAATTACAGCAACGATTTACAATAACATTACAAAAACAAGAACGAAAACCTTACATCAACAATAACATTACAACAAAAGTTTTAGAACAATAACATTATTACAACAACAACACTCCAACAAAAACAACAGTGTTACAACAATAGCAATAAAACATCTGTACAACAATTGTTGTAGTTGTGGTGTTGTTGTAGATTTTGAAAACTCCCCAGGAAAGAATCATGCCTAATACGAGTGAACAAATATATTCAAGGAAGAAGAAGAATTCATTCAAGAAAGAAAAAGGTAATATTTTATATGGGAAATTTCGGAACTTTGAATGCAAATACCTCGGAAACTATAGGCGAGCGGGGCAAAACTCTTCAGAATTTCGTTTCAGGAAAATCAAAACCTACTTCAAAAAAATTTTAAAATTTCGGGTCCAGGCTGTTAATTAAATTTGAAAATGTCTCAGTAGTAGATGTTATAGTTTTTTTGTTTATTGAAAACCAATTTTTTAAATACAGATAATTCCTTAGTCATTACCAGGGATTAATTTTTATATTTATTTAACTCCATTTTTTTAACATTTTCAGGCATAAATCCATATTTTCCACATTTTTATTTTTCATCCATATTTTCGCATTTTTATACCCCCACACACACTGTGGCAGGGTATACTAACTTTGACCGGTATGGAAAAGTATATATATTCTTGGTCAGCATCACCGCCAGAGTCGATTTAGCCATGTCCGTCTGTCCGTCGGTCTGTCCGTCCGTCTGTCCGTCCGTCTGTCCATCTGACCGACTGTCCGCACGATAGACGTCGCAGTTTTGGAGATATCGACTTGAAACTTTTTTCACTTCAAAAGTAAGAGCAATTTCGAGAATCAGCCAAATCGGATAAAAACTGGGCGTGGCTCCCATACACCGAAAAAAAAGGTTAAAATTTTTCAAGTCTTTTTTATGGTTGTATTCGATTGGAAATGTTTAGAAACGTATTTCTGACATGGTCCGAGGTTCCGAAACTACATATATAAGGGTCAAAATGGGGTCTTGAGACCAATTTTTTTTTTCGGTGGATTTGATTGGAAATGTTTAGAAACGAATTTTGGACATGGTCCGGGCTCCAAAAGTACCTATAAATGGCTCAAAATGGGGTCTTGAGACCACTTTTTTTTATGTTCGAGGTACTTCTTCCTACTGTTTGGGGGTATTTCAGCTTCGGTATAGCCGAAGATAGTCCACTCTCTAGTTTTCTATTACTTCATAGATTTCGGGGGGTTCGAACACCCCAAACCACCCCAAACTCATCCATGAATTATTGTAATGGTCAGCGTGGACCACTGAAAGAATAAACAACACATACAAACTAATAAACTTGTGCTTATGCTTTGTAAAGTCGCAAAGGCTGGGGTAAGGACTCGTCGGATGTCCAGGGCTTCGTACAGAAATAAATTTATTTTTTTACAGAGAATTTAGTCAATAATAATTCAAAATAGGAAATTTTAACAAAATTTTCAACTAGAGTTTGGGTTGGGCGAACAGTGGCGTTGGTCGTCGACTTTGTGGCGTTGCAGCTGGTCGGCGGCGTTGGCAATTTGTTGACTGATGCATGACAGGATCACGGTGCGTAGATACGTAGCGATGGCGATGTAGGCGTTGCGATGCGTAGAGTGATTTGGGGAGCAATAGGCGCGGAGCGTGGTTAATGCGAGCATAGGCGTAGCAAGGCGTGAACGTGCGGGTAGTAGAGCATGCAAGGTGGTCGAGGTGTTCCAGGATCTGCGTTGACAGGTTCCACTCCGAGATCTTCGTGATCTGAGCAGGGGTGTAGCACCGCCCAGTGGCGTTGATGATATTCAAAAATACGTCCACTTGATGGCTTCGACAATTTCGCAAACTTCTGTCACTCGATAGCGTTGACAAAACTCACTTAATGGCGTTGACAAACTCCTCCAGATTTAGGCCACTCAATGGCGTTGATAAGGCTTCTCCAAATTAGGCCACTTGATGGCTTTGACAAACTTTTCCAGATTCAGGCCACTCAATGGCGTTGAAAAAACTTCTTCAAATTAGGCCACTTGATGGCGTTGACGAACTTCTCCAGATTTAGACCACTCAATGGCGTTGATAAAAACTTCTCCAAATTTGGCCACTTGCGGGCGTTGACAAACTTCTCCAAATTAAGCCACTCGATGGCGTTGACAAACTTCTCCAAATTTGGCCACTTGCGGGCGTTGACGAAAACTTCTCCAAAATTACAACCTTTACTTGACTTCCAGGTCCTTGCTGAGCATGCTCCTCTACTTGCTATCCTTCACGTTGCCTCCACGCTTGATGATCTCGCAATTAGCCTGATTCGGAATACAAATCGCAATAGCACATTAAATAATAAGTAATAAAACTCTCAATAATTTATTAATATATATACATGACAGTATAAAAATATAAAAAAATATGGTAAATTGAAATAATGAGAAATGGAGGAAAAGAACAAAATTAAAGTTTTGATTAACTCCTGAAAGTAATTTTAATAAAAATGTGAACTAATGGCTGAAATGTAATTTTTGGTTAACATTAGCAAATTTTGGAGGTGAGAATTTAAATGAAAATTTAATATAAAAATGAAAGTCGCCCTTTGGCCGTATGGTGGAATTCTAGCTTTGGGAAATAATGGTTGGGAATATGGCAGGTTTCGAATAAATCCGGCGGCCACTATCCCTACCATTATCCTTGTTCTTTTCTGTAAAACGCTGAATGATGGTTGGGAGTATGGCAGGTTTCGAATAAATCCGGCGGCCACTATCCCTACCATTATCCTTGTTCCTTTTTGTAAAACGCTGAATGATGGTTGGGAGTATGGCAGGTTTCGAATAAATCCGGCGGCCACTATCCCTACCATTATCCTTGTTCTTTTCTGTAAAACGCTGAATGATGGTTGGGAATATGGCAGGTTTCGAATAAATCCGGCGGCCACTATCCCTACCATTATCCTTGTTTTTCTATTATGTTCAAAGTGCTGGATAATGGTTGGGAATATGGCAGGTTTCGAATAAATCCGGCGGCCACTATCCCTACCATCATCCGAGCTTCCATTCTTTTGTTCTACTTCTAAAACTACCCTACAATACCACTCACCTGATTCGGAATACAAATCGCAATAGACCGAAATCAGTGTGAAATCGCCTTTTATATTCGTTAGTTCACCAATTCTTGTTGGTGATTTGTTGCCATTGGTTTTTGTCGCGAAGTGTGGGGTATTGTCGCGTAGTGCTTATTGTCGTCTCCCTTTTTCTTATGTGATTTCCGATTACTTTTCCTGTCGGAGTGACCAGGTAGCTGTTTGGCCGTCTGCGGTGACCATTGTGCTATTTCCCATGATCGGTGTGACCATCGTGCCAATAACATGTCGATGTGACCAGGTGTGCCTGTCATGCCACTGATATCTACCATCGCCCCAATCTCCTGGTTGATCATCATGATTTCCTCGGCCGTGGCTGGTACTATGTACCCGAGTGTGATGGCACTTTGGTCCGACATGCGATCTTCTTCGTCTGTGGCCATGGTAGGATTTATGGTGCCCTTGTTGGTCTCAATGACAGTCGGGGCCGGGGTGCTGTCCTTGATTGGTGACATCTCCTCGCCATTGGTGTCGCTGTCCGTAGCCACGTCTGGTAAGTCGAGTGTGGGAGCCCAGTGGTCGGCTTGGGCAGCCTTCTCGCGAATCATGCGGGCTAGCTTTCGTCGTCTTCGGTGTTCATCGTCGTTCTTGTGCCATGCCCTGACGGGCACGGTCGGGTGGGTGTAGTCCTCCACCGGTGTGGTGAAGAATTTCTCCGCGTAGTGGAGCGTGAACACCCCGCAGTCCGAAGTGTTGGTTTGCTGAGGAACTTGTAGTGCCACTACCGGTAGTTCAAGGATGCGGCGGTCGTCTGGGGCTGCGCTGTGGCGGGCCGTGTATTCGCATTGTAGATATTCGCGAATCAGTTGGGTGCCCTGTGTTCGCGGCTGGTTTGCGAGTGAGTCCACCACGAGTATGCATGGCCTTTCGGTTGGTTCCGCGACTCGGTTGCCCGCTACTACGTCCAGGAAACAGACGACCGTCAAGAACCAGTGCTTGTCCTGATTCACCGGAATTACCACGTACCTGCGTGTGAATATGTCCATTTGTTTACAGTTGCGCCACCATCGTCTTGATGGTCCGATTCGACCGCTCAGTGGCGTTTTCCTGCGGCGTGTAGGGCGCCGTGAACTGAAGCCTGACTCCCAGCTCCTTCATATATTTACCGAAAGCCTTACTTGTAAATTGTGTTCCGTTGTCCGTCACCATTACCTTTGGCACTCCAAACCGTGCCAAAATTCGCTCGCGGAATGCTTTCTTGAGTGTTTCCGTTGTCGCTTTCCTCATGGGGATAATCTCCACCCATTTGCTGAATTTGTCCACGAACACCAGCATCATGGTGTTGCCGTGTGTCGACCTAGGTAACGGCCCCACGAAGTCTGCACAGAGAATTGCAAATGGTTCTTCGGCGATTTGTGTCAGCATCCGCCCGGCTGGTTTCTGCTGCTCCGGTTTGAACTTTTGGCAGCTCTCGCAGCTGCGCACATATTGTCCTACCGCTCGGAACATACCTGGCCAATAATACTTATTTGCTATGCGTCAATGGTCTTCCGGATTCCGAAATGTCCAGCCGTCGGGTCGTCGTGGTTTTCGGCTAACACCCGCTTCCGAAGTGGTGTGGCGACGCATAGTTTCCACGGTGCGCAATCCTCGTCGCCTACTCGCCGCGGAATATGTCGGTAAAGTTGATTTCCCTGGATAATGTAGTCGGCGTACTTTTCTGGATTCTTCGTCACCTCCTCCTTTCGCCTTTCCAGCCAGCGACAGCATTCATCCTCTTTCTGTACCGCCTCTGCAGTCCTTAGTACATCTCGGGGCTGGCGTGACAGCGCATCCGCTACCACATTTAATTTCCCTTTCCTATATTGGATAGTATACCTGTATTGCTGCAGTTCCAATGCCCAGCGAGCAATCCTCCCAGACGGACTTTCAATGGAATTTAACCATTTCAAAGACAGGTGGTCGGTGATGATCGTGAACTCATATCCCTCGAGGTATTCCCGCATTTTCCGTATGCCCCAAACAATGGCGAGGCATTCCTTTTCGGTGGGCGAGTAATTTATTTCCGCCGCCGTTAATCTCCTGCTGGCGTATGATACAACACGTTCCTGGTCCTCCACCATTTGGGTCAATACCACGCCTAATCCTTGATCGCTGGCGTCCGTCTGCAACGTAAATCGCTGTGAGAAATCCGGGCAGATGAGCACGGGCGCCTCCGTGAGCCGTAGTTTCAGCTGCTCGAATGCTTCCTGCTGATCCTGCTCCCACTTCCATCGACGGCTTTTTTTTTAATAGTGCGGTTTGTGGCTGCACCACTTTCGAGAAATCCGGTACAAACAGGATGCGATGCCCAGGCATCGGCGTAATTCCCTTAAATTTGTGGGTGGTTTCAGCTCCTGGATTGCTGCAATCTTCTCAGGATCTGTATGAATTCCATCTGGAGTGACGATGTGACCTAGATACCTTATTTCTTGTTTAAAGAACACACATTTTTCTGTATTGATCCTCAAATTTGCAGCTCGTAGTCGTCGAAACACTTCGCGCAGATTTACCATATGTTCCTCCAAGGATGCCCCTGTGACAATAATGTCATCCAGGTAGGCGAACGCGTGTGGCTCCATTTCCGGCCCGATTACGCCGTCCAGGGCGCGTTGAAAAGTTGCTGGCGCTGAATGTAAGCCGAATGGCATAACGCACCATTGATAGAGGCCTCGCCCAGGCACGGTGAACGCCGTATATTGTTTGGTTCCATTGGCACCTGCCAATATCCGTTTTTCAAGTCCAGAGTGCTGATCACTTTCGCGTTACGCAACCGATCCAGGATGTGTTGAATGCGCGGCAGCGGGTAGGCATCCGGCACCGATTTGGCATTCAATTGCCTGTAGTCCACACATAAGCGCCACTTCCCATTCTTCTTCTTCACCAACACGATCGGTGCACTATGGGGGCTCCTCGCCGGCTCGATGCATCCTTGTTGTATTAGCTCATCGATCTGCTCATTTATGATTCCCATCATTGCCGGATTCTTGGGGTAATACCGCTGCTTTATGGGCATTTCATCCCTCATAATGATTCGATGGCTGGCGATGGTCGTGGTCCCCTTGAGTTCCTCAAATGGCGACAGCTCCTCCTCTAGAAACCTGTCTATCAATAATTGTTCACTTTCCTTGTCACCTATTACCTGAAGCCTTTCCTCCCTGTTCCGAGTTTTCGCAGGTTGGGATCCGCACCCTTTTGTCCAGTTTTGCGCAGGCTGTGAACTGCATCCTGATTTCTTCCAGTTTTGCGCAGGCTGTGAACTGCATCCTCTATTCCAGTTTTGCGCAGGCTGTGAACTGCATCCAGATTTCTTCCAATTTTGCGCAGGCTGTGAACTGCATCCTTTATTCCAGTTTTGCGCAGGCTGTGAACTGCATCCAGATTTCTCCCAGTTTGGCGCAGGCTGTGAACTGCATCCTTTATTCCAGTTTTGCGCAGGCTGTGAACTGCATCCTTTATTCCAGTTTTGCGGAGGCTGTGAACTGCATCCCGATTTCTTCCAGTTTTGCGCAGGCTGTGAACTGCATCCAGATTTCTTCTGCCTCGTCCTGATGGGTGTTGTGCCTTTCCGGCCGGCGCCGTCTGTTAATCGCCTGCTGTCCTCCTGCTCCATGTGTCTGGCGTCAGCATTCTCGAGTGGAGTACCTGTATCCCTAGCCTGTGAATGCATTCTTACCGTGTGGGCTCCGAGTGTCATTGTGGCTTGAATCTGTCCTAGGAAATCCAATCCGAGGATGAGAGGATCCGTTGAGGTGTGTAACACTAACACCGTCATCTCTGTTGATCGGCCTCCCATGGCCACTTCCAATACGAGCGCTTCCGTGACTTCAACCATCGACCCGTCGGCCAGGCGTATGTCGTACTCGATATTCACTTTGTTGAACGGTGTCCAAAATTGTTTCGCGTACTCTCGGCAGATGAAACACCGTGTAGCCCCTGTGTCGATCGTCGCTGTTGCCTCCACACCATCAAGGGTGACTAGTGCGGAGATCCGACGTCCATCGAAGTTTAGTGCTCGTGTCGCGGAAGGGGTTCGATAGTCGGAGCGCCGGCCGCCCCTTGCTCCCTGCCGGTTCCGCTGTCGTTTCCCGCCTGCCTCCTGCAGCATTCGAAAGTGCGCACGCCTCTTCGGCCGCACTCCCAACAATGCAATACAAAACTTCCGGTGCATTCGCTTCTGAAATGCCCTTCTTCTCCACATCGATGACATGTTCGTCGGGAGGGCCTTGGTGAATCAGCTGCTTCTGCCAGTTGGTGTCGTTCCTCCGTTGACCTCATTGGGGTGCCTCGAGACGTGCTGGTGTCCTCCTGTAGCCCCTCTAAATCCTGGGCTAATGTCAGCAACTCGTCCAAAGTCGTGAAATCCTTGCGCTTCACGTACCAGCGATAATCTACATGGCTGTTTATATAAATTCTACTTAACTTGTCCTCCTCCTCATAGTTAGCGTGGCGCATCATGTCCTGCAGGGTGATAACGTAGTCCCTGAAGTTCTCACGTGGTTTCTGCACTCGCTGGCGAATGGCATCATCCAATTGTTCGAAGTAGCGCCCCGGCAAGAAGAATGACAGGAAACTGCTTTTGTAGGACTCCCACGTTGTCCACTGGCGGTTGTTGTTCCGGAACCAGGTGAGGGCCTTCTCGGTGAGCAGCTCTGGCATCATCCTTGGCATGTCGTCCTTGCACACATTATACGTAATCACCAGTTCTTCAATCCTCTCGACAAATGCGATGGGGTCCGGGCCGCCGTTGTAGCGCACTGTCCACTTCCTCACCTGTTCCGTAATTGTGGGTCGTGGTGGGTGATATGGCCATGGATATCCCGTCGGTGCACTCGCCGGTGCATTCACTTGTGTCTTCACCGGCACCTCTCGTCGGGTGGTCTTCACTGGCGGTGGTACGAATGACATATTCGCCTCCCATTTCCTACCCTGGCTGGTATTCGGTGCCAGGTCCAAAATCTCCTTCAGCGGAGGTGGCAGACTGCCCTCTTCCGAACTGGCCTCGTGATACTCCTCATCTCCTGCTTCATCATCTGCTGCGGCGCTCGACATACCTGCGTCCTGGCTGCGTGCATGCTTGGCCTCCAATTCCACCAAGCGCTCCATATGCTGGCTGCTGGTCAGTTCGTCCTTCACAAATGCCACGAATTTCTTTCGTAGCTCTTCGACGCTGCCGCTCCCATCGAAACCGAATTCCACGGCGTATGCGCGTAGCTCATCGCGTCGCAAGTAGTTGATCCATGTTGTTTTTACCATTTTAGTTTTGCCTTGTTCGTTGCTGTCCAATGTGTGTCCAATTGTTGTTGGCGAAACCGCTAAATTTTGCTGCCTCCTGGTGGTGGCTTCCTACTTGATTATTGGGTGGTGGGTTTTTTTAGTCTGCTTCTGTTTACCGTCCCTGCTCGGGCGCCATCTGTAACGTCGCAAAGGCTGGGGTAAGGACTCGTCGGATGTCCAGGGCTTCGTACAGAAATAAATTTATATTTTTACAGAGAATTTAGTATAACAGTGACTTTATTCAATAATAATTCAAAATAGGAAATTTTAACAAAATTTTCAACTAGAGATTGGGTTGGGCGAACAGTGGCGTTGGTCGTCGACTTTGTGGCGTTGCAGCTGGTCGGCGGCGTTGGCAATTTGTTGACTGATGCTTGACAGGATCACGGTGCGTAGATACGTAGCGATGGCGATGTAGGCGTTGCGATGCGTAGAGTGATTTGGGGAGCAATAGGCGCGGAGCGTGGCTAATGCGAGCATAGGCGTAGCAAGGCGTGAACGTGCGGGTAGTAGAGCATGCAAGGTGGTCGAGGTGTTCCAGGATCTGCGTTGACAGGTTCCACTCCGAGATCTTCGTGATCTGAGCAGGGGTGTAGCACCGCCCAGTGGCGTTGATGATATTCAAAAATACGGCCACTTGATGGCTTCGACAATATCGTAAACTTCTGTCACTCGATAGCGTTGACAAAACTCACTTAATGGCGTTGACAAACTCCTCCAGATTTAGGCCACTCAATGGCGTTGATTAGGCTTCTCCAAATTAGGCCACTTGATGGCTTTGACAAACTTTTCCAGATTCAGGCCACTCAATGGCGTTGAAAAAACTTCTTCAAATTAGGCCACTTGATGGCGTTGACGAACTTCTCCAGATTTAGGCCACTCAATGGCGTTGATAAAAACTTCTCCAAATTTGGCCACTTGCGGGCGTTGACAAACTTCTCCAAATTAAGCCACTCGATGGCGTTGACAAACTTCTCCAAATTTGGTAATAAAACTCTCAATAATTTATTAATATATATACATGACAGTGTAAAAATATAAAAAAATATGGTAAATTAAAATAATGAGAAATGGAGGAAAAGAACAAAATTAAAGTTTTGATTAACTCCTGCAAGTAATTTTAATAAAAATGTGAATTAATGGCTGAAATGTAATTTTTGGTTAACTTTAGCAAATTTTGGAGGTGAGAATTTAAATGAAAAGTTAATATAAAAATGAAAGTCGCCCTTTGGCCGTATGGTGGAATTCTAGCTTTGGGAAATAATGGTTGGGAGTATGGCAGGTTTCGAATAAATCCGGCGGCCACTATCCCTACCATTATCCTTGTTCCTTTCTGTAAAACGCTGAATGATGGTTGGGAGTATGGCAGGTTTCGAATAAATCCGGCGGCCACTATCCCACCCATTCTCCTTGTTCCTTTCTGTAAAACGCTGAATGATGGTTGGGAATATGGCAGGTTTCGAATAAATCCGTCGGCCACTATCCCTACCATTATCCTTGTTCTTTTCTGTAAAACGCTGAATGATGGTTGGGAATATGGCAGGTTTCGAATAAATCCGGCGGCCACTATCCCTACCATTATCCTTGTTTTTCTATTATGTTCAAAGTGCTGGATGATGGTTGGGAATATGGCAGGTTTCGAATAAATCCGGCGGCCACTATCCCTACCATCATCCGAGCTTCCATTCTTTTGTTCTACTTCTAAAACTACCCTACAATACCACTCACCTGATTCGGAATACAAATCGCAATAGACCGAAATCTGTGTGAGGGCTCTCCTTTTATATTCGTTAGTTCACCAATTCTTGTTGGTGATTTGTTGCCATTGGTTTTTGTCGCGAAGTGTGGGGTATTGTCGCGTAGTGCTTATTGTCGTCTCCCTTTTTCTTATGTGATTTCCGATTACTTTTCCTATCGGAGTGACCAGGTAGCTGTTTGGCCGTCTGCGGTGACCATTGTGCTATTTCCCATGATCGGTGCGACCATCGTGCCAATAACATGTCGATGTGACCAGGTGTGCCTGTCATGCCACTGTTCGCCCCTAAATTAAGTATTACAATAATTGAGGGTTGTTTTCAACATTAATTATTAAATATTCATGACTTGTTTTATTTTATCTACTGTGTTTGCATTTTCAAAATGCCATAATAAAAAAAAAGAATGAAGGTAAATAAAAAAAAAGAAATCATTTGATATTGTGACGACTCTTAATATTTAGGGGTCGTCACAGCTTCATTTTACAATTTGTATACAACCACACTCTCTGTGGCAGGGTATACTAACTTTGACACAACGTTTGTAACGCCCATAAAGAGGCGTGTCCGGTATGGAAAAGTATATATATTCTTGATCAGCATCACCACCGGAGTCAATTTAGCCATGTCCGTCTGTCTGTCCATCCGTCTGTCCGTCCGTCCGTCTGTCCGTCCGCACGATAGCGGTCATAGTTTTGGAGATATCGACTTGAAACTTTGGGTAGATGTTATTCTCGTGAATACTAGATCAAGTTCGAGAATCAGCCAAATTGGACAAAAACTGGGCGTGAGGTCTTGTGACCAATTTTTTTTGGCTCGATTTGATTGGAAATTTTTAGAAACGGATTTCAGACATGGTCCGGGCTCCAAAACTATTTATAGGTGGCTCAAAATGGGGTCTTGAGACCACATAATTTTATATTAGAGGTACTTCTTCCTACTGTGTGGGGGTATTTCAGCTTCGGTAATGCCGAAGATAGTCCACTCTCTAGTTTTACAGCGAATAGTAATAAATCGAAAAAATACTGGCACCCTCAGGACTTTAGGGTGCCAGTAGGTAAGCACTCTCCCCTACTTATTAACATGTATATTATTTCTTATTTTTCCGTCCATATTTCGCATACGCTAATTTTTGTAATTTTTGTATGGAGCAAATCACAGAATGACTGGACTAGTATTTAAAAACATAAAAATAAATTGACTACTACTTCTTACGATAGAAAATGAATTGGATTAATATTAATTAACATTGTTTTTTGGAATTCTAATTGACTTTTAAAAATACTCTGTTTCATTAAATTTATGAGATACCGGCTCTATAGAGTCGGTAGGGACGCCAATATCGAGTTTTGGCTAGTTTCGCATTTGTCCTTTCATTATTGTCCACAGGTCAGGGCTGTCGAATGCTAGTCTAGAACATTTATACCTTGTTTAGGAATACGATTTTTGGTCCGTTTCAAAACATATGCCACTTTTCAAAATTACTTCATTTAGCCAAAAACGTAATTTTTAAAAAAATTCTAAAAATTTTTATTACTTTACTTTTTTTTTGCAAAGTAATATGTATTGACTAAGATTAATTCAGTACGATATTTCCTTTGTAACTTTGATTTTTTAAGGGAAGGTTTTAAAATTGTTTAGGTAAAATTGCTAAAAAGGATGAAAATAAGCTTCATTTGAAAAAAACCCAAAAACAATCAAGCAAGTAAAAAAATCGGTAAAATAAGCAAAACAAGCATGAAGCCAACGCGAGCTGGTTTTTCCGAGCTCTAGTCATTACCTACAAATTAAATGTAAATGCACCTTAACATTTTGGCAAATTTTCTTATTACTTTTATTTCTACCCCTTTACAACACTGTTCCTGTTCCACTCAACTCGAGAATCGAGTATCGATATTCCGCCTGTATTCGTGCACTTGTAGTTCGTTCTTTCTTCAATCTGATCCGCACAGGAACACACGTTAGTTGTAAATCATCATTAAGGTCCGAACAAAATGACACGGCGGTATACGAGAGTATTTTTTTTGTGAATCATGTAGGTAAGCCATGTAGGATTACAGATGTCACTAAGTGCGTCCTTGGACTTTTTTGGGTGATTCAATGCAGGAGTTGGTCTAATCCCAAGTGTCGTGATTCACCCAAACAATGTTCAAGAACACACTTGGGGCAGCTGTAATCCCACCTGGCATGAATCACATGAAAAATGCCCAAAGACACATTTTCAATTATTTAAAACAGTTCCAAGAGGAAGTTCATTCTTTATCAATCGCACATGTGGTGCATGTCATTTTAGGTTTTATGACAGTTCTTAATTTTATGAACTGATTAGAATTACCTCTTGGCCACTGATAGTTGTAAGATTATATGACGGTCCTTCCTTCTACGAAGTGATTAGAATTACCGCTTGGCCACTGATAGTGCCTTCTTCTACGAAGTAATTACCGTCTTTTTTTGATAGCATGCAGATGGTGGGAAATTCCTTTGCATGTTATCTTTACATAGATAATAAGGTATACACAGGATGCGTACTTCAGACGTATCATGTACTTAAGTAGTTTTTAAGGCATTGTTTGTAATTTCTAAACTATAAAAAAGACTTTTGTTCGCTGGAGAACTCACTTCTGAATAAAATACCAACCCGCGCGGTCAGTGTGGGCCAAAAACTTTGCCGCCGTTTCGCTCCCGCATTTTGCGTTGGTAGTGGGGACCTTTTAGCCAAGTTTTGATATCTGAAATTATTATTCACATCCACTTTGGAAAATTCCCAAACAGAGTATTAAAGTGTGCGCAATATTACCTCAATCGCTTGGGACTGAAAATTTAAGTAATTTGACGTGAAAACTCAAGGTAAATATCGGAATAATTAGCAACGTGGCCACGTCATTAATAAAAACTAGAGTTGGAGCTTTTGAGACTCGAAATTACATGAATATTTTTTGTGAATACTTGATACGTTTACTCGATGCATTGGTATATTTCTATAAAATGTACACCGAGAAAAAAGATAGCAGTAGAAATGACAGTCGTTCACTGTTATTCTGTTTTAAACAGAATAACTGCTGTTTTAAAGTAATTTTGTTTGATTTAACAGTTTTTGCTGTAGAATTAAACTTTTTTTCAATTTCTCGAGCTGTTAAAAAAAACTGTCAATTCAGAAAAAATATTGAAGACATAAAAAAACTAGAGAGTGGACTATCTTCGGCTATACCGAAGTTGAAATACCCCCACACAGTAGGAAGAAGTACCTCGATCATAAAAAAATGTGGTCTCAAGACCCTATTTTGACCCAATTATAGGTGGTTTTGGAGCCCGGACCATGTCCAAAATCCATTTCTAAAAATTTCCAATTAAATCCACCAAAAAAAAAAATTGGTCTCAAGACCCCATTTAGACCCTTATATATGTGGCTTCGGAACCTCGGACCATGTCCAAAATCCATTTCTAAAAATTTCCAATTAAATCCACAAAAAAAAAAATTGGTCTCAAGACCCCATTTAGACCTTATATATGTGGCTTCGGAACCTCGGACCATGTCAAAAATACGTTTCTAAACATTTCCAATCGAATACAACAATAAAAAAGACTTGAAAAATTTTTACCTTTTTTTTCGGTGTATGGGAGCCACGCCCAATTTTTGTCCGATTTGGCTGATTCTCGAACTTCACGAGAAAAATTCACGAGAAAAACATGTACCCAAAGTTTCAAGTCGATATCTCCAAAACTGCGACTGCTATCGTGCGGACGGACAGACGGACAGACGGACGGACAGACAGACGGACATCGCTAAATCGACTCAGGAGGTGATACTGATCAAGAATATATATACTTTTCCATACCGGACACGCCTCCTTATGGGCGTTACAAACGTTGTGACAAAGTTAGTATGCCCTGCCACAGTGAGTGTGAGGGTATAATTAGCAGTCAGCGAGATTTGAACCCAGGCATCCCGGGTAGTAACATGGGCTTTCAACCAACTAGTCCAAATGTCAACAGATTTAAAAACCATCAAAATGATGTTATGAACCGCAGAGTGTTTAAAAGACAGTTTAACAGATAGGCAGATAGACAGTTTTCTGATACAAACAGTGTTGCCAGGTTTTCGGTAAATTCGTCTCCATTTTGTTAAACTGCAACTAAACCACTTTCCTAGTTTTTACTTATGTACGTATTTATTAAAGTTTTCCCACATTTTCATGAATTCCTTGCCTATTTCTCATTTTGATGGGATATTCCCAGGGAAACCAAGGAAAGTTCCTTCAGCTGGCAACTCTGGTTACTCTGATAGTAGAGAACATAACCTGTTCAACAGATTTCAGTTATTAATTTATTGCCATGCCCGCATGAATGGCATCATTGGCGCGATGGATAAGATGTCGGACTATCAACCAGATGCACGCAGGTTCAAGTCTTGACCAGGGCGATTTTGGAGTTGAGAAGAATTGTTCATAAAAGTGAAACTTATGGAACTAAAAGAAAAATTTAAAGAAAAAAAATAAATATTACAGTGAAAATTCTTCTTTTTTTTTAAATTACAAAAAAAAGCAGTCGGACATCTTCCCACTAGGCTACGGTTATCATTAGCGGATCAACTGGTAATTTAACAGGTTTGACTATCGGATGGTTTTTAACCGCGAAAACTGTTCAATTTACCTACTTTTTCGTTGATTATACAGTTTTTTTTCTCTCGGTGTACGAAATAAATTTTGTTCCCCAAATTAACCATTTAAAAAATTTAACTGATGTCCCCTGACTCATCTTAAAAAATTAGTAATAACTGCTTTTTTTTTTTTGTTAGTTTAGTTAGATTATTTATTGAATCATCTAAGAATATTTACTTAGATCTAACAAAAGTATTTTATAGCTTTTTTTTAATTCACTTAAATCTATATCGCGTATTGACATCGCCTAGACCCTATTGAATTTAGCAATGTATAGTTTTCGTAACTAATATGTAGAGAAAATATTAGAGACGTGAGGGATTCAGAGGTTAATTCCTAGCTAGAATATTTGGATGAAACGTGAGCTTCCGCTTGTACTTCGAGGTAAGTTTCGGAATTTCGTCTTTTACTGCAGGAATATTCAAATCATTGTGGATGTTTGCGTTTCTTATATACCAAGGAGCTCTGGTAATTTGTCGCAGGATTTTTGATTAGGCTCTCTGGAGTTTTTCCACATTGGAAGGAGAGGCTGTACCCCAGAGTTCAATTCCATATGTCCATATGGGTTTTATTATATTTTTGTATATCTGGACTTTGTATGTGAGATTTAGTTTTGACACTTTTGAGATTAGCCAATTTAATTCCAATTGTTTTTATTTAATCAGGGTGATTTTGGATTGAATGTGCTTATGCCATTTGTTGATGAACTTGTTCTTGTTGCTGCTGTGGCATATATTGTTGTTGTGCTAATTGTTTTTGTAATAATATCGTTGACTGTTCACCTGATAAGACGTGTTTTCTTTCGAGCGCATAAATTAACAAATTAATACCGCGACTTAAAAAAACCTCAATCTGAAAATTTATGCAGTGATTGCCAGAGTATGAAACATCGACTGCATGTATGGCAACATTGTCGGATACATCGCTAGACTGAATAATGAAAAGGATGATTTTCTTTCAAAACTTCAAAATCAAGCGATGGCAATGACGAAAGTTTCGACAACCTAGCATCTTCGTTGTCAAAATTAAATCTTGAAAAGTCAAGTGTATTAGATAACATTGAGAAATACATAACATCACTTGATAGCCGGCAAGCAAAACATTTCCAGGAAAATGGAAAAATTATTGCCAACATTAAGTCGTTACGTACAAGTATCGATATTTCCCTACAATCACCCTCTAATGCTCCAGTCACTTCTTCACACACAGACCCTTTGTTTGAAGTATTGTTTCACAAAATAAACGATATCGGCGACGAACTTACTGCAACTCGTTCCAGACTGTCAGAAATTATCAATGTAATTCACCACTCACCATCCCCACATAATGCAACAATTCACGACGTAACAATTCACGAAGAATTAGTTCTTGCTGAATCAATGGAAACTGAGGACCCTTCGATTACATCCAACATACCGGCTCGAACCTCCGTGCCAGCTGTAACTCCAACGACTCCTAAAATGTGGGAGACTCCGGCTAACCACATACACTCCCCTATTACACTTATCAACTGCTTCGGAACGTCTTGGACACCTTTTGAATGGGACAATAGGATAAACAAACTGTCCAGAGAAAACCTAACGCAGTTTACAACGCTTTTCGCCAAAGGCGCTCCACAACATACTGACATACATATACGAGAGTATTTTTTTTGTGAATCATGTAGGTAAGCCATGTAGGATTACAGATGTCACTAAGTGCGTCCTTGGACTTTTTTGGGTGATTCAATGCAGGAGTTGGTCTAATCCCAAGTGTCGTGATTCACCCAAACAATGTTCAAGAACACACTTGGGGCAGCTGTAATCCCACCTGGCATGAATCACATGAAAAATGCCCAAAGACACATTTTCAATTATTTAAAACAGTTCCAAGAGGAAGTTCATTCTTTATCAATAGCACATGTGGTGCATGTCATTTTAGGTTTTATGACAGTTCTTAATTTTATGAACTGATTAGAATTACCTCTTGGCCACTGATAGTTGTAAGATTATATGACGGTCCTTCCTTCTACGAAGTGATTAGAATTACCGCTTGGCCACTGATAGTGCCTTCTTCTACGAAGTAATTACCGTCTTTTTTTGATAGCATGCAGATGGTGGGAAATTCCTTTGCATGTTATCTTTACATAGATAATAAGGTATACACAGGATGCGTACTTCAGACGTATCATGTACTTAAGTAGTTTTTAAGGCATTGTTTGTAATTTCTAAACTATAAAAAAGACTTTTGTTCGCTGGAGAACTCACTTCTGAATAAAATACCAACCCGCGCGGTCAGTGTGGGCCAAAAACTTTGCCGCCGTTTCGCTCCCGCATTTTGCGTTGGTAGTGGGGACCTTTTAGCCAAGTTTTGATATCTGAAATTATTATTCACATCCACTTTGGAAAATTCCCAAACAGAGTATTAAAGTGTGCGCAATATTACCTCAATCGCTTGGGACTGAAAATTTAAGTAATTTGACGTGAAAACTCAAGGTAAATATCGGAATAATTAGCAACGTGGCCACGTCATTAATAAAAACTAGAGTTGGAGCTTTTGAGACTCGAAATTACATGAATATTTTTTGTGAATACTTGATACGTTTACTCGATGCATTGGTATATTTCTATAAAATGTACACCGAGAAAAAAGATAGCAGTAGAAATGACAGTCGTTCACTGTTATTCTGTTTTAAACAGAATAACTGCTGTTTTAAAGTAATTTTGTTTGATTTAACAGTTTTTGCTGTAGAATTAAACTTTTTTTCAATTTCTCGAGCTGTTAAAAAAAACTGTCAATTCAGAAAAAATATTGAAGACATAAAAAAACTAGAGAGTGGACTATCTTCGGCTATACCGAAGTTGAAATACCCCCACACAGTAGGAAGAAGTACCTCGATCATAAAAAAATGTGGTCTCAAGACCCTATTTTGACCCAATTATAGGTGGTTTTGGAGCCCGGACCATGTCCAAAATCCATTTCTAAAAATTTCCAATTAAATCCACCAAAAAAAAAAATTGGTCTCAAGACCCCATTTAGACCCTTATATATGTGGCTTCGGAACCTCGGACCATGTCCAAAATCCATTTCTAAAAATTTCCAATTAAATCCACAAAAAAAAAAAATTGGTCTCAAGACCCCATTTAGACCTTATATATGTGGCTTCGGAACCTCGGACCATGTCAAAAATACGTTTCTAAACATTTCCAATCGAATACAACAATAAAAAAGACTTGAAAAATTTTTACCTTTTTTTTCGGTGTATGGGAGCCACGCCCAATTTTTGTCCGATTTGGCTGATTCTCGAACTTGATCTCAGAATTCACGAGAAAAACATGTACCCAAAGTTTCAAGTCGATATCTCCAAAACTGCGACTGCTATCGTGCGGACGGACAGACGGACGGACAGACAGACGGACATCGCTAAATCGACTCAGGAGGTGATACTGATCAAGAATATATATACTTTTCCATACCGGACACGCCTCCTTATGGGCGTTACAAACGTTGTGACAAAGTTAGTATGCCCTGCCACAGTGAGTGTGAGGGTATAATTAGCAGTCAGCGAGATTTGAACCCAGGCATCCCGGGTAGTAACATGGGCTTTCAACCAACTAGTCCAAATGTCAACAGATTTAAAAACCATCAAAATGATGTTATGAACCGCAGAGTGTTTAAAAGACAGTTTAACAGATAGGAGATAGGTTTTCTTGTTTTCTGATACAAACAGTGTTGCCAGGTTTTCGGTAAATTCGTCTCCATTTTGTTAAACTGCAACTAAACCACTTTCCTAGTTTTTACTTATGTACGTATTTATTAAAGTTTTCCCACATTTTCATGAATTCCTTGCCTATTTCTCATTTTGATGGGATATTCCCAGGGAAACTGTAGTGTGCAGGTATATTTTTATTTAATTTATTTAAAATAAATTATCGTGCGCATGAAAGTGCGCTACAGATTACGCTGGACTCGGTAGGGGTGCACATCTAGCTATGCTCGGGCTAGTTCGTCGGATTGTCGGGGATCTTCCCTAGTCCAGACCGCAATAACACCACAACGATATTATGTGCACGTTTAGATACAAAACCTAATAAAACCAATAAACACCGACAAAATCCAAAACAAAACCAATCTTCCTATTACTCGCAATTTTAGGAACCTAAGGTGTCATTCGGCCCTATGTCATCGCCCTCCCTACCATAGCAATTTTATGATCTAGATATCTTAAAATTGCCCCAATGCAATGCAATTTACTTCTCAATTACACTCGCCAAAGACAAACATGCTGACTGACGACGAACATATACGACAAAATTACTCAAAAGCCATTTTTACTCTTTAAGTGGAATTTCATTTCTCATTTCTCATATTTATTGCTTTTCATTGGAGCTTAAAGTCTAACAGTTTATTTTATAGGTAATTGTGTATAACAGTTTTGGCTTCTCTCAAAATAAACTACTCAATAATTATTTTGAAGCCACTCTTTAGTTTTAAGGTAGACTTAAGGGGAAAGGAAAACCGAAAGTACATGTTTAATAAGTAATAGATAATAGATAATTCAGTCAAATTCGAAATTTGAATTGATTCTTCTTCTCTTTTCGTTTTGTATATTCCATGTAGGTAGTTTTTTATAATAATTTTAGGTTACGTATTTTCTTACGATATGGGTATTAAGACACCTTTCCTTTCTATTTGTGGGTTGTTTTTTTTTTTTAATTTTATTTTCTTATTGCCAAACCATTAAATTTAAAGGTAATTCATATATAAGAATGTTAGTACTTACAACCAGTAATGTCCAGCGCTGTATTCGTAGGGCCCCGCGAAAACTTGATGTGCTGTAGCTGTGGGTGTTTAGGTTTAGAGAGGCATTTAATAGTTTGGCAAAATATGGTTATTTTCTTTTAGTGGGTGTTTTTACACCTAAAATGAATTATTTTAATACAACTTTTATTCTTTTGTCAATTCAATTTCCGAACCTAATTTAATATTTTTTTTTCACTTAAATTTAGTTTTAAATTTCCTTTTCCTTTCCTTTTTCCTTGTTGAATTTAAGTTTACTTCAACTTCATAATTCAATATAAATTTAATTCACAAATATTCAATTGATTTTCACTTATTCGAATAATTTAGAAGCATTTTGCCATGAATGGTATTTTAGTTAGAAATCTTTTGAACAAGCTGTACCAATTTAGATCACATTGGAACATTTTAGAACAATGTTAATAGGTTAACTAATTTAGGCACGCGGTCGAACCACGCGGGAATTCCACTCTTTAAATTTATGGGCGCGTATTCTGATAGGCGTAGTCCAACGGAGATCGGGCGGTCCAGGATTATGGCTCTGATGTCCCTCGAATGGTGTGAATATTTTTCTAGGTTGTTCAAAAATTATCAGCCAATCTTTATTTTTTTTTTTTTTCCAATTTAATTGTTAGAAATCACCTTCTTGTAAAGACCAGTATCAATGAGCAACCGTCACGACTACCTTCTACTTCCCTTTTCAATTATCGTCTGATCTCGCATTTTTCTCTCGCCTATTGCAGTCTATAGAATCAGCGTTATCGGTTAAGAAAAACAATTTTGATAAACTATCATTTTCCAGTGGCGAGTATCTCTCGCTACTAGAGTAAGGTGACCACTTATTTCATTTTCTTGGAATATCGGAAACGGTTTGCAACCTATCAATTTGCGCACTACAAACACAGATAATACGAATTAATATATTAAGGAGTTATTAGCTGGAGGAAAAAACGGTATTTAAGGTTTTATTTGTAAATCCTTGACATGATATACTCCTAGAATTTTGCCAGAGGTATTTACTAATTCATAATAAGACGAACCAACCGGACGATTAACTACGGCTTTCACGAAGGTGGGAGCCAATTTCGCATTAAACTTTTTAATCGCACTGCTTTGTACAAAATTTCGAGCGAGAACTTCTTGACCTATTTTAAATTGAATTTTACGACTTCGCAAATTGTACGTTTTAGCATTTATATCATGAGCTTTGGTAATATTTTCTTTTGCTCTTTGTCTTAACAATTTGAATGCATCGGTACAATCAAGTCGGGTGTCGTCCGAAACTAAATTCAATTTCCTAAGGAGTTCGTAATCTTTACCGTGCAGAATCATATTCTGTCCAAATAATAGAAAGTAAGGTGAGTATCCAGTCGTCCGGTGTACTGTTAGACGCAACGCGCTACTTATTTCGGTCAAATGTTCGTCCCATGTAGAATGGTCATGTCCAATATATGCTCTTATAGCGGAAATTACAGATCTATTTACTCTTTCTGAAGAATTCGCTTGAGGAGAATATATGGCGGTACAAATGTGATTAACACCAAAACGCGTCAAAAATGATTCAAACAATCCAGACTTAAATTGAGAGCCGTTATCTGATAATATAGCTTCCGGTACTCCAAATATACAAAAAATTTCAGTTTCTAAAAAATCACAAATAGCTTTTGAAGTAAATTTTTTAAGCGGATGCAAGAAATGAAATTTGGTCAAATGATCGACTACAATCAGCAATCCGATGTGTCCTCGCTTTGATCTCGGATAAGGACCTAATATGTCTATACATAGTTTTTGAAATGGCCTCGAAGAAGCCATAGGACGTCCCATGTGCGGTCGTAGTATTACGTTTGGATTTTTCGTACATCTACATGTTTCACACTTTGAAACATATTCTCGAATTTGCAATGCCATTTTTGGCCAAAATAAATGTCTTTTTAATTTTTCGATGGTTTTTGCTATGCCACAATGGGCGGAATTAGGTGGATTATGTGCGCGATAAAGAACGTCCGGGACAAGAGCACCTGGAACCCAAAGTTTCCATGAATTCGTTTCTTGATCTTCGTCGCCTACCGCATGTTCGGTTCGCTTGTAAATATAATTGTCTACAACTTTAAGGTCAGGGAGCTTTGCCTGATTTTCTAGAATATGTGATTTGAGGTTCGTATATTCATCTGCCTGAAAATACTCAGATGAAATATCAATAATTGGACCTATGTCTTCCAGAGAACTAACTTCGTCTTCTAATCGACGTGAAAGGGTATCGGCTACAACGTTTTCGGTTCCCCGTCGGTGTTGAATAATGAATGTGTACCCTTGGAGCTTGAGTGCCCACCTTGCCAATCGTCCAGAAAGATCCTTTTGTCGCATCAGCCACTGAAGGCTTGCATGATCAGTAACAACGGTGAATGGTTCACCTTCAATGTACGGACGAAATTTCTTTATTCCTTGAACGACGGCAAGGCATTCTAACTCCGTAACCGAATAATTACGTTGTGCTTTCGAGAGCTTTGTCGACATAAACGCTATAGGCAATTCCACACCTTCCTCATTCTCTTGAGAAAGAACACAGCCGAGACCAAAGAGGCTAGCATCGCACTGCAGAATAAATTTTTTTGAAAAGTTTGGCATAGCGAGAATAGGAGAAGACGTCAGTAGAGCCTTTAGGCGTTCAAACGATTCTTGAGCGTTAGCGTTCCATTCAAAAGTTTTATTTTTCTTTAAAAGTTCAGTTAACGGAAACGTGGTGGAAGCAAAGTTTTCAATGAAACGCCGATACCAACCCGATAAACCTAAGAATCTGCGCAATTGTTTAACAGAGGAAGGTATCGGAAAATTCTGAATAGCACTGATTTTCTCTGGGTCAGTTTTGATTTGGCCTTGGCCGATTATAAATCCAAGATATTTTATTTCTATCATGCAAAATTTGGACTTAGCTATGTTTATAGTTAAATGAGCTTTACGCAAATGTAAAGCTACCTCTTGTAAAAGTAACAAGTGTGAATCAAAATCATCTGAGAGAACAATTAAATCGTCTAAGTAAATGAAAACACGTTCTCGCAAATTTGCAGGCATGACGCGATCCATCAATCGACAAAGCGTCTGCGGAGCATTGCACAACCCGAAGGGCATCACTTTATATTGATATAATGGCCTGTTGGGAATTGTGAACGCTGTAGCTAGCCTGGATTTTTCTTCGAGGGGGATTTGCCAAAAAGCATGTTTCATATCCAAACCGGTGATAAAGCGAGCAGGAGGAAGTCTACCTAAAATTCCGTCAATATGCGGAAGCGGATATGCATCCTTGACGGTATGCTTATTGACCTCTCGTGAATCTAGGCATAATCGATTTTTGTCTCCGCGCCTAACTAAAACGCAATTGCTACTCCACGGACTCGTGGATTCTTCGATAACATCTAGTGCCAACATATGATCGACTTCAGCGAACATAAGCTTTTCTATGGCCGGAGAAACGGGGTAATGTCTTTGTTTTACAGGTTTAGCATTAGCTACGTCTATTGCATGCTCTATTAGATTAGTTCGACCTAAACCTTCTTTATCAAAGGACGGAAAAATGTCAATTGTTGTTTTTAAGCGATTGTGTTGTTCCTCTGATAAAACGTGCATTTTTGGTATATCAACACACTCATCATCTTTACCTACATCGAGTTCGGAAATAATGTGAGGTGCTGTTAAAATTTTATCGATCAGTCCAAACTCTTGCCAGAAATTGATACCTAAATAAACGTCTTGTTTTAAGGTCGGAATTATATAAAATTCAATTGTTTTCGATAAATTGCGATACGTGATTTCCATGCAAATTTTACCAACTACCGAACAGGAGGTACCATCCGCGGTTTTCACGCTTCCTAAGCATTTCTTAGTGTTATTGCTATCCATAACATGTTTGGCGGCGTTATTACCTATGCAACTTATCGTAGCGCCGGAATCTAAAAGTGCTGTATAACTTTTGCTTAGAATATCTACGTCAGTGTACAATCTGTTATCTGAGTTCATGAATACGGCTGATATCAATTCTTTCCGTGTCGCCACAATATTTTTCCAATATGATCTAAGACGATTAGTAGATCTCTTAACTTTCTTTCGAGAAGTGAGGTCAGGAAAATCCGAAAAAATTCTTTGACGAATCTTTTTATAATTTTGCAGTCGCTCATGGAAAGGTATTAACGGTCTTAAAATTGGTTTCGTATAAGGTAAAGTCCGTTTAAGTATTATATGTTGAAAGTCAGGTGTGTTGGTAGAAATAGTACGAGTTTCAGTTTCTACTGAAGATTTGCAGGATGGGTCATTACGGTGTTGGTTGACACATCCCGTTTCCGGTTTTCCGAAGGATTACACAAAAGGCATCGGGGTTTGAAGGTGTCCTTCTTCCCGCATCCAAAACAAAATATTCGAAGTTGTTCTAAACAATCGTCATAACGATGTCCCTGCTTATCGCAGTTCCAGCAAGTGACAGGTGCTCGCGCTCGTTGAATCTCAGAAATTGTATCAGCAACATATGCTTCTCTGCTATCTTCTAACTCTGCTACATTATTTCGCTGCCATTGTGGCTTAGATTTATTGAAATTGGTACCTACTTCCGAAAAAAATGCTTCATGTTTTCTGACCTCCTCTCGCAATTTTGCAACTGAGCGTATATTCAAATGCAAGAGTTCTAGACGTAAATTAGATTTTGAATTTCGAAGTAAAATATCAACTAACTCTCTTTCTGAGACATCATTTTGTAACCGATCCGCCAATTCTTCTATAGCAGTTTGGTAGTCGTCGAAACTTTCATTGTCTTTCTGACGTCTCTTCCTAATTCTCTCCCAAATATCAAAATCGGTTATTTCATCTTCATACCTTTTGCGAAATTCTCTACAGAAAGTATCCCAACTAAACTGACGATGTTGCCGATGGAACTTCCAGAACCAGTCCTTAGCTTTCCCTGCGAATAGTACGTGCAAATTATCACACAACAGTTGATAGTCATTTGATAGATTCTGTTCAGTAAGAGATTGTAATCTGTATATAAACTCCTCTATATATATTCCGTCTTTGGAACCATCAAATTTCAAGTGCCAATTTTGAAGAAGACTTGAAACTTTTTCGGGTTGATTTGATAAGTGAAAACGATTACTAGGTTGTGAAGTTACTGGCTGGTTTCCTATAGAATGCAAACTCCTAGGATTACTCGTTTGTGAAGTTCTCGCTGGATTTCCGGTCGATTGCAAACTTGAGCGATTACTAGTCTGTGACTGTGAAAGTCTCGGTTGGGTTGGAAGTGGCGGAGCATCGCGAGGCCAATCTGGTTGTATATCAGAATTAATTCTGGCAGCGCCGAACTGTCTCAACAACGTTTGCTCAATTGTATTAGTTATAAAAGTAGTTAAGTCTTGGTACATGTTTCTCTGTTCATCTTGAACTATTGACTGTGTAATATTCAAGATATCAGATCGACTTAAAGAAATTCTATCAGTATTTGAAGGTTGTTCAGTACCAGTTATATTACCTAATGTTTCTGAAAAGGTGACACGTTGTTCATTTGTACTTGAATCACGATATGTCCAGTCTACTGGATTCTGAGTCGTATTTTGGCTAGAAGAACGTGTAACTCGTCTATTTGTTTTTGGAGTGGCACCTCTGCCTCTTCTGCCTCTATTGGTTTTGGAATTAAAAGTATTGGAATTACGTGGAACCTGGTTATAGCCATCGTCTCGGGTAGAATTATGGCTGCCATTAGCCGAAACAAGAAAATTGTTACCGTCGTTAGCTACAGTAACGTCTTTATGCATTGTTAATGTGGACGAATCGCACGGTTGTCTACACAAAGGACAAGAATTGGAGTCTTTTAACCAATTCTGGATACAATTTTTATGAAATTTATGTAAGCAAGTAGTTGAACTAAGTTGCTGATCATTTCTTAGAATTTCATGACAAATGCCACAAAAAGGATCATTTTCATTGTTAATTAAATTTGTTAAGTTATCTGTACTGTGTCGTACAGCCATTATCGATTCAATAATATCAGTTAAAGCGTTCGTCGTCATCAATTCAGCATGTCTCACAAAACAAATCACGAGAATAGTAGATTGGGTTACTATTGACTCTAAATAAAAAAAAATATTTATGGAATCAATTACCAATCTTCGCCAAAATTCAACTGGTCAAGTATCAAATAATCTCTAATACATTGATAATCCAAATCAATCTGAACAAAGAAAGCAACCATTCGAAAAAAAAAATTACAAAAAGTTATAAAGAGAATTTGGTGCTGGTACTCTAGCACAGTATGAAATGGAAAACTCACTCTTGGTCGATCAATCCAACAATTCGAATTGTAATCGCAAAATCCTACAGAGCGTTATAATCAAATCACATCTTTCACTGAACTCAACAACCTACGACCCGAAGCCGAAAATAAAAAAAAATAATATAAACAAGGGAAAATGTAACGCTGAATAAAACGTTACAAAAAGAAAAATTTAAGAAAAAGGGAGCGCAGCAATTTAGCATCGCCCCACGTTGGGCGCCAATTATGTAGTGTGCAGGTATATTTTTATTTAATTTATTTAAAATAAATTATCGTGCGCATGAAAGTGCGCTACAGATTACGCTGGACTCGGTAGGGGTGCACATCTAGCTATGCTCGGGCTAGTTCGTCGGATTGTCGGGGATCTTCCCTAGTCCAGACCGCAATAACACCACAACGATATTATGTGCACGTTTAGATACAAAACCTAATAAAACCAATAAACACCGACAAAATCCAAAACAAAACCAATCTTCCTATTACTCGCAATTTTAGGAACCTAAGGTGTCATTCGGCCCTATGTCATCGCCCTCCCTACCATAGCAATTTTATGATCTAGATATCTTAAAATTGCCCCAATGCAATGCAATTTACTTCTCAATTACACTCGCCAAAGACAAACATGCTGACTGACGACGAACATATACGACAAAATTACTCAAAAGCCATTTTTACTCTTTAAGTGGAATTTCATTTCTCATTTCTCATATTTATTGCTTTTCATTGGAGCTTAAAGTCTAACAGTTTATTTTATAGGTAATTGTGTATAACAGTTTTGGCTTCTCTCAAAATAAACTACTCAATAATTATTTTGAAGCCACTCTTTAGTTTTAAGGTAGACTTAAGGGGAAAGGAAAACCGAAAGTACATGTTTAATAAGTAATAGATAATAGATAATTCAGTCAAATTCGAAATTTGAATTGATTCTTCTTCTCTTTTCGTTTTGTATATTCCATGTAGGTAGTTTTTTATAATAATTTTAGGTTACGTATTTTCTTACGATATGGGTATTAAGACACCTTTCCTTTCTATTTGTGGGTTGTTTTTTTTTTTAATTTTATTTTCTTATTGCCAAACCATTAAATTTAAAGGTAATTCATATATAAGAATGTTAGTACTTACAACCAGTAATGTCCAGCGCTGTATTCGTAGGGCCCCGCGAAAACTTGATGTGCTGTAGCTGTGGGTGTTTAGGTTTAGAGAGGCATTTAATAGTTTGGCAAAATATGGTTATTTTCTTTTAGTGGGTGTTTTTACACCTAAAATGAATTATTTTAATACAACTTTTATTCTTTTGTCAATTCAATTTCCGAACCTAATTTAATATTTTTTTTTCACTTAAATTTAGTTTTAAATTTCCTTTTCCTTTCCTTTTTCCTTGTTGAATTTAAGTTTACTTCAACTTCATAATTCAATATAAATTTAATTCACAAATATTCAATTGATTTTCACTTATTCGAATAATTTAGAAGCATTTTGCCATGAATGGTATTTTAGTTAGAAATCTTTTGAACAAGCTGTACCAATTTAGATCACATTCCATTTTAGAACAATGTTAATAGGTTAACTAATTTAGGCACGCGGTCGAACCACGCGGGAATTCCACTCTTTAAATTTATGGGCGCGTATTCTGATAGGCGTAGTCCAACGGAGATCGGGCGGTCCAGGATTATGGCTCTGATGTCCCTCGAATGGTGTGAATATTTTTCTAGGTTGTTCAAAAATTATCAGCCAATCTTTATTTTTTTTTTTTTTCCAATTTAATTGTTAGAAATCACCTTCTTGTAAAGACCAGTATCAATGAGCAACCGTCACGACTACCTTCTACTTCCCTTTTCAATTATCGTCTGATCTCGCATTTTTCTCTCGCCTATTGCAGTCTATAGAATCAGCGTTATCGGTTAAGAAAAACAATTTTGATAAACTATCATTTTCCAGTGGCGAGTATCTCTCGCTACTAGAGTAAGGTGACCACTTATTTCATTTTCTTGGAATATCGGAAACGGTTTGCAACCTATCAATTTGCGCACTACAAAACCAAGGAAAGTTCCTTCAGCTGGCAACTCTGGTTACTCTGATAGTAGAGAACATAACCTGTTCAACAGATTTCAGTTATTAATTTATTGCCATGCCCGCATGAATGGCATCATTGGCGCGATGGATAAGATGTCGGACTATCAACCAGATGCACGCAGGTTCAAGTCTTGACCAGGGCGATTTTGGAGTTGAGAAGAATTGTTCATAAAAGTGAAACTTATGGAACTAAAAGAAAAATTTAAAGAAAAAAAATAAATATTACAGTGAAAATTCTTCTTTTTTTTTAAATTACAAAAAAAAGCAGTCGGACATCTTCCCACTAGGCTACGGTTATCATTAGCGGATCAACTGGTAATTTAACAGGTTTGACTATCGGATGGTTTTTAACCGCGAAAACTGTTAAATTTACCTACTTTTTCGTTGATTATACAGTTTTTTTTCTCTCGGTGTACGAAATAAATTTTGTTCCCCAAATTAACCATTTAAAAAATTTAACTGATGTCCCCTGACTCATCTTAAAAAATTAGTAATAACTGCTTTTTTTTTTTTGTTAGTTTAGTTAGATTATTTATTGAATCATCTAAGAATATTTACTTAGATCTAACAAAAGTATTTTATAGCTTTTTTTTAATTCACTTAAATCTATATCGCGTATTGACATCGCCTAGACCCTATTGAATTTAGCAATGTATAGTTTTCGTAACTAATATGTAGAGAAAATATTAGAGACGTGAGGGATTCAGAGGTTAATTCCTAGCTAGAATATTTGGATGAAACGTGAGCTTCCGCTTGTACTTCGAGGTAAGTTTCGGAATTTCGTCTTTTACTGCAGGAATATTCAAATCATTGTGGATGTTTGCGTTTCTTATATACCAAGGAGCTCTGGTAATTTGTCGCAGGATTTTTGATTAGGCTCTCTGGAGTTTTTCCACATTGGAAGGAGAGGCTGTACCCCAGAGTTCAATTCCATATGTCCATATGGGTTTTATTATATTTTTGTATATCTGGACTTTGTATGTGAGATTTAGTTTTGACACTTTTGAGATTAGCCAATTTAATTCCAATTGTTTTTATTTAATCAGGGTGATTTTGGATTGAATGTGCTTATGCCATTTGTTGATGAACTTGTTCTTGTTGCTGCTGTGGCATATATTGTTGTTGTGCTAATTGTTTTTGTAATAATATCGTTGACTGTTCACCTGATAAGACGTGTTTTCTTTCGAGCGCATAAATTAACAAATTAATACCGCGACTTAAAAAAACCTCAATCTGAAAATTTATGCAGTGATTGCCAGAGTATGAAACATCGACTGCATGTATGGCAACATTGTCGGATACATCGCTAGACTGAATAATGAAAAGGATGATTTTCTTTCAAAACTTCAAAATCAAGCGATGGCAATGACGAAAGTTTCGACAACCTAGCATCTTCGTTGTCAAAATTAAATCTTGAAAAGTCAAGTGTATTAGATAACATTGAGAAATACATAACATCACTTGATAGCCGGCAAGCAAAACATTTCCAGGAAAATGGAAAAATTATTGCCAACATTGAGTCGTTACGTACAAGTATCGATATTTCCCTACAATCACCCTCTAATGCTCCAGTCACTTCTTCACACACAGACCCTTTGTTTGAAGTATTGTTTCACAAAATAAACGATATCGGCGACGAACTTACTGCAACTCGTTCCAGACTGTCAGAAATTATCAATGTAATTCACCACTCACCATCCCCACATAATGCAACAATTCACGACGTAACAATTCACGAAGAATTAGTTCTTGCTGAATCAATGGAAACTGAGGACCCTTCGATTACATCCAACATACCGGCTCGAACCTCCGTGCCAGCTGTAACTCCAACGACTCCTAAAATGTGGGAGACTCCGGCTAACCACATACACTCCCCTATTACACTTATCAACTGCTTCGGAACGTCTTGGACACCTTTTGAATGGGACAATAGGATAAACAAACTGTCCAGAGAAAACCTAACGCAGTTTACAACGCTTTTCGCCAAAGGCGCTCCACAACATTCTGACATACTTTGGATGAGAAATTTTTTCCAGAAGACTTTTAAAATCGCCATAATCGACTGTCAAAAGTTTTCATCCAAAAAGCACTGCAGTTTCAAACTAAAAATTCCCACTAAATACGAATGGCTATTTCGCGTCTCCTCTAATGATGTCTTCAAAAAGGGTGGGATGAGCTTCACGAAATGGGTTGATAAGTCAACAAAATCTAAGTCAATAAAATCTAAGTCAACAAAATCTAAGTCTAAAACGCAAAGCGCGTCCCAAAACTCAAATTGGAGTTTTAAAACTATTAAGGGATCGTAGAATATACAATAACGGCCGTCTATATCTTGCCTACCTACATAATAAATAAGATACCCCTTGTGTTGATGGTATTACTAAAACTAGCGTCATAGTCTCAATTCATTCAGAAGGCCTTCCCACTAATCCTCTTGAATTGAGTCAATTATTTACTCGATCTCATGAAAGTTTAAATATCTCACCCCAAGAAGTTACAAACGACCTAACAACATTCGCCTCGCATATAAGATCCAAACGTATTTCGCATCTTCAAAAATCGCGCTCTAACTTGAAAAACTATTATTGCTCCTAACCTTCATTCTCCCTCTATAAATCTTGATAGACCTTCTCCCCAGTTTGTATCCTTATATTATCAAAATGTTAAGAGGCCTTCGAACAAAAATTGCAACCATATTTCTCAATTCACAAAAGCTTCCCTATGATATTTTTGCTCTCACTGAAACAAATCTTTCATCTCACTATAAAGATGCAGAATTTTTTGCATCCGACTTTGTAGTGTTTCCCGACGATGGTCGGGACAAAGATGTAAATTCACACGGAGTTGGAAATGGAATCTTGTTTAATTTCGGACCCTAAGCGCTTCTACAACTTTATCAATACTAAGAGAAAATCAGATGGTTTCCCGTCCACACTAAAACTTTCTGATATATCCTCAGCCGACCCTGATACTGATTTTTTTTCTTATATGTCCAGATGCTCTCAAACTTCATTGTATTCGGTTAACATATCAACCGATGTAGAAGAAAAGATAGAAAAACTTAAGAATGAATACTCTCCTGGCCCTGATGGCCTTCCGCCAATTGTCTTGAAAAAATGTGCCGATGCCCTGGCAGCTCCCTCACCGCTCTCTTTCAGTCTTTTGTCACACAGGGAGTTTTCCCCACAATGTGGAAGAATTCTTACATTACCCCTCTTCACAAGAAAGGATGCAAGAATGACATTCTAAATTATCGACCTATAGCTAAACTCTCTTGTATACCTAAATTATTCGAAAGCATTGTTTCTGAAACTATGTTCTTCCATTGCAAAACTATTGTCTCCCCGGCTCGGCACGGATTTCTGAAAGGAAGATCGACCACCACAAACCTAACAGAATTCGTTTCTAGAACTCTTCGTGCTTTAGAAGACGGTAAAGAAGTCGATGTAATTGCTACCGATTTCAGCAAGGCTTTCGATACCATTTTGCATGAAATTATCTATCTTAAACTTAAAGCTTATGGCTTCCAACCCAGTTTTATAATGTGGATCAAATCTTATCTCGAAGAACGAAAATATATGGTTACTTTCAGATCTTCTATATCCGATCCCTTTATCGCTACATGTGGTGTCCCCCAAGGAAGCCATCTCGGTCCTTTAATATTCGTCCTGACAATAAACGATGTGGATTATGTCATCAGAAATTCTCATTTATCAGTCTATGCTGACGACATGAAAATCTATAGAACTATATCAACTTCTTCAGATTCTCCGCCATTACAATCTGATTTAAATAGGTTGATAAACTTGGTGTATGAAAAATTTCCTAATGCTTAATGACACTAAGTGTCAAACTATAACATATTCCCGTAAACGTCTTCCTCCACCTCCCAGACCGTACCTACTTTACTTTACCTTTGTTAGACCAATACTTGAATACGCTAGCCAAGTTTGGTCTCCTTTTAGACCTACTCACTCCATGAGAATTGAGGCTACACAGCGCAGATTCATTCGCTGAGCCCTACGCGGTCTTCCCTGGGATGACCGTTTCCACTTGCCCCTTTATGTTGATCGCTTAAAATTAATAAATTTACTAACCCTGGAAAATCGTCGACAAACTGTCCCTCGTAACCTTAGAGCTGTACCTTTATTTAATATTACCTACCACCGCACTGATTATGGCTATAACGAACCAATGTCCAGAATGCTTCACATGGTTAATAATATGTCCAATTACTTTGATTTCCATTTAAACAAATATTCCCTCAGAAATTCAATCCCTTATCTCCTGAATCCCAATCACCATTATATTTAATTTTGTTTTTTAAGTTTATATTAGATCACCACTGTTAGATATAAGTAGTTATATAAGCTTGTACTAAGCGTAAATAAATAAAAAAAACCATTGCTGTTGTTTTAACAATTGCAATTTTATTATTTTTCATAATTATTAAAGTTATTGTTCTTTTCATCCTTAGCCCTTGCAAGTTTGAGCGGACGACGCAGGAGCAGTTGCAGTATTTTATAGCGTTCTGCAAGGAGAATCCCGAGCTGCAAGCTGTACAAAATTTGTGGGAGGCTGAATGCAATGAGAGGTCCCATAAGAACTGCAGTGAAGTGGAAAGAAGTAGGTTTTGAAAACGTTTCTTATGTGTTCAAATACATTTAAATTTTCATTTATTTTCAGAGTTTATCGCACTGGAAGAACCAGTGGCTTTGCCGTGCACGCAAAGCCAAGGTCGCAAAAGCAGTTACGGGAAGAGGGCCTTTAACTCCCGATGTGTCGGAGTCCTACAAACCTTAGGAGCTGCGGCAGTGGATGGTTTTCATGGAGTGGGAAAGTTAGGGTTGCAGATAATTGGATGAAATGAATAGTAATTTCGAGTGTTTCATAACAAATATTTTCCTTTCTCATAAAAAGGGGTCTACTTTCGGCAGTGTTGACAGCGATATGCCAGCTCCTTTGTCATCTTTTGACGCCATCTCGGAGGAAAGTTCGTCCTCGCTTTTAAGCCCGCTCAGTCCACTCTCTGCTGCTTCATCCACTATTTGGAAACATAAAAACAGGAACAAACAAACAACAAATAAACAACAACTGTGTTGCAACTTTTTACCGCGACAACCCCACCTCCGCGAAAGTTGCTTGGTCTCCTGAGACCAGCCAACCTTCAAATTTAACTGGAGAAAATCACCCTGAGTCGATGTGCGGCCTAAGGTCCTGCACATGCTCTTTTCTCGTCCGTCTTCGCCTTCCAAAACATATGTCCACGGAGACACCCTCTTTTTAACCCTAAACGGTACAACAAATTTCGGAGCTAACTTCGCTGCAAAATAGTTTGCAGCATCGGACAAAACAAAATTACGTCCCCATAGTAACTCGTGCGGTAAATACTGTACATCTCTACGTCTGAGATTGTACGTGTTCGCTGTCTTGGCACTTGCCATTTCTAACTTTTTCCGTATGTCTTCCCTTAAGTAGGTCTGAGTCTCCCACTAGTCTATAATCTCTATCACCCAGAGCTGTAAAAGACTGCAATCATTTCACGGTTTAACTCTTTCACTTTGTGGGGCAATGATTGCAATAAATAATTCTGAGTCGAGACTTCAGACTTCAACGTTGAAATCACCAATCAATTTTCATATTTTGATTGCAGTCTGACATTTTTTTTTTTAAATGATTTCACTCATTTTATTTGGAGTCAGCTGGGACTTCATGATTCTTGATTGAAATCTTCACATTCACATTAATTTTTTATTTTTTTAATTTTTTCTGTGTCCAAAAATTTTTGAATTACACTTTGGCAATGATTTTGATTGAAAATGCAAAACCAACTTCTGGAATTGCCGCGTCTTTAGCCTTTTTTGTTTGTCAAAATACGGGTGTAGACAGAAATCATATCATGAAAACATTTGGCAACCCTGTTCAACTTGTTCATAAGTGAATTTTTTGCAGCGATGTTTTTTTTTTTTTTTAATAGTAATTTTTATCAATTGAATCACCTAATAATAACTTAGGTCTAACAATGATTTTTCAAAAATTCAGAAATTCAGCTTTATTTTATAATATTCAGATTACAACTATTTGCCCTATATCCATTGATTTAGGCAATGTAGAGTTATCGTAACTAATATATGGGGAATATATTAGTTTCGTTTGAGACGTGAGGGATTCAGAGGTCTCAGTAAATTTCTAGCTAGAATGTTTGGGTGAAACATGAGCTTCTGCTTGTACTTCGAGGTAAATTTCGGAATTTCGTCTTTTACTGCAGGTATATTCAGGTCTCTGTGGATGTTAGTATTTTTTATATACCAAGGGGCTCTGGCAATTTGTCTCAGGATTTTAGATTGGACTCTCTGGAGTTTTTCCACGTTCGAGGGAGAGGCAGTGCCCCAGAGTTCAATTCTATATGTCCATATGGGTTTTATTATACTTTTGTATATTTGGACTTTGTATGTGAGATTTAGCTTTGATGCCCTTGAGATTAGCCAATTTAGTTCCAATTGCTTTAATTTGATCTGAGTGATTTTGGATTCAATATGTTTATGCCATGTGAGTCGGCGATCGAGATGCATTCCAAGATACTTGGTTTCGGAACTTTCAGGGACGACTTGGCCGTTTATCTTCAGAGCAGGACACGTGCCCCTTCTTAGAGTGAAGGTTAAGTGACAGCTTTTGGATTCATTGACCTTGATTTTCCATCGATGTAGCCAATTACTTAGAGTGTCCAAGTGTTTTTGCACGTATAGAGATGCCATGTCTGGGTTTGAGTGAGAGCACATGATAGCAGTGTCATCAGCAAAAGTCGATATGAGAGTTCTATCACTTTTGGGCATATCTGCAGTATAGAGAATATATAGCAGGGGCGCGAGGACACTGCCTTGTGGTACTCCGGCCAGTATTTCGTATTTTCGGGAGACAAAGCTTTTGTATTTTACTACAAATTTTCTATTCGTGAGGTAGTTTTTGAGTAGACAGTGCATATTAGCGGGAAGAATATGCTGTAGTTTGTAAATAAGTCCTTCGTGCCAGACTTTATCGAAGGCCTGGGTGATATCGAGGAAAACAGCGGAGCAATACTGTTTATTTTCAAAAGTGCCTTTTATTGAGTCAACAATGCGGTGCACTTGCTCAATAGTGCCATGCTTTTCGCGGAAGCCAAACTGGTGATCGGGAATCACTTGTTTTTCTAGAATTTTCGGTAGAATCAATTTTATTAAAAGTTTTTCGAAGAGTTTCGATATTACAGAGAGCAAACTTATAGGCCGGTATGAGGTCACATTACTGGGATCTTTTCCAGGTTTGGGAATCATTGTAACTTGAGATAGTTTCCAATCATCTGGGTAGTGACATGTTCTGAGAATCGCGTTAAATATGTGCAATAAGTGGGTTATTGCAACTGTTGGCAGTTCTTTTATCATAGTTGGCGTTATCAAGTCCGGTCCTGGTGCTTTTTTCGGGTCCAAGCTTTTGTTTATTGCCTCCAAAAGTTCGTTTTTTTTAATCGCGATTGTACAAGAGGTATTATGTGGGATTAATGTTGGTATTGGGATATCACCACCTGTCGTGTTCGGGGTGAACACGGTTTTTAAGTGGTTGGCAAAAGCTGCACCCTTTTCTGCATCGCTTCTGGCCCAGTTTCCATTTGGCAGCCTTAGAGGGGGTTCTGTCAGTATTGGTTTTTTCATATTTTTTGCAGCTCGCCAGAGCGAGTAGTTTGTTGATTTTGTGGGTGCGAGATGTTCAACAAATTGCTGGAATTCTCTTTCGGATTTCCTCTCAAGCTGCTTTTTTAGAATTCGAGAGACATCATTAAGCTGTTTTTTCAGATTTGGGGATCTGTTGTTTTGCCAATCGCGACGTATTTTCCTTTTATTTTTTATTAACTGCTCTATGTCCTTTGGAGTACACTTTGCATAGCTGCGAGTTGAGCTTTTTGAGATTTGGGCGGGAGTGGCCGCTGCAGCTGCTTGGGAAAGCAAGAGTGTGAAATTACTAACAGCTGTGTGAATTTCAACTTTCGTTTTTAGTGACACATTAGGGATAATGTGGGAGCTTATATACTTTCGATATTTGAGCCAGTTTGTGAGTTTGCTGGTCAGTTTATCTGGTGGATTGGCCTCAGAACTTGGCGCATACTTTATTGTGATAATAGTAGGCGTATGATCTGATGAGAGATCTAGAGAGGATTCAATAAACAATTGGCTCCTTTTTACAGTTTTGAAGACTGCAAAGTCAATGACATCGGGGGTTTTGCGACTGTCAGTTGGCCAGTAAGTTGGCGTGCCAGAAGAGATCACGTCAAGACCGAGTCTGTTGACAGTGTTCAACAGGAGCCTGCCCTTTGGCGATATAAGGCGAGAACCCCAATATGTATGTTTGGCGTTGAAATCGCCGGCAACGAGATACTTTTGTCCAAGAGAATGGAAAAAAGTCTGGAATTGTTGCTCAGATATTTTGTGTCTGGGCGGGCAGTATATAGCTGTTAATGTTAGGCCTTTTAAGTATTCATCGAGAGAAATACTTGTCGCTTGGATATATTCTGTGCAATAATTCTGGAGAGCGTAATGTTTTATACGACTTTTAATGAGAATGGCGGTTCCACCTCTAGCGTTTCCGCTTGGATGCTTTGTGTCATAGAGTCTGTATCCTGGTAAATTGAAAAAGTGTTTTTCAGTGAAGTGTGTTTCAGAAATTAGCATAACGTCTATGCTGGACTCTTTCAAGAACTCGAGAAGTTCTAGTTTGTGATGACACAGGCCGTTTGCATTCCAGAATGATATTTTTAAACCATTCATGGCTTAGACATGAGATGTTGTAGTAAAAGACTTTGATTCTTTATCATTTCTTGCATCATATTTTGCATACCAGACATAAATTGAGACATATTTTGCATGAATATTTGTAGAGTTTGTTCAAGGCTACTACTAGGAGGAGCAGGTTGCGCGTGCACAGTGGCAGAGTGACCGCTTTTTAAGGCACTGGCGTAGGAAACGCCTTGTTTTGTAAGTGGGTTTGCGAAGGATTGTGCAGCGGATAGCGGAGGAAATTTTTTGGTTTTCCATGTTTCATGTTTTTGCGTAACATTTTCCGTCTTTTTTATGAAGCTTTGATAGACTGCACAGCCTCTATAGTTAGCAGTGTGATTGCCACCGCAATTACTACATTTTTTAATAGTGGAATCCTCTTTTGTTTTTGTGCACGAACCTGTTTCGTGCAGGTCTCCACAAATTACGCACACGCTGGGAAGAGTGCAGTAAGACTTTGTGTGGCCGTATTCTTGGCAGTTATGACACTGAATCGGTCCACTGCGCTTGTGAGGCACTTCAATTGTGATTTTGCGATGTAGCAGATATCTGAGCGAGTATATCGGGTGGGGTTAACCTTTTTTGAGCAATTTTGAGTCGAACTCTAGTTCCACACGAAAAAGGGGTTGTGGGATTTTTTTTTGATTCTGGATATTGAATACGGACTTTATTTGGAAGCCTTCATCGCTTAGTGCAGTTTTGATTTCGTCGCATTCTACGAAAGGCTCGATACCTTTCAGTACGACTGAGAGGCCTTTGGAACTTTTGAGCTGGTAGGTGTAGTAGCTCTTTTTGAGTTTATCAAAGAGATTGACAATTTTTCTATAATTGGATTCGCTGTAAATTTGGATTTTTGTTTCGTGTACTTGTCCCCTGAGAATAGAAATCACGTGGAAATTATTAGGACCAATATTTTGAGTTATATCTTTGATGAGCGAATTAGAGTTTCGCTCACGCAGGTAGATAGGTGGGGGTTTTTGCGATTTCGGCTTGGGATCCGAATCATTTTCTTCAGCAAGAATCGCATATCGATTTTGCCCAAGCTCGAGAGATGACTTAACGGGATTCGTCTTTTGAATTTTTGCGGGATGCCTATTCCCATTAGTGGGGGACGATAGTACTCGCTTTGCGAAGTAAATGTCGATTCCTGTCTGCACTGTCGGCATTTTGCTCTTTTGACCTGTAATAATGGAGCGAGTAGCGACCTTTGTTATGCGATTAGCGATTTCTGAGAATCCGCTATTCGTCTCACTTGAGTCAGGAATGGGGGTAAGGCCTACGGGGATTTCAATATATTTGCTAGGGGTATCGACCAAAGAAATTGACGATACAGAGTTACCTGTGTTTGCGTGTGCAGTATCGCTATGGGAACTCCACTGTATATCTGGCGAGGGAATTTGAATAGGTTGTTGTTGTTGTTGCGGAAGCTGTTGCTGCGCACCGTCTTGCTGTGGAAGCTTTTGCTGCAGGGGTTGCAAAAGTTGTTGTTGTAGTTGCAGCTGCTGATGAGCTGTACCATTTCGTCCACTGTCTACTGATGACGGAGGGGTACGTTGCATGACGAGCGGTCACACTGGTACTAATTTCGCGTTTTTAAGGTTCTGGTCACCCTAATTAGAAAATCGACGCATAGATGGCGCGATGCGGATTGTGTACTCGCTGATCGCTGCAAACAGATGTTTTTTGGGATATTTTTTTCCGAGGGAAATTTTAACGTCAACGCTGTGTTGACTTTGCTGTCAGTGGATCAGCTGATTATATTTTGTTTATAAAGAATGTGTAATGTTTTAGCAGATATGTTGCGCGGGATAAATTTTTTGTTGATGAAGCGAATTCGAATTGTGTTTTTATTTGGCAAAAATTTTCGTTTTGTTTTTAAATTTCACAAAAGTGTCCAAGCAAGTGATCGCGAGCCCTATGCAAACGCGTCACTGTACTATCGCACGGAGCCTCAGGGCTGTTTCAATATTTTTAAAGTATAACGTCCGATATAAAAAATTGATTTTATGAGAGCAGATTTTTTATTCACACAACCGATTGAGCTGACGTTTCACATCAATCGCAGCGATTTGAATAAATATTTTTAAATAGTTATACCGTGTTAATTATTTTGAAAACCTTTTAAATAAATTAAATAAATTAAATTCTGGCTAAGTGCAATAAGTTTTGTGCAAATAACAAAGTTTTGTGCTATATTTCCGTGAATTCCTGTCAGCTAAGTATCACAACAACAAAAATTGTATTTTATTTTTTTTATAAATTTTGCATTTAATAATGACTTGCTCTTTCCGTAAGTGTGCCATCAAAGTCGATAATGAACGCATGGTCTCTTGTTGGCTATGTGATAGCTTTTATCACGTCAAATGTGCATCCCTTACTGGTAGAGTAGTCGATCTGATGGAGGGTAAAAAAGGTCTTCGTTGGTCCTGCGAAGATTGCCGCGATACAGAGCTGGACATCTGTAAATTGGTACGTCAAGCACGAAAGGGATTTAATGATGTATCAAAGGACTTAGCAGCTGCCCAGTCTAAACTGAAGGAGTACGAAATTAACTTTCAGAAGTATAAATGTTTGGATGAAACAGCTCCGAAACAAAATACTTCAGTTGGGCTTTTACCACCTGCCCCAAAGCCAATTTCAACTCCGACAACTCCATCCTTTTCCGATATGTTTGCTTTACCAGTTACATTTTATTCTCCTGATCCTGCGGTTTTGGAAACGAGGGTAGATGACGCTCCTGAGAAAAATATGAATGGAATCTCAAATATTGATAAAAATGTTTGTCCTTCCATAAATATTATTTCTCCAAAGGATTGTTTGCGGGAAGTACAAGAAACGAGAACCCCAAAAAGGCTTGTTGTTGTGCAACCTAAAAAATCTATTTTCGTGTCCAGATTTGCACCAGACACATTAACTGAAGATATTATATTTTATATTGATTCTAAACTCAATAAAACCGGTAATAATATAAATGCTTTTAAATTCAACTTTTCATACGCTAGAAACATTTCATCTTTCAAATTATCTGTTCCTGCAGAATTGTTTGATGAGATTGTTAATAAAAACTTTTGGCCGGATAAAACTTTAGTTCGTGAATTTGTTTATAAAGAAAAATCAAATCTAGTAAATCCAGTTCAACTTCCTCAAAGAAAATTAAATTCTAATCAAAAAAACTAAATAAAATCCCGAATAATGTTGTTTGTCTTCTGTACCAAAATGTTCGAGGGCTCAATACAAAGTTGAACGATATTTATATTAAAAGTTTCGATTGTAGTCATAATGTCTTGGTATTTACCGAAACTTGGCTTAAACCAAATATTTTTGATTCAGAAATTCTGTGTGCTGGGTATCAAATTTTTCGGAGGGATCGTAAATGTAGGACTGGTGGTGGAGTCCTCATTGCAGTAAAAAACCTTTTTTCATCTGAGGAAATCATACTTTCAGATGTCTCTGACTTGGAATTTATTTGTGTACGAATTCGAGTTTTTAGTATCGATATTTTCGTTACTTGCTCGTATATCCCACCGAAATCCGATATTACCGTTTATCTAAGACATGTGTCGCTTATATCATTGGTTTACTCAAATGTTAAACCTGCCGATTCCATTGTTATTTTTGGAGACTTTAATTTACCGAATATATCTTGGAATTTTTGTGGCGATTCAAACCAGTTTCTTCCGTATTCTTCTCGTGGCTGTTTAAATGACTTTCTGGATTCATTTTCAGATATGAGTTTACAACAAGTAAACGGGATTGAAAATAAGAATGGTAAAATTTTGGATTTAATTTATGTTGATGACTCTTCGAAGTTTTCAGTGCAACGCTGTGATGCTTTTGCATGTCCAGAAGATAACCATCACCCAAAACTTGAATTATCTTTCGAATTTGTTCAAAACAACTTAGAACCAGTTTCTACACCGTTGAAGTCATTTTTTTGCTTCAAGAATACAAATTTTGTTAAAATGAACCAACTCTTATCTGAAACTAGTTGGGACATGAACTTTGAAGATGTTGACGACTGTGTATCAGTTTTCAATTGTACGCTCAGCAAAATCTTCGAGATATGTGTTCCAAAGAACATTAAAAAGAATTCGAATGAACTTGGTGCTGTATGGTTTACAAAAGAATTGAGGAAACTAAAAACTTCGAAAACTCGGGCATTTAAAACATATAAAAGAACTTTAAACCTTCAAGATTATTCAAAATATTCGCTTCTGAGACATAAATATCTAGTACTTAATAAAAAATGCTATGATGAATATTTGAACGATTTGAAATCCAAAATGAAATACGATTCTAAAACTTTTTATAACTTTGTAAATTCAAAAAGGAAAAACACTGGTTTTCCAACTACAATGAAATGGAATGATCGTGAGTCCAACAATCCTACTGAGATTTCAAATATGTTTGCTGACTTCTTCAAAACGACATATTCTGATAATACTTATGGCAACACATCATATCCATATAACATCCCCACTTATAATTCCATTCTCAATCCTGTTATAGAATCTGATGATGTCTTACAACACCTAAAATCGTTGAAATATTCATATAGTACTGGTCCAGATAATATTCCTAGCTGTATTTTGAAAGTTTGTGCAGAAAATATATTTAATGCCTCTATTGAAAGAGGTTATTTTCCGAATTCATGGAAAGAGTCATACATTATTCCTCTTTATAAAAGTGGAACCAAATCATTCGTATCTAACTATAGAGGTATTGCTAAACTTAGCACAATACCAAAGTTAATTGAACAAGTTGTCACAAAGCAATTGGTTCACTCGGTCACAACTTTAATATCTCCTTCACAGCATGGTTTTCTGAGAGGTAGATCAACATCTACAAATTTATTGGAATTTTCTTCATTAACAATAAAGGGATTTTCAAAGAATCTTCAAACAGATGTCATATATACTGATTTTAGTAAAGCTTTTGATAAAGTTAATCATTATTTGCTGATTGAAAAGCTTAAAAGATACGGATTCCCAGATCTTCTTTTAAAATGGGTAGAATCGTATCTGACAAATCGGAAGCAACAGGTGTTATTCGAATCATCAACATCACAAACTATAGATGTCACCTCTGGAGTTCCTCAAGGAAGTCACTTAGGTCCTATTCTGTTTAATCTTTTTATAAATGACCTTCCTTCTGTCATTAAACATTCGAATGTACTGTTGTATGCTGATGACGTTAAATTGTTTCTATCCTATGACATCTTAGATCAACATAAGTTGTTACAATCAGATCTGACCAGTATAGCTATCTGGTGTGATAATAACTTAATGAACCTGAAAAAATGTAAATTTATGACATTTGCTAGAAGACACCAACTTTCATCGCTGTATCATATAAATAACTGTAATCTAGAAAAGGTTTTTACTTTTGTGGACCTGGGTCCAAAACTTCGCTTTCATCTACATATTGACTTATGTGTGAATAAGGCGAGGGGTGTTCTAGGTTTCATTAAAAGATGGTCAAAAGAATTTAATGACCCATTCGTTACCAAAAGTCTTTACATATCACTTGTAAGACCAATTTTGGAATATGCATCAGTCTTGTGGAATCCACAATACAACTGCCACTCTGATAGAATTGAATCGGTTCAAAAACAATTTTTATTATTTGCTTTAAGAAACCTTCGCTGGAATCCGAATCAGAACCTACCTCCATACGAAAATCGTTTAAAACTCTTGGACATCCCTACTCTAAAAAATAGAAGAACGATGCTTAATGTAACATTTTTGATTAAATTGATAAATGGCTCTATGAATTCTACATTTTTGCTTCAAGAAATTGATTTTAATACCCCAACCCGTCGTTCCAGATCTTTCATTCCTTTGATATTAAGTATGTGCCGCTCCAATTACGCGCAGAATGAACCTTTTCGTTGTATTTGTAGCGATTTTAATAGCCTGTATTCTGTCTTTGACCTGTCAGATTCACTTAATAAAACTAAAACTTTTATTTTAAATGCACTTGATCACACTTAAGCCTTTGTTGCTCTTTGAGTTTTTGGACCGCTTAGGGTCTAACGAAATGACAGGGTTGCCAAACTCCACAAAGATCGGCATTGTCGATTTTTTGAAAGTGTTGTATTTTTGTTGTATTTTATATTTATATTTCAGCAGAATTTTGTTTTTTACTGTATATTGTATACAAATAAAACAAAATTTTTTGCTGAATTCACATTCGTTCCGTTACTGTTTACTTAACTGTTCTATTTGTATTTGATTTTTTATAATTCGTATAAAAAAACAAAATACTAAAATAAATATTTGTAATCTTTGTCGCGTAAATTAACTGTTTGGATTGTTTTGTCTTTGTATTTTTGTTAAGTCTAATATCGTGATATCGTCGCATGAATTCTGATGCTTCATAATATTTTCTTTTAATTCTATTGTTTATTATCACGTTAATCTTATATTATGTTATGTTTGGAAGAATTCTCTCTTGCATTCATAACCTAATTCGCGTTTTATTAATATGCGTTTTATCAGCTGATGATTTTAATCTGTAGCTGAAACGAATTTCCAAATATGTTTACCCGCGATCGGTTACACAGCGTAATCCGGATTACGGCTGTTCGGTCACCAAATCCGTGCGTCATGCGGCTGTGCCCCTCGGTCGGTTGGGCGGGTTAGTGGGACCGTTAAAAACCGTCGTTACAAAAAAAAAAAAAAAAAAAAAACGTAACAACAAACACTAGATGAAAGGTTTTCGTGCGTTATTGCTCCGTTGCTTAATTAACACTCCTCCGGCAGCAGGGGTCACGTTGGCAAATATGTATTGCACATTTTGGCATCACAACAACAAAATGTACAGATTTGAATTTCCTACGTTTGAGCAAATTGCAACACAGAAAATGTATAGCTTCTTCGTCAGATTTCAATGTGTTATCTGACAAATAAGTCGACGAATAACGTATTTGAGTTAATTTTTTTGGTTTACTTGTCCTAGACGTTGTAGGGTTAAAGATATGTGCTGTTACCAGAATAATGTTACATTAAGCCAGCCCAACTTCGTATGGGGGATTTTCAAATTTAGTTTTTCCTTCGTCCTAACCACCTAAAACGAGGTGTTGGGCCAAAAAATTATATTCCCAAAGTTTCATCCAAATCGAATAACTCTAGACCACAGCAAAACTAGGTTCAATAATGGAAAAAAATTAAGGGCCCAGTAAAAAAAATTTATTAAAAATGCGTTTTACATAAGAAAAATACGCGAAAAAACAACAAACAGATAAAAACAACAAAAACACTATTGCCACCCGCTGGTGGAAATAACACCCGCGCGGAAAAATACTCCCTTCGAAAATATCTCCTGCCTCAGCTCCACGATCCAACGAAGGTGCTCAGCAACCACAAAAAAACACAATTTAAGAATCAAAATTAAAACCACAATTCTTCTTTTTAAACACTACTCTAAATTAAAATTTAAATTTAAAAAAAGCCAGTCCACTAAAACTGTTCGCACTCTTTTCCCTTCCTAAAAAGAACTATATAATAAAAAAAGGAATAATATAATAAAAAGTGTCAGTGCGCGCTTTCGGTCTGTGTTTTTCCCTTCGGTTTTGTTCACCCGTCGCCCCGAACAAAGGGAAAACACAAAACAAGAACAAACAAACAACAATAACAACAAACAAAATTCTGTGGCGAATTTATGCCGCGACACTGTGGCCCATTGTCGCATACAATGGACCTCGGTACCCCAAATACCAAGAACACGTTGTCCTCTAACTCCTTGCAAACACTCTTCGCCATTGCATTTCGCAACGGAAACAACAAGGGAAACTTGGTGAAGTAGTCACCAAGGGTCCCACCAGATCTACGCAGATCATTTCCCAAGGTTCTAACTTCTTTGTCCTCTCTACCATGCAACCAGCTGGCTTATTGTTGTCTGCTTTCACCCTCTGGCAACCTTTAATATATCTAGCTATCTCTACCTTCATTTTTGGCCAATAATACTTTTCAATTACCCTAGCGTATGTTTTCCTAACGACCATGTGCCCCGAAAATGGATTATCGTGACACTCGATTAAAATATTGCGCCTATCACTCTTGCCTACAACTCTCTTCCGCTCGTACCCAGCGCTAAACAAACTATTTGTCCCTGCCTTTACGTGTTTATATAACACCTTATTTTCAATTCTCCAAGCTGGGTAATCGAGTGGTTTATCCTCCACTTTCCGAACCCTACGACTGGGACACTTCTGGAAAGTATGTTGGGAACAACATGATCTTTCCCTTTCTGATGAATGATTTCATAATCATACCGCAAGGATCTTTCAAATTGTTGATCCATACCAACGAATAATGGTCGGTCACCACTGTGAACAAGTGCAGCATTTGCACTGCATTTGAACAAGTGCAGCAGAAGATCACGGATCAAATTGGAAATGATTACGAGATGGAGAAAACGAGAGACAAGAAGGAGATGAAAAGAAATTTTAAAGTTGTTGGATTATCAGAGAGGCTAAGCAGTGAGCGCTTAGTGGAATGTATGACAAAACAAAATGTTATATGTGAGGGTAAAGAGTTTAAGATTGTAAAAATTTATGAAAATTTGAACAAAAGAGAAGAAAGTTATAATGCTATTATTGAAACTGATGTAGAAACATATGAAACCATTTTAAAACAAAAGAGAATTAACATAGAATATGACTCGTGCATTGCTTTTGAGTATGTAAGGGTATTGAGATGTTTCAAATGTTTGGGATACAATCACATGGCGGGTGAATGTGTTAACAAAAGAGCTTGTAGTAAATGTGGAGGAAACCACGATGTAAAAGACTGTAGATCCAATGTTTATAATTGTGTCAATTGTAGTGAGTTAGTACAAAAAAATCTTCTAGATGTTGATGTACATCACTTCGCTTTTAGCAGAGATTGTCCAGCATACAAAAGATACATTGGAAGTAAAACTAAGACTCGCAAGTAGCAACCAACAAACACTGATTTAAATTGTTTATACCTTAATATTAATAGTATTTTATGTAACAAAAATGAGTTAGAAAAATTGATTGAAATTAAAAATCCAGCTTTAATATTGTGTTCTGAAACATGTACCACAATTGAAATAACAAATCAAGAGTTGAACATACAAACTTATAATTTAGTGCGATGTGACTCACATAGTCGGCATACTGGTGGTGTCTTAATTTATATACATAATTCTATTGAATATAGTATTAAATATAATAAATCAATCGATAAAAACCTATGGTGTATTTTTATCAAATTGAAGCATTTTAACCCTAAGTGGCAAATTGGAGTGGTTTATCACTCACCTAGCACAAGTGATGCTAGTTTTATTAATTTTTTATCTAACGTTTTAGGTAATACTTGTGAACTGTCAGAGAGTAACATTATTGTAGGTGACTTTAATATCAATTTAAATAATATTTCTACTTATAGCACACAGTTAATTGAACTGTTTAAATCACATTCGATGTATCAAAAAATTAACTTTGATACACGTACAACAGATACATCAAAAACAAAAATTGATTTGCTTTTTATAACCCTTATATTAGCTTGCTTTGGGCGGACTATATATATATATATATATATATCCTCAAATCTGCGGCGAGCTTTTTCATACACTTCCACATGAGCTAGAGAGCTGAAATTTGGAACACTGATAGAACTCCGGTGACAATGCATTCTATTAAATTTCATCAGAGGCGTAGGGGCCGTGGGGGGACTCAAACTTTTTTTTTTTAAACATGACATAACTTCCGATTCCTTCAAGCTACAATGATGAAATTTGGTAGGTGGGTTCTTATTGACAAAATGATTTTTTATACCCTTTGGAAAGGGGGGTGTGGGGGCAAAGGGGAGCGGAATGGAGCCAATTTAAAGTTCTAACTTTCGCATTTTTTAAGCTACAGGGCTGAAATTTTTCACTTAGGCTAGCATTGGGGAAAAAGAGTAAAAAAGGAAAAAAAAAAGGGGCAAAAAAGGGGGGAACAATTTTTTTTTTTAAACCAAAAAAAATTTTTTAAATGTAAAAATTTAAGAAGAAAAACTATTCGGGCAAAATATAAATGGGAAAAAAATATACCGAAAAAAAATTTTTTTTAAAAAAAGGGGAAAATAAAAAAAGAGTAAAAAACAAGTTTTTTAAAATATAACCCTTTAACCGACTAAAAAGCAGAAAATAAATTTTCTTTAAATTAATTTCTGCTATTTCGATTTAAAATTAAGGGTTTTTGGCTACTTCAAAATTTGCAATGATATTAGGAACAAAGTAGCAAAAACCCTTAATTTTAAATCGAAATAGCAGAAATTAATTTAAAGAAAATTTATTTTCTGCTTTTTAGTCGGTTAAAGGGTTATATTTTAAAAAACTTGTTTTTTACTCTTTTTTTATTACTAATACTAATGATATAGTGTGTGAAAAATTAGAAGAACATCAAATATCCGATCATGAAACGATTCAATTTAAAATCAAACGTAATCCAAAATTTCAAATGAGAAGTAGCATGAAAATAATATCTTGGGAGTATTACAATAATGAAGCTCTTATTAATCAATTGCGCCTATGCGATTTCACCAATTTTCAAGCAATTGATTTGGAGAGCAAGGTGTGCTTGATTAATAGCTGTGTTTTAAATGTTATGCGAAAGTTGACTTATGAAAAAGAAGTTCAACTAAAAATTATGAACAAATGGTATGATAATGAGCTGGCCAATCTGAACAAACATAAATTCGATTTGTATAAACTGGCCCAAATTTCGGGAGACTGGGAAGAATACAGAAATATAAAAAAAAAGTACAAACAACTAGTGAAAACTAAAAAAGTCAAACATATCGAATATACGATAAATACTAATAGTCACGATAGTAAATTAATGTGGAAGTATTTGAAACAAGCAATATGTATGGTAAAAGAAAATTCATCTATTAAAAAGATTGTGATTAACGGTAAAATTTTTGAAAATGAAACTGAAATGGCAAACAATTTAAATAAATATTTTGTAGATAGCATTGTAGATATTAGCCGTAATATAGAATTAGTTGATAGGGAAATTAATATATCTAGTCAAACAAATACTCATTTTAAATTTAACCAAGTAACAACGGATGACATTGAATGTATAGTCAATAAGTTCAAAACCAAAAGGGGGGGTAAAAAATTATTATCTGAAGGTGTTGTTAAGGATTCTGTGCAATATTTAGGTTATTTTTATGCTCAAATAGTAAATGAAAGTTTAAGTAGTGGTATAGTTCCCAGTATGTGGAAAACTTCTGTGATAGTTCCAATTGAAAAAGTGAAAAACACAATAAAAGCAGAAGAGCTGCGACCCATAAATACATTGCCCTGTGATGAAAAAATTTTGGAAACTGTGATAAAACTCCAATTAGTGCAATATTTAGATAGTAATAACATAATTATACCTCAACAGTCAGGATTTAGGAATAAGCATTCTTGCGAAACCGCACACTGAAAAAAAAGTGTACTCCAGTTAAGGAAAAATGCCTTAATCCAAAGAAAAAAGGGGAATGAAACAGCACTAAAGTCATGATAGCTTTGAAATTAGGGAACACATTTACTTAAGATGAGTATATATTTTGACTTTAAATTTAATACTTATTTCTTTCATAACAGGAATATTTCTTTCAATTTAGTAAAAAGTTCTTTAATTCTTGTAAGTTTTTCTTCGTTTTTAAGACGAAATTTCTCCAAAAATTTTTTTTTATTGTATTTGTTCATTTTTTTATATTTTTTTTTCTTTTTATTTTATATTTTTTAAAATCACATTTCATTTTATTAACTTAAAACTTAAATTAAATTTACAATTTATAGTGATAAGAAACATGTACTTACGATTTCACTTCGGTGGGATTCGAACCTGCGACCTTTGGCGTTATGACAAGACCAATCAACAGACTGTGCTATAGACAGCATAATTGCGCTGCCGTCTAATTTTCACTACGTTTCACACCAGCGGCGGCCGTGGTGCAGTGGCTAGGACCTTTGCTTCCCGATCAAAAGGTATCAGGTTCGACTCTCGCCTGGGGCAAGCAGAAATATATATTCATGCCAAATATTTTTTTTTATTTATATCAATTCTATTTCTAGAAATTTCTAAAAATTTTGGAAAACTACATTAGACGTATACAAAACAATTTTTTTCCTTGTATTAAAAACAAACTTCTTTAAATAAAGTAAAAATTTACTAAAAATTAGTAAAATCAGCAGCTGCTGTGGTGCAGTGGTTAAGACCTCCGCTTCACTATCAAAAGGTATCGGGTTCAACTCCCGCACGGGTATTCAAAAATTTATATTTATGCGAAATATTTGTTTTTTATTATTTAAATCAATTCTATTTTTAGCAATTTCTATTTTGAAATACTCACTTTTTAAAAAAAACCTGAATCTTACTTTCAATTTATAAAAATATCTTTCTTAAAAACAAAGATTTTTACTAAAAGTAAGTAAAATGTTCTTTGAATTAAAAAAAAAAATATATTTCTTAATATTAAGGAATAAATACCAAAATTGAGGACACGTATACTAAAAAAATTTTATTTTCCCTATATTAAAAACGAATTCCATTAAATAAAGTTAAAATTTACTCATAATTAGTAAAATCAGCTGTCTTTGAAATAAAGATAAATGTAAATTTGTTTTAAAGAGGCGGTAATTTCCGTTTTAAGGCACTTTTACTTAAATTCAGGAAAAATTCCTTAAATTGAGGAAAAAATTTGTCTTTTAATCAAATACCAAATTTACTTGGTTTTAAAGCTGTCTTTTTTTTCAGTGCATTGAATATGGTTTTAGCTGAATGGAAAGAAGAACTGAATAATAAAAATTCGACAATTGCCGTTTTCGTTGATTTAAAAAGAGCTTTTGAGACAATTGATCAAAAGATTTTACTAGAAAAATTATCATCCATTGGTATAAAAAATGTAGAACTAGATTGGTTTGACAGTTTTTTAACAAATCGTAAACAACGTACAATTATTGGCTTAGAAGTATCCGAAGAATTGGATGTGAAGATTGGCTTGCCGCAAGATTCAGTTCTTGCTCCAATTTTGCTCAACATATATATTAATGATATTAACTCAATTTTAAAATACAGTGCAATAAAACTATTTGCTGACGATGCATTAATTTCGATAAGTGGTAAAAAAGAAAATGAAATGAGAGAAAAACTACAACTTGACTTACATAGATGCTTTCTATGATTGGCTGTGTGCTAACAAATTAAAAATTAATATTGAAAAAACTAAATTTATGATTATAACAAGAAAGAACATTGAATATATTGAAAGTATTAAAATAAATAACAAGGAAATTGAAAATGTACAGAAGATAAAGTATTTCGGTATTCAAATAGACTGCAAATTGAAATTTGACGATCATATTGATTATACTATAAGCAAAATAGCGAAAAAAATATATTTTATTAAAAGAACGTGTAACAAGTTAAGTAAATGTTTTAAAGTAAAAGTATACAGATCAATTGTTGAGCCGCACTTTATCTATTGTCCTACCATTTTCTTTATAATGAAAGACTCTCAAATTGAAAAGCTGCAAAAAATGCAAAACAAAGCTATGCGCTTCATGTTAAATAAACGTTATGATACTCCAATAAAAGAAATGCTACTAAAATTAAATTGGCTAAGTGTTAAGCAACAAATATTTTTTCACACCATGAAATTTGTATACAATATAATGAACGGATATTTGCCTGATTATTTAAGAACAAATATTACATTTAACTATGAGGTCTATGACAGAAATACAAGGCAGAAAAACTATTTTAAATTACCTAATTATAAAACAGAGTCTGAACAAAACAGTCTTTTTTACAAAGGGTTAAAATGCTACAACGAATTACCTGATAATATAAAAAACCTTGAAACTAACTTATTCAAAAGAAAATTAAATGATTATACCAGGACGTTGGAGATAAGATAAATGGTGTGGTTTATTGTTTGTGGTACATGTTTCAATTATTATTATTAAAACATTGTTTTCCTAAATTCTTAAGTCACCCATACATTAAATAAATAAAACTTCTCAACTGCCCACAAAAAAGCCAAACCACTCCTTCTCGGTGGTGGAATAATTCCTCTCGCACCTACTCAACGACCTGCTCAAATATGAAATGACTTTCTCCCCTTCACCGGCCGCTTTGTGTGATAAGGCGACCGGAGGCGATGTGGTAGGACGGACAGTGGGAGGGCCCGTGCGGGTCCCCCCACTGTCCGTCCATGATGATGGTGATCTGAGGATGTCAACCAGGCAAAGAAGTCAAGAGCTGCTTGTGACTTTAACAAGAATAATCTTAGGGTTTTAAAAAAATAAGTAAGGAAGGCTCAGCGCCATTTGTGGGGACTCTTCGTTGATAGCATTGAAGATACATCTGAGGTGTCTAGGCTTAGGAAAGTTCTTGCTTTGAATCCGTGTCCCACGGGCTATCTGAAAAAGTCAGATGGTTCTTGGACTAGCTCTAGTGAGGAATCAACCTATTGTTAGACACTCACTTCCCAGGATGCTCTAGATTAGATCTGAGAAGCATTCCTGATACCCGGATATCGGGTATCTCTAAAGAAATAATATCTGAAACCAAAAAAAATTGGGCAATTTATAGCTTCAAGCCCTTCAAATCATCAGTATGGAGTTATTCTTGCGGAAATGCAGAATACTTTGGAGATCATCAGTCCTGGCTTAAGATGATCCTCAGTGGTTGCATTGAACTATCCATTGAATTTCCCTTAAAATGGCAGGAGGAAAAGGTTGTTTTCATCCCGAAGGCGGGAAAAATACTGGCCGAAGGACCTCCGACCAATTAGCCTGTCGTCGTTTCTTCTGAAAACTTTAGAGAGACTTATCGACACTCATCTTCGCCGCAGTATAGACATGAAACTTCTGTCGGCTTCGCAACATGCTTACTTCAAAGGAAAGTCTGTAGAAACAGCTTTACATTCCATAGTAGGCACTATTGAACAATCTCTCAATTTGGACCTCTGACTGCGGTCTGGGGGTTAATCCCCATAAGACCGAATTGGTTCTCTTCTCTAGGAAATACAAAGTTCCGCCGATAGACCCTCCCTCTCTGAATGGTACACATTTAGTTTTTCTAGATCAAGCCAAATACTTAGTTCTAATTTTGGATAGGAAACTTAGCTGGAAACCTAACATTATCGAACGAGCTAGGAAGGCCACAGTTGCACTCTACTCATGCAAAAAAGCTATTGGGAAAACGTGGGGTATGTCACCTCGGGCTATTGTCAGGCCTATCTTATTGGAATTCTTGTATGGTGGCCAGCTTTGGACAAAGTCATATATCGAAAGTTGCTGACGAAAGTCCAGCGTATGGCCTCCATATATATCAGTGGGGCGTTGAGATCCACTCCCTCAGACGCATTAGATATTTTATTACATCTGATACCCTTAGATCTTCTTGCCAAACAAATGGCTGCGATGGCGGCGGTCAGGCTTAGATCCACAAATCAATGTGGCTACTCCACAAAGGGGCACTCTTCAATTATAGTTGGTAATAAATCCATTCCTGGGACAACCGACTACATTCTTCCAGAAATCACCTTCACAAGAGACTTCTGTACCACTATTCCGTCCCGGTCCGACTGAGAGGAACAGTGGCCACGGAAGAGGGATCATATTCACTTTTATACGGACGGCTCCAACAACAAAGTCGGTGGAGGAGTCTTCTCTGACGAACTTAATGTAGGTCTCTCATTTCGCCTTCCCGACCACTGCAGTGTATTCCAAGCAGAGGTGATGGCTGTTTCGCTTACTATACGAGTTGCTCGTATAGTAAGTTTCACTCTATTAAATCGAACACTGTGTTACACAGTGTCAATTGTTGTAATCTTGAAGTACGGTGTTGCACGGTACTTCAAGACTAAATTGAATGTCGAATTAAAACAATGACTGCTTGGTTTCAATTATCTGATTTAACTCGCCGTTCTTTATTTAATTGGTTGCTTATATAGAAAAATATTGCTGATAACAACATTAACATTTGCAATGACAATTGCTATGCAAAAAACATTATGCAGCTTGGATGGGCACGCGTGACCCAAATACAGCATATATGCTGAGTCAGGCGTCTGGTCGTTGACTTCTGCTGGGAATACAAACTGCATTTATTGTTGCATAGCAATTGTGAGTCAAGCTTAATTCTTACAACATTTGACAATTTGTTTCCAAGTTAGGGCGGGGACTCAACATTCTGGCCCCTTTTGAAGTCTTCAACTTCGAAACTAAAGTCCTCGCTACATGGTGTTCTGGAGTTCTTGTGAAGTATTCCTTGTGCAGGTTTTAATAGTTGAGGACGTCTTGGTGTAGGTTGAAATGTATGTCTTCTTCTGATACATTTGAGTCCTAAATAAACAATGACTGATAGTATAAGGCCCATGTTTGTATAGCCAACGATGACGATATGTGAGTTGGATGGTTGGAGATCTTGTAATTGCGTTTGATGTGATTTGATGCCTCATAGCTCATTGGTCACATTCTCCAGTTGCCCTTCATGATTGATGATGCGAAGGTGAGTGAATACAGTTGCCTCGTGGTGTATCAATTCACTTCCGAATGTAAGGTTGATTTTTGGATGAAATGATTGACTTAACACCTCGGAGTGTACAGGCCTTCCAGATTTTATGATGACATCATCATTCTTCATTTCGCATCCAGCTGCCAAGGTTACAAGTCCGATGCCATTTAAGTGAGTGGGAACAGCAGTGTTGTTGCAAATGAAGGTGATGAGTTGCTGCTTGTATAATGAAAACAACCATTGATTTGCTTAATGTAACATTTTTGATTAAATTGATAAATGGCTCTCTGAATTCTACATTTTTGCTTCAAGAAATTGATTTTAATATCCCAACCCGAAGTTCCAGATCTTTCATTCCTTTGATATTAAGTATGTGCCGCTCCAATTACGTGCAGAATGAACCTTTTCGTTGTATTTGTAGCGATTTTAATAGCCTGTATTCTGTCTTTGACCTGTCAGATTCACTTAATAAAACTAAAACTTTTATTTTAAATGCACTTGATCACACTTAAGCCTTTGTTGCTCTTTGAGTTTTTGGACCGCTTAGGGTCTAACGAAATGACAGGGTTGCCAAACTCCACAAAGATCGGCATTGTCGATTTTTTGAAAGTGTTGTATTTTTGTTGTATTTTATATTTATATTTCAGCAGAATTTTGTTTTTTACTGTATATTGTATACAAATAAAACAAAATTTTTTGCTGAATTCACATTCGTTCCGTTACTGTTTACTTAACTGTTCTATTTGTATTTGATTTTTTATATTTCGTATAAAAAAACAAAATACTAAAATAAATATTTGTAATCTTTGTCGCGTAAATTAACTGTTTGGATTGTTTTGTCTTTGTATTTTTGTTAAGTCTAATATCGTGATATCGTCGCATGAATTCTGATGCTTCATAATATTTTCTTTTAATTCTATTGTTTATTATCACGTTAATCTTATATTATGTTATGTTTGGAAGAATTCTCTCTTGCATTCATAACCTAATTCGCGTTTTATTAATATGCGTTTTATCAGCTGATGATTTTAATCTGTAGCTGAAACGAATTTCCAAATATGTTTACCCGCGATCGGTTACACAGCGTAATCCGGATTACGGCTGTTCGGTCACCAAATCCGTGCGTCATGCGGCTGTGCCCCTCGGTCGGTTGGGCGGGTTAGTGGGACCGTTAAAAACCGTCGTTACAAAAAAAAAAAAAAAAAAAAACGTAACAACAAACACTAGATGAAAGGTTTTCGTGCGTTATTGCTCCGTTGCTTAATTAACACTCCTCCGGCAGCAGGGGTCACGTTGGCAAATATGTATTGCACATTTTGGCATCACAACAACAAAATGTACAGATTTGAATTTCCTACGTTTGAGCAAATTGCAACACAGAAAATGTATAGCTTCTTCGTCAGATTTCAATGTGTTATCTGACAAATAAGTCGACGAATAACGTATTTGAGTTAATTTTTTTGGTTTACTTGTCCTAGACGTTGTAGGGTTAAAGATATGTGCTGTTACCAGAATAATGTTACATTAAGCCAGCCCAACTTCGTATGGGGGATTTTCAAATTTAGTTTTTCCTTCGTCCTAACCACCTAAAACGAGGTGTTGGGCCAAAAAATTATATTCCCAAAGTTTCATCCAAATCGAATAACTCTAGACCACAGCAAAACTAGGTTCAATAATGGAAAAAAATTAAGGGCCCAGTAAAAAAAATTTATTAAAAATGCGTTTTACATAAGAAAAATACGCGAAAAAACAACAAACAGATAAAAACAACAAAAACACTATTGCCACCCGCTGGTGGAAATAACACCCGCGCGGAAAAATACTCCCTTCGAAAATATCTCCTGCCTCAGCTCCACGATCCAACGAAGGTGCTCAGCAACCACAAAAAAACACAATTTAAGAATCAAAATTAAAACCACAATTCTTCTTTTTAAACACTACTCTAAATTAAAATTAAAATTTAAAAAAAGCCAGTCCACTAAAACTGTTCGCACTCTTTTCCCTTCCTAAAAAGAACTATATAATAAAAAAAGGAATAATATAATAAAAAGTGTCAGTGCGCGCTTTCGGTCTGTGTTTTTCCCTTCGGTTTTGTTCACCCGTCGCCCCGAACAAAGGGAAAACACAAAACAAGAACAAACAAACAACAATAACAACAAACAAAATTCTGTGGCGAATTTATGCCGCGACACTGTGGCCCATTGTCGCATACAATGGACCTCGGTACCCCAAATACCAAGAACACGTTGTCCTCTAACTCCTTGCAAACACTCTTCGCCATTGCATTTCGCAACGGAAACAACAAGGGAAACTTGGTGAAGTAGTCACCAAGGGTCCCACCAGATCTACGCAGATCATTTCCCAAGGTTCTAACTTCTTTGTCCTCTCTACCATGCAACCAGCTGGCTTATTGTTGTCTGCTTTCACCCTCTGGCAACCTTTAATATATCTAGCTATCTCTACCTTCATTTTTGGCCAATAATACTTTTCAATTACCCTAGCGTATGTTTTCCTAACGACCATGTGCCCCGAAAATGGATTATCGTGACACTCGATTAAAATATTGCGCCTATCACTCTTGCCTACAACTCTCTTCCGCTCGTACCCAGCGCTAAACAAACTATTTGTCCCTGCCTTTACCTTATTTTCAATTCTCCAAGCTGGGTAATCGAGTGGTTTATCCTCCACTTTCCGAACCATGCTCTCAAGCCATGGATCTTCTACACGCCCATCTACCTCCCCTACGACTGGGACACTTCTGGAAAGTATGTTGGGAACAACATGATCTTTCCCTTTCCGATGAATGATTTCATAATCATACTGCTGGAGCTTTAAAGCCCACCTAGCCAATCTACCACAAGGATCTTTCAAATTGTTGATCCATACCAACGAATAATGGTCGGTCACCACTGTGAACCTGACCCCTTCGATGTATGGCCTCAACTTCTCAACTGCCCACAAAAAAGCCAAACCACTCCTTCTCGGTGGTGGAATAATTCCTCTCGCACCTACTCAACGACCTGCTCAAATATGAAATGACCTTCTCCCCTTCACCGGCCGCTTTGTGTGATAAGGCGACCGGAGGCGATGTGGTAGGACGGACAGTGGGAGGGCCCGTGCGGGTCCCCCCACTGTCCGTCCATGATGATGGTGATCTGAGGATGTCAACCAGGCAAAGAAGTCAAGAGCTGCTTGTGACTTTAACAAGAATAATCTTAGGGTTTTAAAAAAATAAGTAAGGAAGGCTCAGCGCCATTTGTGGGGACTCTTCGTTGATAGCATTGAAGATACATCTGAGGTGTCTAGGCTTAGGAAAGTTCTTGCTTTGAATCCGTGTCCCACGGGCTATCTGAAAAAGTCAGATGGTTCTTGGACTAGCTCTAGTGAGGAATCAACCTATTGTTAGACACTCACTTCCCAGGATGCTCTAGATTAGATCTGAGAAGCATTCCTGATACCCGGATATCGGGTATCTCTAAAGAAATAATATCTGAAACCAAAAAAAATTTGGCAATTTATAGCTTCAAGCCCTTCAAATCATCAGTATGGAGTTATTCTTGCGGAAATGCAGAATACTTTGGAGATCATCAGTCCTGGCTTAAGATGATCCTCAGTGGTTGCATTGAACTATCCATTGAATTTCCCTTAAAATGGCAGGAGGAAAAGGTTGTTTTCATCCCGAAGGCGGGAAAAATACTGGCCGAAGGACCTCCGACCAATTAGCCTGTCGTCGTTTCTTCTGAAAACTTTAGAGAGACTTATCGACACTCATCTTCGCCGCAGTATAGACATGAAACTTCTGTCGGCTTCGCAACATGCTTACTTCAAAGGAAAGTCTGTAGAAACAGCTTTACATTCCATAGTAGGCACTATTGAACAATCTCTCAATTTGGACCTCTGACTGCGGTCTGGGGGTTAATCCCCATAAGACCGAATTGGTTCTCTTCTCTAGGAAATACAAAGTTCCGCCGATAGACCCTCCCTCTCTGAATGGTACACATTTAGTTTTTCTAGATCAAGCCAAATACTTAGTTCTAATTTTGGATAGGAAACTTAGCTGGAAACCTAACATTATCGAACGAGCTAGGAAGGCCACAGTTGCACTCTACTCATGCAAAAAAGCTATTGGGAAAACGTGGGGTATGTCACCTCGGGCTATTGTCAGGCCTATCTTATTGGAATTCTTGTATGGTGGCCAGCTTTGGACAAAGTCATATATCGAAAGTTGCTGACGAAAGTCCAGCGTATGGCCTCCATATATATCAGTGGGGCGTTGAGATCCACTCCCTCAGACGCATTAGATATTTTATTACATCTGATACCCTTAGATCTTCTTGCCAAACAAATGGCTGCGATGGCGGCGGTCAGGCTTAGATCCACAAATCAATGTGGCTACTCCACAAAGGGGCACTCTTCAATTATAGTTGGTAATAAATCCATTCCTGGGACAACCGACTACATTCTTCCAGAAATCACCTTCACAAGAGACTTCTGTACCACTATTCCGTCCCGGTCCGACTGAGAGGAACAGTGGCCACGGAAGAGGGATCATATTCACTTTTATACGGACGGCTCCAACAACAAAGTCGGTGGAGGAGTCTTCTCTGACGAACTTAATGTAGGTCTCTCATTTCGCCTTCCCGACCACTGCAGTGTATTCCAAGCAGAGGTGATGGCTGTTTCGCTTACTATACGAGTTGCTCGTATAGTAAGTTTCACTCTATTAAATCGAACACTGTGTTACACAGTGTCAATTGTTGTAATCTTGAAGTACGGTGTTGCACGGTACTTCAAGACTAAATTGAATGTCGAATTAAAACAATGACTGCTTGGTTTCAATTATCTGATTTAACTCGCCGTTCTTTATTTAATTGGTTGCTTATATAGAAAAATATTGCTGATAACAACATTAACATTTGCAATGACAATTGCTATGCAAAAAACATTATGCAGCTTGGATGGGCACGCGTGACCCAAATACAGCATATATGCTGAGTCAGGCGTCTGGTCGTTGACTTCTGCTGGGAATACAAACTGCATTTATTGTTGCATAGCAATTGTGAGTCAAGCTTAATTCTTACAACATTTGACAATTTGTTTCCAAGTTAGGGCGGGGACTCAACATTCTGGCCCCTTTTGAAGTCTTCAACTTCGAAACTGAAGTCCTCGCTACATGGTGTTCTGGAGTTCTTGTGAAGTATTCCTTGTGCATGTTTTAATAGTTGAGGACGTCTTGGTGTAGGTTGAAATGTATGTCTTCTTCTGATACATTTGAGTCCTAAATAAACAATGACTGATAGTATAAGGCCAACGATGACGATATGTGAGTTGGATGGTTGGAGATCTTGTAATTGCGTTTGATGTGATTTGATGTCTCGTAGCTCATTGGTCACATTCTCCAGTTGCCCTTCATGATTGATGATGCGAAGGGGAGTGAATACAGTTGCCTCGTGGTGTATCAATTCATTTCCGAATGTAAGGTTGATTTTTGGATGAAATGATTGACTTAACACCTCGGAGTGCACAGGCCTTCCAGATTTTATGATGACATCATCATTCTTCATTTCGCATCCAGCTGCCAAGGTTACAAGTCCGATGCCATTTAAGTGAGTGGGAACAGCAGTGTTGTTGCAAATGAAGGTGATGAGTTGCTGCTTGTATAATGAAAACAACCATTGATTTGGCGTTTGTAACTGTATCCATGAATTGTGTGCTGGCATACTGTTTACCATGCATGTTGTCGGAGCTGGGTGCTGGAGGAATAGCTCAATTTCACAGGTGGTTGACTGCGGATTTTTAATCTTAATTGGATGTTGTTGTTCACAAAAGTAGTGCTCATCGTTAACTTGATCGCTATGACTGAATTCGGGTGAGGTCATTTAGTAAAATTGATCTCGGTATAAGTTCGTAAGTAACACTTCGAACTGATTGGTAATGGCAATAACGGAAGTTTTAACTATTGATGGTAGTGGAACCAGCTTATATATGTCAAAGTCCGTTGACTGCAATAGCGGTAGCGTTATTCCGAATATAATGAAATTGTTCACCTCTCGATAATGGATTTTCATTAATCTGTAAATGAGTGTTATTTCAATGAGTCCGTTGTTTGTAGGAAGTACAGTGTTCGGAGGAAGATGTTCCTTTATATTCGCTAATTCACTCTGAAGCTGGGAGGGAGCGATGACGAGAGTGTTGGTACGGTTATGATGAGTATCCGTGATTATATCTTGAATAGCTCCTTAAGCAAATTTACATTCTTGTATTAGTGACGCTGCTAAAATTGACAGTATATGAACATTTTGGATTGATTTTTGTTGCCTTGATTTTTGCTCAAGTTTCGTAGTTTCTCATACACAATGTCTAACTCCTTGTTGATATCCTTTGTTTGATTTCCTCTTTCTGCTTCAGTTTTTCGTAAAATGTTTGTCGTTGTTTCGAGCACCGATGTCTGGTTTTTGATCAGTCCGTACATATGACATTCATTGTTTTTTATCTTCTGGATTATCTTGGTCATCTGAGTTTCGTACTCATTGTCCAGAGTTCCAAACAATGTGCTCGTTTGCTGCGTCTTGGATTACTAGACTATTACTTAACTCGCTCGATTGGTGAGAATACTGCTCGATGATTTCCAATAAATGGCCTTTGTAGTTAATACCCGTTGATAATTTCCTGAGGTGCCGTACGATGCTGTCAATTGTATCCAATGTAGCCCAGTAACCTCTAAGATCGTGATAGATGAGAAGATTCCAATGGTTCGATGAGATGCTTGCTCGTCCAAGTGCTTCAAAATATACACCCGGATCATGATTGAATTGTTGGATGCTAACTGAAGTCGATGGACTGGTTGTCGCATGCGAGATGACAGGTAGTAACAACATTGTCAGCAACATCATCTTAAGCGGGTTTTTTGATGACGTTGGGCACTTTCTTTTGCGCTCCTCATGCCCCTTTCCTTGGTTGACATCGGGTTCTAATGTCGATATTTCCTCCCGAACATCTTCAGGTCCAGATTCTTCTTCTCCAGGTAATGGTGCTAATTGATGTACTGCCCTTCGTGTGATTCCAGTTTTTGTCTTAACATCCGCAACTCTGACCTTGCCGTCCGGTCCGATGATTGGTTCGATAACTCTCCCCATGGCCCATTTCAGCGGTGGTAGATTGTCGTCTTTAATTGTGACGAGTGTACCTGCCTTGATGTTTGGAAATGACTTAGTCCATTTAGCTCGTGCTTGCAGCTGCCCAGATATTCGTCATGCCATCGTTTCCAGAACTAATTTTTTAGTCACTGGTGAGTCAGTGCCCTTCTTGATAGTAATGACATCTTAGTATCAGTGTTATGTGTTAGTGTTAGTCAGTGTTATCGTTTTAGAGCTCCTAAAAATCCTTCAGTTGTGAGGTCCGAAGCCCGAATGGACCGCAGAAATCTACGCCACAATTGCTGAAAGGACGTGCTCTTCGGACTCTGTCTGTGGGTAGGTTGCCCATCTGTTGTTGGTAGAAACGTGGACGAATTTTGGCACAGATAACGCAGTTTACCACAACCGATCTGGCGTTGTTCCGGCCTTGGAGAATCCAGTACTGTTGTCTTGAAATTGCATGTAGCGCCTGAGGTCCTGCATGTAAATGTCTATTATGTATGTCGATCATAATCAGCCTTGCCACAAAACTGTTTGCTGGCAGTATTGATGGGTGTTTTGAATTGTACCCGATATCGGCTGCTTGTAATCTCCCACCGACTCTGAGAAGTCCTTGGTCATCGATGAATGGAGCTAAAGTGGCTAATTTGCTTGAGTTGGAAATTTTTCCTGACCCTCGAAGCTGTTTTATGTCATCGCTGAAGCTTACTCGTTGCACCTCCTTGATGATTTCGTAGGTAGCTTCTTCTAACTCTCTTGGTGATAATCATTCTTCGCTGCTATGGCTCTTGTTTTTAAGATGGTTGATGAATCGACGAACGTACGCCATTACCCGTTGCAACATTTGAAATGAATTACCATGATCGATGCAGTATAATGGATGTCGGTTTTCAGAGTTCGTCACGGATAGTATGCATTTTAGATGTTTTTCCTCAACTTCCAGTCGCACCGTGTGTTCTGGATTTTGTAGCCAGCCTGATCTTGAATGTTTAAGGAAGCTGGGCCCTTCCAACCACAGTTGTGATACTTTTAATTGTTCTGGATACAGTCCTTGTGAAACAAGATCTGCTGGATTTTGTGTTGTACTAACATAGCGCCATGAACCCCTTGTAGTTAGTTCTTGTATATTTGCAATTCTATTCGCGATGAACGTTTTTAGTAGCGCCGAATCTCCTTGAATCCATGAAATGACGATTTGAGAGTCAGTCCAATAGAATATTTCGTCGAGCTCAACGGTTATGATGTCCTTAATGCGATCGACAGTCTGAGCCGCCAGTGCAGCAGCGCAGAGTTCCAATCTCGGAATCGTTGTTGACTTAACAGGAGCTACACGAGATTTAGCACATAGCAGTCTCACAATGACAGCACCAGAGCGATCTGTTGAAAGTAGGTATAACGCGCATCCGTACGCCCTTTCGCTGTCATCTGCGAATGCATGAAGTCAAATGTTAGTTGTATTGGAATTGCTGAACATGTATCTCGTAATTTTGAGTTCGCTTAATTTGTCAAATTCCTTTCGAAACCTTAGCCATGATGACTGTAGTTCGACGGGCAACTCGTCATCCCAGTCAAATTTTGTTTCCACAGTTGTTGCATGAATATTTTACTCATGACGACTACCGGATTCACTAGTCCTAATGGATCGAATATCTGAGAGTCTTCTGCAAGAATTGTTCGTTTTGTGACGTTCTTGAAGGTCCGCACTGTTGAGGTGACAGAAAAGATGTCAGTAACTGGATGCCAAACCAATCCAAGTGTTTTCACGTGCTCATCATCTAGCTCTCAGAAGTTGAGTTGTATCTCCAAATGTTGTTTTGGTATATCGGCCACCAGCCTCGGGTGATTGCCGCACCATTTGCGTAAGTCGAATCCTGCAGACATAAGTAGTGATTTAGGCTGTTTCTGCTTTTCAACTGCTTCTTCCAAATCATTGCTCCCTGACATTACATCATTAACGTGAAAGTCTTTTATTGCGGCTGCTCCCAATGGATACTGCTTCTCGCCATCTTCCGCAAGTTGTTGAAGACATCTTATAGCGAGATATGGTGCGGATTTGGTGCCGTATGTCACCGTCTTGAGTTGATAATATTTAACAGGGTCAGACGGCTGTTCCCTCCACATGATTAGTTGGAGATTTCGATCTTCTGGTGCAACGATGATTTGTCTATACATCTTGGCGATGTCTGCTGTAAACACATAACGCCTCATCCGGAATCGAAGTATGAGTAAGTCGTCTTGTATCCGTGGGCCATTTAATAACAGATCATTTAGTGACAGGTTGTTTGACGTCTTTGCCGATGCATCAAACACCACTCTTAGTTTTGTTGTCGAACTTGTTGGTTTGAGGACGAAGTGCTGAGGCAGGAAACAGTGTGGAACGGTGAGATCCTCCGGTCTTACTTCTTGCATATGGCCCAGTTCTCGAAATTCAGTCAACAATTTATTGTATAGTTTCCTGTTATCCTCCTCCTTGAGAAGCTTTCGTTCGATGCTTTGTAATCGTTTAAAGGCAATCTCTTTAGATCTTCCGAGTAACTGTGGATCACTCAGCATCGGTAGGTTGACAACATACCGTCCGTTATTGTTGCGGAAAGTTGTTGATATAAAAAATTTTGAAGTTGTTTGTCAAGATCAGCATTCGTCAATCAGCAGAATCGCTGATCATTGTACGCCGAAGACACTTTTCCAAGTACAACCCATCCAAACACCGTGCTCTGAAGCATTGGAAGTTGTTCATGGTATGCTGCTCCCAATAATAGGTCACATCCCTGTGGGGTATTGAAGCTGGGGTCTGCCAAGACCATATTTGCTGGTATCTTCCAATCGTCGATGTTCACGTGTATTTGAGGATGGTGAGAAGCAATTTCCTTGATGGTGTTCACCTCAACTGAAAAATTGTTGATTCGAGATGTAATTGTTATGATGTTAACGTTCGGATCTATTTTGACTTCAGTATTTCCGACACCGTTAATAGATTTCGAGAAGTCTGTATATGGCAGTCTTAAGCTCCTACGAAGTCGATCCGTGATTAAATTCATCTGGACGCATCGAGAAGAATTCTGCATGGAATCTGTTGTCCATCTTTGTCAAGTATATGGACGGTCGCTGTTGCTAAAAATACGTAACCAGATCCTTGGTCAACATGTTGTGCTCCCAGATTTGTTATTGATGTAGTAGCACCGGATTTTGGTGCCTTGTTTGCTGACTCGGATGTGGCGCTGCATGTTGACCCGAATGCTGAGCTAGATGCCGACTCGGGTGCCGTCTTGATGATTGATTCCTGATGCAACAATGTGTTGTGTTTTTTGTTACATCTTGAACAACTGCGAGAATTGCAATCCTTGAATCCATGCCCTTTTCTTAAGCAATTGAGGCATAAATTCAACTCCTTGGTTCTTGAATATTTTTGGCTTGTGTTGAGTGACAAAAAAATTCTCGCAGTGATATATTGCATGTTTTAGTTTGCAATGCGGGCACTCCATCATTCCTTCCTTTTGCCCTGTTAGAACGCATGGATCTGCTGCATGATACGAAAGTTTTTGCCCTTGTCCACCTTGTTTATCCTTGTGGCCAATTGCTTCAAGAGACTGGAACTGGCCTTCCAAAAATGATAAGAAGCATTTTATTGTTGGTAAATCCTTCGGATGCTTAATTGACTGTTCATATAGCGTATGCGTTGATCGATCCAACTTCTTTACCAAAATGTGTAGTAAAAGTGGGTCCCATGAAGTGGTTGCAACTCCTAAATTTTCCAAAGCTTGAAGACACTCGATTGTGGTATCGTGTAATCCCTTGATTGATGCTGCAGTTGATGTGGTGGCTGTCAACAATTTCTGTATTAGTGTAGACGTTAGCACTCGTAAGTTGTTGTACCGATCTTGTAAAGTTTTCCATGCTGTTTCGTAATTGCCATCAGTTAGTGTAAGATGACGAATTAGTAGCTCTGCTTCTCCGGATAAGTTGGTTTTTAGATACCACATCTTTTGAATCCTTGGTATTGCTTGGCTATGGATCATTTGATTAAAGATATCAAAAAAATTGCCGCCATTTCAGGTAATCTCCGTCAAAATTGGGAATGGTCACCTTAGGCAACTGTAAACATCTGGTAGCGCCGTAGTTGTCTTCAGTCATCGGTCCCTGGTGTTCCGTACTGGTTGTTATGCTGAGCTTTACTGCTAAGTCAACCAACAGCTCCTGGACCATGTCTTCGGTGCTGTTGTACAGTGATTCGTCGTATCCGACGGCTGCGGGATCCTCGTGCTGCTCCCAAATTACAAGATTGAGCTCCTCAATCTGTTGCCACATCCAATTCAACGTTTTTATTTTGATTTCGTAAAATTGAATCGGAGGCTCGCCGTCGGTAAATAGTTCACTGCTGATTCGGCGTACAAACGCTAATGCGGCTTGCTGCTTCCGTATGATTCCCACCGTTGTAGTTGGACACTCCCTCGTTGTTGGTTGATTGGTCGCCAACTTCCTTGTAGTTTGGCGGTGCCTCCTTAGATTCCGTGTTGACCCTTGCTTCGATGGCCAATTTGGATGCTTCGAATTTCTCCTGGTACTCGCTGACTAAGTTCCTGATTTCATTTTCTTGGACATACCTACAGCGTGTAATAGGTGGCGTCCCAAGTCGTGGGTGACTGTTATAAAAACCCTCAAGTGTCGTTATAACTTGCCTGCTTTGAAAACAAGTCGTTGAGGATACAAAATGTTCACTGCAAAAATACGCTCGCGATTAATTCGCGAATCAATCATTACCATACAAATGAACGTATCAACGAGTGAATCAATCGCCGAGCTTGCAGTGAAGATTTTTCGTTCGTGATATTTACGAGTATTTCTTTCGGTTGTTCGCTGCGTAACTTTTTCACTCATGAGTTATTGAAAGCTACGAATTATTGGTGCTATTAGTTGTGAGAACAATTGTATTTTGATCGTTCTCCTCACACTGGTTTTTTTTTAGTTTTTTTAATTACAACTTTTTTTTTGGTTGTCTGTTCAATAACACTACGTTACAGTCGCCCAAGACTTGGGACGCCACCTATTACACGCTGTAGGTATGTCCAAGAAAATGAAATCTGCACACCAGAAATTTTGATTACACCCCCAAAATCTGAAGTTAGAAGAGAAAAAACAATTTTTGTCGGTGTTACCCTATTTTTAAAGATAACTTTGGAAGCGTGAGCTCGATATGCACAAGCTATAGCTTGTTGAAAAGAAGAGAAGCAGACGCTTCAATCAGTGTATACCTACAACGTGTGGCACCTCAAGTTCTAGGCTTTTTTTTTTTGTAAAGCAGTGTAATTTAATTTAGAGTCCATGAGGTAGTCTTTGAGGGCATCAAGGCAAATAGAGCGTATGGGGCCTGTAGATGTTTATGCAGGCTATGCATTTTTATGTGATGAGAATAAGTTAGGTGTGGAGGGGAACATTTCGGAGGTTGAAAAACTTATGGAAACCCCTCCACTAGATAGCAAGTCGTCCGATTACTTGAAAATCGTTACCAAATTAGAATGGGCGTTGGGTCGCCTTACTCGTTCGAGGCCAGCGAGTAAGGAGGAAGTATCAGTGCGGATGGCGCAACGAGGTGGTTGACTTGGGTGGCTCCGGAGATGATGCCTTTGATGAAAATCCTAGGCCGTCACGACCACCCAGAGTGCTCATTAGGGAGTCTGCGGTTGAGGAAGAGCCTCAACCCTCCCCGAGACATGAGCCGTCCACTTCGTTGTGTGAGTCCATGATAGAGTTTCAAAAGATAGAAAATGTGTCCAAGTGGGGTTTGAAATTCACGTTAGTGATATGTCCGTACATGCATTTCTGCAGAGGGTGAACGAGATGTGCGAGGCTCGGGGCGTTAGCGATGCCCAGTTGTTTAGGGGAGCACTGGAGCTTTTTTTCTGGGAAAGCCCTGCTCTGGTTTAAGGATGTCCGCAGTACGGCTTCAGGTTATGTTGTTGATCGACAGGGTAGCATATTGACCCCGAAAAAGTTGTGGCAATGCTTAAAATTCCAGCGCCCAAAAATTTAAGGGAAGTCCGGTCGTTTGTTGGCACCATTTCTTGGTATCGTAGGTTTGTTTCGAATTTCGCAGATTTGGTTAAATCTCTAACTGATCTTCTAAAGAAGAAGAACAGGTTTAGATGGTCGCCGGAGTGTGAGGACAGCTTTTTGAAGGCCAAAGAGCGTATAGTGACGGCGCCGGTCCTGAGCTGTCCCGATTTCGAACGACCCTTCGTATTTGAAACTGATGCTTTCGATTTTGGAATAGGTGCCGCTTTGACACAGCAGTTTGATGAAGGGGAGAAGGTTAGGTTAGGTTAAGGTGGTTATCGGCAAACCGATACACTTAGACCAAAAGAGGTCCATTGTGATACCACAGGATCCATATTCCCTTCCCCTATGCCCCAAACCATTTGGAGTTCAAGATTAACCTATAAAGGCCTGATATACTAGCCGTAGAGATATCACCTAGACTGTCCAGACTGCAGAGAAGATGCATCACAGTCTCCTCTTCCTCCTCATCCATACAACTCCTACATAAGTCATTAGCGAAGACCCCAAGCCTCACCGCATGGCGCCCAATCAAACAGTTACCAGTAATCACACTTACCACCTACGAGATGCTGGCCCTAGGCAGTGCGATGAGTCTCTTAGAACGCTTCAGATCCAGCACCGGCCAGATCTGTCTTGTTGTGTTACAAGTGTTTCCAGAAGTGGTTCCAGTAGATATTGTTAGTCTTGGCGATGGAATCAAGACAAAGCAGTAGCTTGCACGTGCAGAGCGGGATACCTAGCTTTACATTATCTGGTAGGAACTGTATTGTGGTGCCCTGCCTTGCGAGTTCATCAGCTTTGCAGTTCCCTGGAATGTCCCTATGCCCCGGCACCCAGACGAGGTGGATGTTAAACTGCTTAGCCATCTCGTTCATACGAGCAACTCGTATAGTAAGCGAAACATTTTGGTGAACCCGACAACTCAACACGCACCTACAATTCGACAAGCGCTAACAATTCGATACGCGCCGCGAGAATATAGTACGAAAGTGTTACAAATCATCATCGAGAACCACAGCGCTTTGAAGTGATGGCAGATTTCGAGACGTTGATTGCATATCAGCAACAAAACGGAGAAGTGATCGCGCAGATAATCCGCAACTTTAACAAAGATACGGAATCCAGAAAGCAGTCGGCAGGTTATTTTGAAGAACGAATTCGTCGCCTGGATGAGGGATGGACTCGGTTC